>WAAF01012887.1:37053-62291 GCA_013400475.1 Tricholaema leucomelas
ACCCAGACCCCCAGGTCCTTCTCCTCAGGGCTGCTCTCAGCCATTCATCACCCAGCCTGTATCTGTGCCTGGGATTGCGCCGGCCCAGATGCAGGACCTTACACTTGGCCTTGTTAAACGTCATGAGGTTGGCCTGGGCCCACCTCTCCAGCCTGTCCAGGTCCCTCTGGATGGCATCCCTGCCCTCCAGCAAGTCAACTGTGCCACACAGCACATAGAAGTAACTTCTCACCAGCTGAATTAAATCTATGGACTTCCACAGTTAGGGCTTTTTGCCGCCTTGTGCATTTCCTAGGATGAGAAAACCCTGATTTAATTAGGAGCTTTACTAGGACTGACAATATCTGGCTCAAACTGAAGAGTGAATATGTATTCAGGACATGTGTTCTAGATGAGGCAGTTGGTGCTATGGAGAAGGGATTTTTTTTATGGTGAGCATTGTGTAGGGCAGGCTTTGGCATTTGTGAAAGCACTGTAGGGTAGTTCAATAACTGTCTGAAGCAATTACAGAGTCTATAGAGGCTGTGTTTAAGGGTGTGATGCCTGGAGACTTTGAAAAGGCAAAG
Source organism: Tricholaema leucomelas (assembly GCA_013400475.1). NCBI lineage: Eukaryota > Metazoa > Chordata > Aves > Piciformes > Lybiidae > Tricholaema lacrymosa > Tricholaema leucomelas. The sequence continues at coordinate 37,620 of WAAF01012887.1, forward strand.
TAGAGTGTTTATTTTTAAGAAGAAATTGAGACGTGGTGCATGATAGAGAAACCATCTTAGCTTCACCTTGCAGGTGAAACAGAGTGTAAACCCTGGAACAATCACTACCTCTAGTCATAAGAACTTGGAAAAGAGTAGAGAAATGGCACAGTGGTCAGGACATAGCTCCTTACACCAAATCATGTAAAATCAGTCTGTGAAATATTAACAGGAGTGTTGCATAGAGTAGGAAGAGATTATGAACATGAGCCAGCAATGTGCTCAGGTGTCCAGGAAAGCCAACAGCATGCTGGCTTATATAAGGAATATTGTGGGCAACAGGACTAGGGAAATTGTTGTGCTCCTGTACTTGGAGATGCTGCTAAGCCACTAGTGTTAGCTGCAACATGTGGCTACCTTTAATGAGCTGCAAACGAGGAGAGGCAGGAAGGCTCAATGCTGAATGCAGAAAGGCAGGGTGCAGAAAGGCTCACTTTCTAAATCATCCCCCTTTATATACTCGATTTTGAAACTCAAAGTGGCCAATAGGCACTAGCAGCATTGTTCTGGCCAATGAGTTCACAGCTTTGTACCTCCTTTGACCAAGCAGGCATGGTGAGGGCAGCACAGGACACCTGACACATGGTGCTAAGCCCCCTAGCCCTCATGGCATTGCTGGGGTGAAACCCTTACTGTTTGCTCATCTAATTCACTCCCAGACCCTCAACAGGAGGAGGAGAGCCAGGATTAAACCTGCCTGGCAGAATTTATCCCCTACCAGGATACTCTGGAGATAGTCAAGAACGGTCTGGATGCGTTCTAGTGTCATTTGGTATAAGTGACCCTGCTCTGGCAGGGGGGCTGGACCAGATGATCTTTCAAGATCCTTTCCAGCCCCTGACATTCTATGATTCTGTGACCACGCTTTGGCAGAGGGGTTGGACTCAGTGACCTCTAGAGATCCCTCCCAACCCTTAACATTCTGTGATTCTGTAACAGAGTGTAACCAGTAGCGCTGTAGCTCAGCCCCATTTCTCCCAGTGTCTAGCTTTTGGCACGTCTGGGTGCGTTTGGTTTTGCTTTACTAAAAATGTGGCTGTTAAACTGTTAGAGCACACAAGTTACAGCCATGCAAAACAAGAAACAGGAAATGATGCATCAGTGCAGTTGCTGAGATGGTAGTGAGTAGTACCTCTAGGACTCAAAGGGGAAACTACTGACATAAATGTGACAATAATGTACAGAGTTAGGAAACAGCAGCCCAGGTTCTTCCAAGAAGCAATGAATGTTAATACTTTTCCCACCTGGTCAGTAACTGCCTAGCTGATACAGATTCATTAGGCATGAGGGGGAAATAATGCCTAGCTTGGTAACTGCATATGTCACCCAATAAACACTTTTTCTAGCCCATTACATGAGACATACCATGCCTGTAGAGCCCTCCTGTGCATAGTAAGGAATACTCAAGTGAAATCAGCCCATGATGTGGAAGGTTACAGCAGGAACACAGTAATACCAAAGGGCCATTGTCAAGAAAAAGGGGAAAATCTCTCCTCTAGCCATAGAGCATCCAAAGTGGCTTTGGATTCTCTGTTATTGAAGATGTTGGCAGAAAACCTTAGACAGCCAAGTGTGAAGAATGCTATAGTGATAGGTATTTTTTTTCTCAAAGCAAAGAAATGAGGTTGATGTGAGCCTTTGGAGTTTCAGGAAGCTTCATAAGCAAACTGAAAGATGGACTGAGATTAGGCTTAATGTGATACTGGGAACGCTGTGTCAGAGCAATGTCAATGACTGTGCAATCTCCCAAGGACAAAACATGTCCAAGTCTTGTGACAGTTCAATATTTAGCTCATCTCAAGAGAAAAAGGAGGAAATTGTGTTCATTATTTATAGCTGGATTATAGTGCTTTATGCCACACCTTCTCTGACTGCTGTGGTTTACTTTGGAGAGAGGCAGAGCAAAGTATCAGAAACAGTCTTGCCAAGGAAACATGACATTTCATGAGTGATAGTTCATAAAGTGTGGATGGATTTCATGGTAACAGAGGACATGGGTTGATAACCACGAGCAACCAGTGCTGCGGAGTGTCCTCGAGCCCATCCCATTGGAATGGGCTGCCCGGGGAGGTGGTGGAGTCACTGTCCCTGGAGGTGTTCAAGCAAAGCCTGGATGAGGCACTGAGTGCTATGGTCTGGTTGGCTGGATAGGGCTGGATGCTAGGTTGGACTGGATGATCTTGGAGGTCTCTTCCAACCTGGTTGATTCTATTCTATTCTATCCCAGAGGAAGGAACTAAGATGATGAAGCAACCCCCCCAGGTCCAGCTGCAGGAGGCAGGGTCTGCTGGCTGCAGGAGGCTGACCCTGCAAATTGTTTATGTAAGCTGAACTTATCTGTACCTCACACATAGCCTTAAGCCTATCTGTGCCTTCCACATGTACCAATCTTAATTAAGCTAGCTGTGCACACCCCTTCCATGTTAGCATATAAGTCGCTGTATCACTGCAATAAGTCGGAGAGCAATGATCTAACCACATTGGTCTGCAACTTGTTACCTGGGGGTGCGATCGCCGGCAATTAAGGCTCTCCAGTTACTTGATGTGAACTGAACAAAAGCTAGACTGATGGTTATTAGGAGTCTGCCTCAGGTACACAGAGCAGAACTGTGCAGTGACCAGACAGTAGGTTGTATCCAACATGATTTGGTGAATTGTATTGCAGTCTTTGGAAGCTGAACAGGCTTATTGTGGGAATGCAATGAGAGAAGGAATAATAACAAGCAGATGGAGCACTCCGATCTCGGTTCCCACAGCTGCAGAATATCTTGTCTGGGGGAAGGAGAGATAGTGGAGATCCAGTTAATGAGAAAAATGAGGTGTGGTGTATCTAAAAGTCTGGGTTGTCCTTGCTCATATTATGCTAATCATAGAATCATAGAATCAACCAGGTTGGAAGAGACCTCCAAGCTCATCCAGTCCAACCTAGCACCCAGCCTTATCCAGTCAACCAGACCATGGCACTAAGTNCCTCCCTGGGCAGCCCATTCCAATGCCAATCACTCTCTCTGCCAACAACTTCCTCCTAACATCCAGCCTATACTTCCCCCGGCACAACTTGAGGCTGTGTCCCCTTGTTCTGTTGCTGGTTGTCTGGGAGAAGAGACCAACCCCACCTGGCTACAGCCTCCCTTCAGATAGTTGTAGACAGCAATGAGGTGCCCTCTGAGCCTCCTCTTCTCCAGGCTAAACAACCCCAGTTCCCTCAGCCTCAGTGTGTAGCTCTGTGCTCTGTGCTCAAGACTACATAAATGGAGGCAGAACAAACAATAAAGGTCTCCAATGGAATCCACTCTGAATTGTGTGGAGTCCGTGCGGCATCCCTCTGATCATACTGGCCTGTGTCAGCTTTGCCTGCATTGTCCCACAGCTGCTACAGCTTATTATTTGGAAAATTCTGTCAGTGATAATGAAACAACCATTTATCAAGAGGTCTTGCTAGGGGCAAAATAACTTCAAACTCCCTGAGATACTGTGAGTGAATTAGCATGCTGTTGGGTCAGTATAGAAGCACGCTAGCTAAAGATCTGTTTAAAAAATGAAGTTTCTGACATAAATTACAAGTACTGCCTAATCTTATTTTTAAAACATGGCAATTAGGTCTCACTCCTACAAGCAGTAGAATAATTGGATCCCAAAGGTCTGGAAAAAGGTTAAACAATTAGATGGTATTTGCAAATGAATATGCCCTGATTGGCACTTGAAAGGATAAAAGGTTTATTTGAAGTCAATAAGATTTTTAACCCATGATTTCATCAAGTCCACATATACAGGGCTTAATGCTAACTTGAAAATACCACTGGAGAAGAGGAGGCTCAGGGGGGACCACATTGCTGTCTACAACTACCTGAAGGGAGGCTGTAGCCAGGTGGGGTTGGTCTCTTCTCCCATGCAACCAACAACAGAACAAGGGGACACAGTCTCAAGTTGTGCCGGGAGAGGTCTAGGCTGGATGTTAGGAGGAAGTCGTTGGCAGAGAGAGTGATTGGCATTGGAATGGGCTGCCCAGGGAGGTGGTGGAGTCGCTGTCCCTGGAGGTGTTCAAGAAAAGCCTGGATGAGGCACTTAGTGCCATGGCCTGGTTGACTGGATAGGGCTGGGTGCTAGGTTGGACTGGATGATCTTGGAGGTCTCTTCCAACCTGGTTGATTCTATGATTCTATGATTCAGACAGCCCTGGCTCCCAGATGGAATTTGAGCAAAAGTGTTTATCTAACTGTAGCAAGGAGTGCAGTCAGCAATCCAGCTGACTTCTTTCAGTGACTGAATAGTGGGATTTATTATTAGTTGGTAAATTATTGATTATTGGAGTAATATATCAAATTCAGCCAAACAAAACACATCATGTATTTATCACAGCAATTTTAGAGACAACTGAACTGAAACAAAAGTAGTTTTATGAATCTGCCAAAGGTCACACAAGCAAGTTAGCAGCAAAACAAAAAACAGGCCCTCTGAGCGCCAGCTTCCAGTCCAACACTTGCACTATTGGGTTTAAAATGAGTAGTATGCAGAAATAGTGCATCCTGATAAGACAAGAAATTCATGCCAAATGATATAAGAAATGAGGTTATAGAAGTAACTTTACTTATTGTTTGTGAGAAGTCCAGGTTAAAAGCAATTTGAAGTTATTTCTGCCTGAAGTGTGCAGAAGAGTGATACTAGCCAGCAGCCTGGGCTATTGCAGACACTGGGCTACAGAGTCTCGAGGCTGGAAGGGAGAAAAAAAAATCACAGTTAAATTCAGCCATATCACAACTGCTGATCTCTTCAAAATGGATTCAGCTGTATGTGGAGATTTATCTCCAATATGGCATAGACATTAAATTTAATGACATTCTTGCCTCATTGCATTGCCTTGATTTAAAATGCCAGCTAAATTATTTCTTCTAGCAGGTAATTTCAGCTAATCTGTTGAATTATACTTTCAGTAGTTGTAAAATACACAATAGTAAGCAAGGAATGGCAGTAGATAAACCATAGAATCATAGAATCAAGAGAGATGTTGAGGTACTGGAATGTGTCCAGAGAAGGATGACAAAGCTGGTGAGGGCCCTGGAGCACAGCCCTGTGAGGAGAGGCTGAGGGAGCTGGGGGTGTGCAGCCTGCAGAAGAAGAGGCTCAGGGGTGACTTCATTGCTGTCTACAGCTACCTGAAGGGAGCCTGTAGCCAGGTGGGGTTGGGCTCTTCTCCCAGGCAACCAGCAACAGAACAAGGGGACACAGCCTCAAGCTGTGCCAGGGGAGGTCTAGGCTGGATGTTAGGAGGAAGTTGTTGGCAGAGAGAGTGATTGGCATTGGAATGGGCTGCCCAGGGAGGTGGTGGAGTTGCCATCCCTGGAGGTGTTCAAGCAAAGCCTGGATGAGGCACTTAGTGCCATGGTCTGGTTGCTTGGCCAGGGCTGGGTGCTAGGTTGGACTGGATGATCTTGGAGGTCTCTTCCAACCTGTTGAATCTATGATCTTTATTTAGTCCCACACGGTGTGGTCATCTGCACACTGAAATCCTCCTGCAGTGATGTGGCAAATATCTAAGGGAGTTTTCTCTGCAGACCGAAGAAAAGCTGTGCTCAAATTGTAGGAAGTTCCTCATGACAAATTATAGGAATTGATAGCCCTTCAGCTAAAAGGTGGGCAACAAGTCCTAAGCATAAAGGATTTCAGGTGTAACCACTTTAAATTGGAATAACTGCTTGCTTGACTCAGGAATATTACTGGGAAACCTGATGCCCATGGGTATCGTGGACTGAAAAATAGGACAGCTGCTGTGTTACTGCATTGCTTCACTGTGGTGGTTCCAGTTTATTTCCAGCAGAAATTGGTCAGAACTTTATCATTAACTGTCTCTCTCTGCTGCTTTTCCCTCAGAAAAGGAGAGGCAGTGAGAAATAAAGCAGTAAGAGGAGACGAAATCAGTTATGCTGGTTTTGTTTTCCCCCAGTCTCTAAGCAATAGACAAAGCTCTCCTAGGCACCAAACTACTTGATTGCTTAAGGTCTGGGTTTGGATTTGACTTAAACCACCGTACACAACTGACCTTTAGTAAAGCTTGGATAGGGCTGGGTGCTAGACTGGACTGGATGATCTTGGAGGTCGCTTCCAACCTGGTTGATTCGATGATTCTGAATTTCTTTCATGCAGAATAGTGATTAAATATTTTTTTTTCAAACTCAGTGACAGATTAATCATCATGCATGCACTTTGCTTTGCAGGGGAATGTGTACTACAAGGGCTACAAGGATGATTAGGGGACTGGAGCACTGACTGATAAGGACAGGCTGAGGGACCTCGGCCTTTTTAGTCTGCAAAAGAGAAGACTGAGAGGGGATTTAATAAATGTTTATAAATATCTGAGGGCTGGGGGTCAGGAGGGAGGGGACAGGCTCTGCTCATTGCTCCCTGGGATAGGACAAGGAGCAATGGGTGTAAGCTGCAGCACAGGAGGTTCCAGGGCTGCCCAGGGAGGTGGTGGAGTCACCGTCCCTGGGGGTGTTCAAGAAAAGACTGTCTGGGGCACTTAGTGCCATGGTCTGGTTGACTGGATAGGGCTGGGTGCTAGGTTGGACTGGATGATCTTGGAGGTCTCTTCCAACCTGGCTGATTCTGTGATTCTATGATTCTACCTCAACACAAAGGGGAGTTTCTTTACTGTGAGGGTCCCAGAGCACTGGCACAGGCTCCCCAGAGAGGTTGTGGAGTTTCCTTCTCTGGAGACATTCAAGATCCATCTGGATGCATTCCTCTGTGATTTGAGCTAGATTATGGTCCTGCTCTGGCAGGTGGGTTGGACTCGATCTCTTTGGGTGCCTTCCAAGCTCTGACATCCTGTGAGCCTCTGATCCCGTGAATGTGTGCCCATTTATGACTAATTTTCAAGTCTGAGGTGTTTAAACAAAGACTGCCTTAGTTTGAAACACCATTAGTGAGACACAGCTGTTAGCTAAACCACCTTCATCCAGTTAGCTGAGATCTTCCTGTGCTAGGCAAATAAATACACCCCTCAATACAATAACATAAATTCAGAGTGTGCACAAAGGATTTTGGAGTATTTTTTGTGTAGTGTACATATTTATCTCTAAAATGCTTTATATGCACTGTAGTTACATTTTGTGGTGAAGAAGGATTTTTTTTTCCCCTATCCAAAAATATTTTTATGCCTGTCTGGATTAAAGCCAGGTTATGGTCTCTGGTGATACTGTGATACTGTGATGGATATCATGCTCTAAGGATCATGTCTTGAAGCCATTTGCATAAGTTTATGCAGTGCCCAAGTGTGGCAGTTCAAAATTTCTTATCAAAATAGCAAATTCATTTTCCCCAAGCATGTTCTTCAGTCTGAATCACCTTGTCAAACAGATGACAGCAGATGAAAATTCACTTTTCATTGTCTTGACCAAAAAAAGTCATTTGCTCTCTTTGCTGCTTCAGAGTCCAGAGCAAACAGAGTCCAAGTTGTTTCCTTTTCACAAACCTCTGCAGTTACACATGGTGAATAATCATAACCATTAAAGCATTTCTTCCATATCTGCCTTTTGCCAGATGCTAAGGAGAGCAGTTGTGGGGAGGTAGATCCATTATTAACAAGTTGCTTCCGTTTCACAAACCTCTGCAGTTACACATGGTGAATAATCATAACCATTAAAGCATTTCTTCCATATCTGCCTTTTGCCAGATGCTAAGGAGAGCACTGGTGGGGAGGTAGATCCATTATTAACATTATTAACCAGTTGCTTCCTTTTCACAAACCTCTGCAGTTACACATGGTGAATAATCATAACACTTTGCTCTTTGACCATTAATGCATTTCCTCCATATCTGCCTTTTGCCAGATGCTAAGGAGAGCACTGGTGGGGAGGTAGATCCATTATTAACATTATTAACCAGTTGCTTCCTTTTCACAAACCTCTGCAGTCACACATGGTGAATAGTCATAACAGTTTGCTCTTTGACCATTAATGCCTTATGTCCATATCTGCCTTTTGTCAGGTTCTAGAGAGCACAGTGGTGGAGAGGTAGATCCATTATTAACATTATTAACCAGTTGCTTCCTTTTCACAAACCTCTGCAGTTACACATGGTGAATAATCATAACCATTAAAGCATTTCTTCCATATCTGCCTTTTGCCAGATGCTAAGGAGAGCACTTGTGGGGAGGTAGATCCATTATTAACAAGTTGCTTCCGTTTCACAAACCTCTGCAGTTACACATGGTGAATAATCATAACACTTTGCTCTTTGACCATTAATGCATTTCCTCCATATCTGCCTTTTGCCAGATGCTAAGGAGAGCACTGGTGGGAAGGTAGATCCATTATTAACATAGTTTAATGAGGAGAGGGAATTAAGTGTAAATTCAAAGACATTTAACCATGAGTAGAAAAACTGCAAAGGTTTAAAAGTGTAAACAGGTAAGAAACTTAATTAGAGGGGTGGAGCTACAGCTAGGTAACTTAAGTGTACTTTCAGCTCAGTTTGTCTGTTGGAGAAAGGCACATTCCTTTTAATACAATTCTTTAAGCAACCTTATGAAGTAGATGTATATATTTTTTTAAACAGAGTAAGAACTTCAAGTTCAAATTTGAAAGAAAATGTAGAAGTATTTACTAAGTCTGGCCAGAACATATTTGGCATCGATTTTGTCTGTGCTTTCTTAATTTGGGCTTTCTTTTTCAAGGAGAAAAAGCCCTCAGAAGATAATTTCAGTAGCAAAAGAAGGGGAAAAAAGGTTACTTTGTTTCAGATGGGATATTTTTTTTGTAGAGGATACAAAAATATGTAGATATTTTAGGGAAAATATTGTAGAGAAGTTATATTTGGTCTGGCTGAGCTGGAGTTAATTCTCAGAGCATCTTTCTAGTGCTGTGTTTTGCAGTGCTGTAGCTGGGTGTTGATAACACAGCAGTGGTTTGGCTACTGCTGCATAAACATCCAGGCTGTGTTTTCCAACATTTCCCAACCCCAAAAGTATGGTGAAGGGTGGGCAAGCATTCTATGATTCCATGATTCTATTCTATTCAGATGGGATTGGTCTCTTCTCCCAGGCACCCAGGAACAGAACAAGGGGACACAGTCTCAAGTTGTGCCAGGAGAGGTATAGGCTGGATGAGCCTCAAGTTGTGCCAGGAGAGGTATAGGCTGGATGTTAAGAGGAAGTTCTTGCCAGAGAGAGTGATTGGCATTGAAATGAGCTGCCCAGGAAGGTGGTGGAGTCACCATCCCTGGAGGTGTTTAAGGGAAGGCTGGATGAGGCACTTAGTACCATGGTTTAGTTAATTAGAAGGGTTAGGTGCTAGGTTGGGCTGGATGATCTCAGAAGTCTTTTCCAACCTGTTTAATTCTGTGGTTCTGTGCAAAGCAGCTTTTTCTGGTTTAAACAAAATCAATGCAAAATACTGCACTAAGCAATCAGGAGTTCTAGTTTCAGTGACTTGCTGGCTGTTACTGCATACATATATATGAGCTCAAATAGGCAGCCTGACTCATTCAGATGCTCAGATGAGCATTTGCCACAGGCAGTGTGGAGAAGCCATGCACTGCAGATTACATTGCATGCCATGATAAAATAGAATCAGAAATCTCTTTCTCGCTGCCTCACAGATAAGCTATGCTCTCTTCCTTGGCTGAGATGCATGAAAATGTGCCCTATCTTTCTGTTCATACACCTAGAAAATAGGAGTGTGAGAGTAATCACATGTAAAATCAAAATGCATGATTGTGTAAAGGTCATTTACATACACAAAAGCCCTGATCTGCTCCCATGAAGAAGAAACATGGAAGGTGAATCTCCAAATTCTGTGGGAAAATGATGATGTGTGAACCTCATTCTGGGAAATGTCTTCCTTCAGACTAAAACTGTGAACCCCAGGAGTATATAAATTAAAAGCCTGTTCATTTTCCTTCCTCCTTATCAGTTTTTCTTGTGTTTCTGCCAGAGATAGTTTCACTGTAACAAACCTGTGACAAAGGGCAATCCATTTCCCTCTTCTCCTTTACAGCACTTGATTCTGCGCCATTTGCAGCACAGGACATTAGTAAACAGCTAAAAATGTGACTGCAAAACTAATTGCTGGACTATTGTCATAAGATTATAGATAGTGACAAGAAATGACCCTTAATCTCCTCAGAGATGGTCTAGAATGAAGAAGAGTGTCAGACATTTTTATTTCTTTGTGGGGAGGTTAGGAGGAAGTTCTTCACAGACAGAGAGAGTGATTGGCATTGGAATGGGCTGCCCAGGGAGGTGGTGGAGTCACCGTCCCTGGAGGTGTTCAAGCAAAGCCTGGATGAGGCACTTAGTGCCATGGTCTGGTTGACTGGCTAGGGCTGGGTGCTAGGTTGGACTGGATGAGCTTGGAGGTCTCTTCCAACTTGGTCGATTCTATTCTATTCTATTCTATTCTATTCTATTCTATTCTATTCTATTCTATTCTATTCTATTCTATTCTATTCTATTCTATGTTAGGTGGTTTCAGCAGCCTGATTTGCTTTCCAGTTGATTACAAGCATTACTGGAGTCTCCTGTCCCTCAAGAGAATTAGAAAGCAAATACATATCTCTCTGGTTTCAGTTTGTTTGTTTTGCATTTGACTGAGCTTTGGATATTGCCAGTTTCACAGAAGATGACTACCTGCTGTCAGGAGCAGGGAGCAGAGGTAATAGCATTTCCAAGCTGTCACAGTTCTGGAAAGCTCCACAGTGATGAAGCTGATTTTTGCCCCTTTTCATGTGCTAGGCCCAGCACATTAAAGAGCCATAGGGATCCTGGTCACTGACTTCCAGGGTGGCAAGCACAACCCTCTGGCTTCACCACTGGGTGTGAGTACATCTGTTGTATTCTCATGCCCCCTAGGAGAGAAACCACGGATTACAAGTCCTAAATTAGTCATAGAATCATAGAATAAAGCAGGTTGGAAGAGACCTCCAAGATCATCCAGTCCAACCTAGCACCCAGCCCTAGCCAATCCACCAGACCATGGCACTAAGTGCCTCATCCAGGCTTTTCTTGAACACCTCCAGGGATGGTGACTCCACCACCTCCCTGGGCAGCCCATTCCAGTGCCAATCACTCTCTCTGCCAACAACTTCCTCCTAACATCCAGCCTAGACCTCCCCCAGCACAACCTGAGACTGTGTCCCCTTGTTCTGTTGCTGGGTGCCTGGCAGCAGAGCCCAACCCCACCTGGCTACAGCCTCCCTTCAGGTAGTTGTAGACAGCAATGAGGTCCTCCCTGAGCCTGCTCTTCTGCAGGCTAAACAACTCCAGCTCCCTCAGCCTCTCCTCATAGGGTTTGTGTTCCAGGCCCTTCACCAGCCTTGTTGCCCTTCTCTGAACACCTTCCAGCACCTCAACATCTCTCTTGAGTTGAGGAGCCCAGAACTGGACACAGCACTCAAGGTGTGGCCTGACCAGTGTTGAGTACAGGGGCAGAATAACCTCCCTCGTCCTACTGGCCACACTGTTCCTGATCCAGGCCAGGATGCCATTGTCCCTCTTGGCCACCTGAGCACACTGCTGGCTCATCTTCAGCCTACTAAGGCTTCCCCTAGTGCAGGGGAAGACATTCATTAGAGGTTCATAATCTTTTTTCCGGTGTCTTTATGTCAAGAATTCAAACCTGCCTACTTGGAAAAGTAAAGCCAGGTGTGGCTGGAAGATGTAGAAGAATTTTAGCTGAAAATACAAAAATCTTCCTAGGTTCTGCAAAGGTTTTTATCTGAAACCTCCTGCAGCCCTACTGATGCTTTGTATTCCAGCCACCTGGCCCAAGCCCACCTAACATTCAAACTGAGCTGTATTAATCAAGAACAAATATTTGTTTCAAACCCCAGAATACTGAGCAAAAGGAAATGCAAAAGAAACAACAACAAAACCAAAATGGAGTTACAGACATACAGCTGCTGTCTCCCTCTGAAGATATGCAATGCCTGACTCCACTGGAGCTATTAATGAGAGCGCAGCAGGTTTCAGACCTCTTGCAGCTCCACCGAAGTCTCTCTAAGGTGAGACGAATTTCCTGTCACCTGCATGATTAAAAAACTGCCACCCAGTGAGTACTGACTCCAATCTAACACCGTCTTCAGCAGAGATGCTGGCAATTATGACAGACATGGAGGGTTCCTTTGAGAGGAGTACACAACTGCTAATTACGATCTTGCTGACCCTACCAGGGTGCTAGAGCTGTGCAGAACTGAGCAGGGCCTTTAAATAAATGCCAAAGAAGTTTGACATGCAGTGTTGCTGATGTAGAGATTCATTCTGTGCCTGGAAAGATCATGGAGCAGATCCTCCTGAAGGCTCTGCAAAAGCAAATGGAAAACCAGGCAGAGGTGACTGGTGGTACCCAGCAATGGCTTCACCAAGGGCAAATCAGGCCTGACAAATTTGGTGGCTTTTTATGATGTAGTCACAGCTGCAATGGACAGGGGAAGGGCAACTGATGTCATCTACCTGGACCTGAGTAAGGCATTGGACTCTGTCCCACATGACATCCTGGGCACCACACTGGAAAAGCACAAATTGGATGTGTGCAGCACTCACTGGGTAAGGAATGGGCTGGATGGTCGCATGCAGAGAGTGGTGATCAATGGCACAATGTCCACCTGGAGACCGGTGCCAAGTGGTGTTCCTCAGGGGTCAGTGCTGGGACCAGTGCTCTGTAACATCTTTGTCAGTGACATGGACAGAGGAATTGAGTGCACCCTCAGCAAGTTTGCAGATGACACCAAGCTGTGTGGCACAGCTGACTTGCTGGAGGGCAGGGATGCCATCCAGAGGGACCTGGACAGGCTGGAGAGGTGGGCCCAGGCCAACCTCATGACGTTTAACAAGGCCAAGTGTAAGGTCCTGCACCTGGGTCGGTGCAATCCCAGGCACAGATACAGGCTGGGTGGTGAATGGCTGAGAGCAGCCCTGAGGAGAAGGACCTGGGGGTCTGGGTTGACGAAAAGCTCAACATGAGCCTGCAGTGTGCACATGCAGCCCAGACAGCAACCCTGTGCTGGGCTGCATCAAGAGCAGTGTGGCCAGCAGGGCAAGGGAGGGGATTCTCCCCCTTTACTCTGCTCTCCTCAGACCCCACCTGGAGTACTGTGTGCAGTTCTGGAGCCCCCAACACAAGAAGGACATGGAACTGCTGGAGCCAGTCCAGAGGAGAGCCACGAAGATGCTCAGAGGGCTGCAGCAGCTCTGCTATGAGGACAGGCTGAGAGAGTTGGGGCTCTGCAGCCTGGAGAAGAGAAGGCTTCGAGGAGACCTTAGAGTGGCTTTCCAGTATCTGAAGGGAGCCTACAGGAAGGCTGGGGAGGGACTATTGACAAGGTCTGGTAATGTCAGGACGAGGGGGAATGGGTTTAAGCTGGAAGAGGGGAGATTTAGACTGGATGTTAGGAGGAAGTTCTTTACAGTGAGGGTGGTGAGACACTGGCACAGGTTGCCCAGGGAGGTTGTGGATGCTTCCTCCCTGGAGGCGTTTAAGGCCAGGCTGGATGAGGCCTTGAGCAACCTGCACTAGTGGGAGGTGTCCCTGCCTATGGCAGGGGGTTGGAGCTGGATGATCCTTGAGGTCCCTTCCAACCTAAACCATTCTATGATTCTATGGCTCACTAATTGGAGTTCTTTATTATTTTGGAGAGAAAATAGCACAACAGTTTAGTAAAATTTTGTGGGGTTGTTTGATTTTTTTATGTTTTGGTTTGTTTCGTTATGCAAAATAAACTGAAGGGAATAGAATAAAGTATTTGAGATAGTAAATAAGAAGTATAAAATGTCCATTAGTTGATGCAGTCTTCTTGTTGGTTAGGAACTTTCCCCCCACACTATTGAAATTTACCAGACCAGCTCAGACAGCTTTGAAGTAAGATGAATCTATATTTAGAATCATAGAATCAGCCAGGGTTGGAAGGGACCACAAGGATCATCTAATTCCAACCACCCCTGCCATGCCTAGGGACACCCTACCCTAGAGCAGGCTGCCCACAGCCTCATCCAGCCTGGCCTTAAACACCTCCGGGGACAGGACCTCAACCACCTTCCTGGGCAACCCATTCCAGGCTCTCACCACTCTCATGATGAACAGCTTCCTCCTCATATTCAGTCTGAACCTAACCATCTCCAGCTTTGCTCCATTCCCCCTAGTCCTGTCACTCCCTGAGAGCCTAAAAAGTCTCTCCCCAGCTTTTTTTGTAGGCCCCCTTCAGATACTGAAAGGCCAAACGAAGGTCACCTAGGAGCCTGTTCTCCAGACTGCACAGCCCCAACTCCCTCAGTCTGTGCTCACAGCAGAGCTGCTCCAGCCCTCTGAGCGTCCTCTTGGCCCTTCTCTGGACACACTCCAGCATCTCCACATCCACGTTGCCACGTTGCTGGCTCATAGTCATCCTTCCATCCACCAGGACTCCCAAGTCCTTCTCCACTGCTCTGCAGCAGGTCAGTCCCCAACCTATACGGTTCCATGGGCTTGTACTTTCCCAGCTGCACAACTCTACACTTGCCCCTGTTGAACTTCATTAAATTTCTCCCTGTCCAGCTCTCCAGCCTGTCATTCATTCTATGAAATCTTGATTTCTGCATATTCCTTTAGTTAAAGGCTGAAAAAAAGTCTTTTCCCTTTCACACAAATATTGTAAACTTAGCACATTTCTTCAAACTAAGTGTGTTTAAAATTAACTAAGAAGCCAACCGGATTCCTTCCCACAGTATTCTCTTTGACATAATTGCTTCCCTCCTTCCTGGATGTGCTATTTTTATAACATGTATGACACAATAATGATTTAAAACAATAATTAAAAAGATATACTAGGTGGAAGAAGAAACTAAAAAATGCACATCATGTCTGATGTGTGCTGCACACACAGCTCAGTCTGGGAGATATGCTCCATGATAGCATCCTCTGCATACACAGCACCAAGGCAGAGAGCAATCTCATCTAAGGCAAGGTACTTTATATAACACTGACACAATTGCAGGGAGGGCAGGGATGCCATCCAGAGGGGCCTGGACAGGCTGCAGAGGTGGGCCCAGGCCAACCTCATGACATTTAACAAGGCCAAGTGTAAGGTCCTGCACCTGGGTCGGTGCAATCCCAGGCACAGCTCCAGGCTGGGTGGGGAATGGCTGAGAGCAGCCCTGAGGAGAAGGACCTGGGGGTCTGGGTCGACGAGAAGCTCAACATGAGCCTGCAGTGTGCACATGCAGCCCAGACAGCAACCCTGTGCTGGGCTGCATCAAGAGCAGTGTGGCCAGCAGGGCAAGGGAGGGGATTCTCCCCCTTTACTCTGCTCTCCTCAGACCCCACCTGGAGTACTGTGTGCAGTTCTGGAGCCCCCAACACAAGAAGGACATGGAACTGCTGGAGCGGGTCCAGAGGAGAGCCACGAAGATGCTCAGAGGGCTGCAGCAGCTCTGCTATGAGGACAGGCTGAGAGAGTTGGGGCTCTGCAGCCTGGAGAAGAGAAGGCTTCGAGGAGACCTTAGAGTGGCTTTCCAGTATCTGAAGGGAGCCTACAGGAAGGCTGGGGAGGGACTATTGACAAGGTCTAGTAATGTCAGGACGAGGGGGAATGGGTTTAAGCTGGAAGAGGGGAGATTTAGACTGGATGTTAGGAGGAAGTTCTTTACAGTGAGGGTGGTGAGACACTGGCACAGGTTGCCCAGGGAGGTTGTGGATGCTTCCTCCCTGGAGGTGTTTAAGGCCAGGCTGGATGAGGCCTTGAGCAGCCTGCTCTAGTGGGAGGTGTCCCTGCCTATGGCAGGGGGTTGGAGCTGGATGATCCTTGAGGTCCCTTCCAACCTAAACCATTCTATGATTCTATGATTCTATGAATTAAGCCTTAACACACATACAGTGGGTACATGGCTTGACATCTGATTAAACATTAATGGGATGAGCTTCAACAAGGCCAAATGCCAGGTCCTGCACTTGAGTCACAGCAACCCCAAGCAATGCTACAGGCTTGGGGCAGTGTGGCTGGAGAGCTGCCTGGCAGAAAGGGATCTGGGGGTTGTAACAGGCAGGAGCTGAATATGAGCCAGCAGTGTGCCCAGGTAGCCAAGAAGGCCAGTGGCACCCTGGGTCGTATTAAAAGTGCTGTGGTCAGCAGGAGCAGGAAGGTGATTGTCCCTTTCTACTGGCCTTGGGGAGGCCACACCTCGAGTATTGTTTTCAGTTTTGGGCACAATATGAGAGAGATGTGGAGGTGGTGGAGCAGGTCAAGAGGAAGGTAACAAAGCTGGGAAAGGGCTTGGAGAATAAATCTTATGAGGAATGATTGAGGATGGTTAGTTTGAAAAAGAGAAGGCTGAGGGCAGACCTCATTGCTGTCTACAACTACCTGAAGGGACATTGTGGAGAGGCTGCTGCTGGGCTGTTCCACAGGTAATTTGAGACAGAACAAGGAGGAATGGCCTCAAGATGAGACTGGGGAGGTTTAGGTTAGATATTAGGAGAAAGTTTTTCACAGAGAGTGTGGTCAGGCACTGGAATGAGCTGCCCAGGGAGGTGGTTTAGTCACCAACCTGGATGTGCTTAAGGTTCATTTGGATGTGGTGCTTAGGGCTATGGTTTAAGGTGAATCCTGTAGAGTTATAGGTTGGACTTGGTGATCTTGAGGGCCTTCTCCAACCTGCATGTTTCTGTGATTCTATGATTTTGTAAACCAAGAGGTTAGAAGCAACCTGGAAATTCTGATGAGTTTGTGACCTTCAAACAAAAACTGACCAGCAGTAGTTCAATGCCCCTTCCACTGTTTCCCAGACTGATACCCCTATCTCCTTCTATAGCATCACTGAACCATAACAAATGACAGTCCTTTGTAAATAAATAATGGCAATGCTCTGAGTGCTTGCCTAAAGCCAGCTGCCAATGTGAAAGTAATACAGCTCTTCGAGGTGGATTGTGAGACCCAGATAAAGCAATGACATGCGGGGAGCTCAACCCAGCAAAGATGAAGTTAAGAGGTGATCTGGTCACAGTTTATAGATATATGCAAGGACAGAGGACCTCTCTTGCCAGACAGCACTTTGCTATAGGAGATAAGCTGGAAGCTAGATAAAATGAGAATGAGACAAACTTCAAATGAAAATGTGTGCACATTTTTCACACTAGTCTAATATTGGAACAGAGTTTGAGGTATGTGACAGTTTACCTGTCACTTGAACTCTTTATATCTAAGTACCCTGTGTCCCATGAGACAGGATGGCATTCAAGTGCATTGCCATTAGGCAGGATGTGGGATTCAAAGGAATTTTACATCATGTCCCTACAAGATTCCACAAGATGAGCCAGATGAGCCAGCAGTGTGCCCAGGTGGGCAGGAGAGCCAATGGCATCCTGGCCTGGATCAGGAGCAGTGTGGCCAGCAGGACAAGGGAGGATATTCTGCCCCTGTAATCAGCACTGGTCAGGCCACACCTTGAGTACTGTGTCCAGTTCTGGGCTCCTCAATTCAAGAGAGATGTTGAGATAGTGGAACATGTCCAGAGAAGGGCGACGAAGCTGGTGAGGGGCCTGGAACACAAACCCTATGAGGAGAGGCTGAGGGAGCTGGGGGTGTTTAGCCTGGAGAAGAGGAGGCTCAGGGGGGACCTCATTGCTGTCTACAACTACCTGAAGGGAGGTTGTAGCCAGGTGGGATTGGTCTCTTCTCCCAGGCACCCAGCAACAGNAGGAAGTCTGGCACTAACATCTGGAAATGGAATTGCTAACCTGAAGAAGCCAACAGCAATACTCACCCTGCTTCCTGTGGGTGCAGGATTTTATTTCACAAGCACACATATATTTGCAGTTTGTGCTCTTGGCTCCAATGGCTTAACATCACCTAACTGTATTTGATGATTTGGTTATTATCAAGATGAAAAACTGCTTGCTGTTGATATATTTTAGGTACTGCAGAAGATGATTTCCTGTGTGAATTGCCCATGACAATTCATTCCCTTTACTTGACTTTTGCACTCTTCATCTCCCCCTACTAAGATATATGTAAAAATGTTGGTGAAGAAAGGAGTGGTCTTCACATGAATGCCTCTTAATGGAATAATTTTTGTTTCATAACTTTTGAAATTGTATTACTATGAAAACTGAAGCAGCTCTATTAGCTTTACTGGCTTACTGCTACCTTCACTTGAGATCCAGGCAAATCTCTGTGATTAAAACTTCCTGCTGGTCCATTTCCTCTTGACTTTTAGCTCACAGTTCTTGTCATTTGCTCTTCTGTGAAGTTGCAAAGTGGCTTTTATAAACAAAATAGCCCTTCAAGGCAAAATGGAATGTTTGAAATAACAGAGAAAAACATGCACTTCTCCAGGTGCTGGCTAGGAATAATGTGAAGGGACATCATCAGAAAACGTAGAATCATAGAATCAACCAGGTTGGAAGAGACCTCCAAGATCATCCAGTCCAACTTAGCACCCAGCCCTACCCAGTCAACCAGACCATGGCACTAAGTGCCTCATCCAGGCTTTTCCTGAACACCTCCAGGGACGGTGACTCCACCACCTCCCTGGGCAGCCCATTCCAATGGCAAATCACTCTGGAATCCTTTCTACCAGTAAAGCTATTACCAACAATTAGATTAATAAAATTATTGACTGAGTACATAAAAGATCTGGGGCTTGTGTTTCTCCTCTGGATTACCAGGTACATGATGGGTGAGGTAATCCTGCACAAAGAACAATACATCATTAATATTTGGACTTAATGGTGTTATTAGTACTGTGCCAGTACATCAAACTCACACATCCATCTGCCTATCAGAACAGGTTGCACACTCTATGGCACTCAAGGGACAGAAAACCAATAACTGATAGGCAATCAGCACATCTTTAAAGTCTGGCATACTTCTCTTACTGCCATTTAAGTAATGTCAGCCTGTAGATTTATTTCTTCAGGAATTTCAGAGGAGTAGAGGAAAAAGAGGAAAAAAATCCATAGAAACATGAAGTGCATTCCACCCAGGAAAGGAAAACAATCTTTATGATTTGGAGGAAAATTAATTATTCAAGGAAGATCTTGCAGAATGGTGATGAGATGAATATAAGCAGTTGTTAAAGAGGAGGTTGAACCTGGGTTAGAAGTGAATTGTAATGATGACCTGTGAAATAAACCCCAAAACTCATGCAGAGTTCTGCAGTAGGTATATTTTATTACAACACTGGGTGCAGGTAGGATCGCTCCATCAATCCTGCACACCCCATGCTGGCACAAGCCACAGTTTATGTTACAAGAGCAGGCATATTCCTCATAAGAGGTAGGATTATTGCAATTATTTCTTGGAGTTCATTAACATAGGCATTTTCCCATTCTCCACTCCAGTTCCAACCCACCCCAGTGGTCTGGATTGGTTATCTGAGTTGAGCACCAGCACAGTGTTCCTCACAGGGTCTTTTCATAGAATCACAGAATCAGTCAGAGTTGGATGGGATCACAAGGATCATCCTCCCCTGCCATGCCCTGGGACACCCTACCCTAGATCAGGCTGCCCACAGCCTCAGCCAGCCTGGCCTTAAACACCTCCAGGCATGGGTCCTCAACCACCTCCCTGGGCAACCCATTCCAGGCTCTCACCACTCTCATGCTCAACAACTTCCTCCTCATGTCCAGTCTTTTCATCTTCGCTCAACAGACCCCTCTTTATTGTCAGGATATCTCTGCTTCTCCTTTATCTCCTTCCTGCTTTCCCTAATCACTGCAGGCCTGGGCCTTTACAACATTACATAGCACAGATTTCCAACTGATAGCTGCAGACACTTCTGCAGTAGCCTTTGTTTAGGTTTGCATATTATCAACTGACTACTATGAACAAACATTTCTACAAAGTTTGGTATTTTATGGCTTCAGAGAATCATAGAATCAACCAGGTTGGAAGAGACCTCCAAAATCATCCAGTCCAACCTAGCACCCATCCCTGTCCAATAACCAGATCATGGCACTAAGTGCCTCATCCAGGCTTTTCCTGAACACCTCCAGGGACAGCGCCTCCACCACCTCCCTGGGCAGCCCATTCCAATGCCAATCACTCTCTCTGCCAACAACTTCCTCCTAACATCCAGCCTAGACCTCCACCAGCACAACTTGAGACTGTGTCCTTTTTGCTGGTTGGCTGGGAGAAGAGACCAACCCCACCTGGCTACAGCCTCCCTTCTGGCAGTTGTAGATATCAATGAAGTCTGCCCTGAGCCTCCTCTTCCGCCGGCTGCATGCCCGCAGCTCCCTCAGCCTCTCCTCACAGGGCTGTGCTCCAGGCCCCTCCCCAGCTTTGTCATCCTTCTCTGGACACGTTCCAGCATCTCAATATCTCTCTTGAATTGAGGAGCCCAGAACTGGACACCAGAAGTGGACACAGTACTCAAGGTGTGGCCTAAGAGGCACGGAGTACAGGGGAAGAATAACCTCCCTTGTACCTGAGCTTACAGAGCACATTTCAGTGGGTCCATACCCACTGAAGGGTCATGCTACTGATGAGGGGTGGGGATTAAACCCAGTTCTGTAGCCTGCATATTCTTCCTAAATCATTAATTGCCATTAAAGGTATTGAGTCAACACCCATTTAAATCAGTGGAGAGATTTCCATCAGCGTTAGTGGGCTGTGGTTAGATTCTGCATCATATACCACCATAGCTTGAAAATGTTGAGTTAGACAGCAGGTTTTTACATGGGGTGTCTCTTTTAAAACTGAGGAGTTTCTAATCTGTTTTCCCTTGTTGAAACAGCCTGCAATCTCACCTCCAGAAAGGCTTCTGTGCTTTCATTCTGAGTCTACACCTTATTAAGCTCTGATTCATGTTAGTTTCATAAAACATTAAACAATGTTCCAGATAAAACTCTTCTTGTTCTCTGCATGTGCAAAGCTGCTTGGTTGTCATAACAATGAAAGCCAGAATAAAAGACGTGATGTGTAATGAAATAATTAATTTATTTGTAGTGCTAATGTCCTTCTTTGGTTCAAAGGACATTATTAAATCATGGAAAATTCAGGAACAAACGATGAAGGATCTTGGGGGACCTGTTAAGTAGCAGATGTGACTGAAAGACTGACAGACGTGATGCCAACTAAAACAAAATCACATAGCTCACTGGGGAAAGATGAGATAAAGATGCAGCTCAAACCTGGATTTGTCCAAGCTACTTTCAACAGAATTGTTTGTGAAGCCAGCAGGAGTTCTGTCTGTGCTAGAAATAAAGGTCCACCCCAGAATGCAGAATCATAGAATCATAGAATCAGCCAGGTTGGAAGAGACCTCCAAGATCATCCAGTCCAACCTAGCACCCAGCCCTGTCCAATCAACCAGACCATGGCACTAAGTGCCTCATCCAGGCTTTGCTTGAACACCTCCAGGCACAGCCACTCCACCACCTCCCTGGGCAGCCCATTCCAATGCCAATCACTCTCTCTGCCAACAACTTCCTCCTAACATTCAGCCTAGACCTCCCCTGGCACAACTTGAGACTGTGTCCCCTTCTTGTGTTGGTGGTTGCCTGAGAAAAGAGACCAACCCCCACTTGGCTACAGCCTCCCTTCAGGTAATTGTAGACATTAATGAGGTCTGCCTCTGAGCCTCCTCTTCTCCAGGCTGCACACCCCCAGCTCCCTCAGCCTCTTTTCACAAGGAGAAGGGAATCAATCAAGTTGGAAGAGACCTCCAAGATTATCCAGTCATGGTCCCAAGGTGACAATAATACGCTGGAAATAAGACTTCTGAGTCACACTTTATTCGTTATTACCACCTAACATCTTTCATTTCTTAGTGTTTTGTCCATCTAAGGACAGTGAGATTTTTGTCATTTGGCTTATCTGGAAGAGGCCAAAGCTCTGTTTCTTCAGCCCAGTCACTGAGCAGCTGTCCCCAGATTGCCAAAGTATGTAAGTTTGCAATTAAACCCACTGACTTTCCTGACATTGGTGACCTGCAAAACTTAAGGGCAACAATCCCTTCTTGGCACAAACTTCACCTACACATGCACTTTGTGGCTCTCAGAGGTCACACAGCTTACTTTCCAGTGGGTGTTAGGAGGAAGTTCTTCCCAGATAGAGTGATTTGCCATTGGAATGGGCTGCCCAGGGAAGTGGTGGAGTCGCTGTCCCTGGAGATGTTCAAGAAAAGCCTGGATGAGGCATTTAGTGCCATGGTCTAGATAAATGGATAGTGCTGGGTGATAGGTTGGACTGGATGGCCTTGGAGGTCTCTTCCAACCTGGTTGCTTCTATGATTCTGTGATTCCACTGTGCTGTGGTGCACTGAAGGAAGCCATGACATTCACAGCTTCATTAAAAAATCGATTTTCTTACAAGCCAAAATAAAAAACAAGTCTGCTGCCAGGTACTAATTGTATTCAGTGACATAGCAAGAGGGGACCAAAGCTGGAAGTCAGAAGGGCAGGAGCAAAACTGCAGTGGCAGTTGCTGGAAGTCAGAAGGGCAGGAGCAACACATAAGAAACTCCCTCAGCTAGTACACTTAGGGAAGCAGCTCTGCAACAAAAGCACTTTAATTCTTCTTCCCAAAGAAGATTTGCATTGTTTTTACAAAGGACAGTGTGTGACTGGAAAAAGAGGACCAAAGAGGGAAATTCAAAGGGAATACAAGAGTCAAAGTGGTAGCTGTTTTATTCAAGTCCTTTAAACCTGAACAAATTTCCACTGGGATTCTAAAGGTCTGTGGTGGTTTGGGTGTTCCCTGCTCCTCCACACTTTAGAAATCACCCAGACTAGACTCAGCCTGCTCTGGAAATATGAATGAAGCTTATATTTACAGCTGGCACAATGTACAAGCAGATATTTACAGTATATACAGTTATAGACAGAAATATACAAGGTAAAAGGTAATACAGAAACACAACTCCCCTCCCAGAAACCTGAGTCCCCAGGAGGGGCTCCCAACCACCCCTCACCTTCCGCCTACCCCTCTCAACCTTACCCCAGTCCCAAGGAAGAATGGAGGTTCAGCCAGGGGGATTAAGAAGCAAAGGTGAATCAGCCAAAGCAAATGAAGGGTGAGGTTAGAGAGTGAGATGGAGTTCAGCCAGCAGCCCCAGCTCCACAGCAGGTGAAGAGCTGAGAGCAAAGCCCAGAGCCAAGTGAGCAAGTGACTTTATCTGAGTTTTGCTTTTCCTTTCTACACATCTCAGCAAGACCATGAGGGAAGTAGACATCACCATTGTTTTCATTTCATAGCCTATGATCTAGTCCTTCTCACCAAAACATTCTAGCTAGCTTCAAACTAGCACAAGGTCTAACATAAAGCTCACAGAAACCTATTCTAATTTTTCCACTGACTTTTACAACTTTCAATGAAGCCTTCCTCACTCTTTTAAAACAAATTTTCCTATCTTCCCCACCCACCTCTAATTCAGCTATGAAATCACATCCACTGCAAATTACATCAATCCAAAAGCATAATCACCCTGCTGTGGAAAATAGGGAGAAGAGTTTAATTGCTATCTTCGTATCTCGTCTTGTAGAATAATGACTTTGCCGTAACTAAAATTGGCCTTCTCTTATCGGATTGTCATTTTCTCCAGGTGCTAACTGGCTCTTACACTTGTAAAGGGCCATTACAGTAAATTAAAGATGTGCTAGCTTGAAGCTAGCTAGAATGTTTTGGTGAGAAGAATTAGATTACAGGCTGTGAGAGGGAAACAATGGCGATGTCTACTGCACTATAAAGGCTTGTGAGATGTATAAGAACAAGAACACAAACATAAATAAGGCAGTCGCTGTCTGGGCTTTGGGCTGAACTTCTCTCTCTCTGTAACCTAACCTGCTGTCTTTGTGACTAACCCCCCCAGCTGACCCTCCATACTACCCTAAACATAAGGTAAGATCTTAGGTAAGGTTAAGGGGTGGAAGGGTGGTTGTGAGCCCCCCCTGCTTTTTGGAGGGCTGTTGCATTCCTGTATTACCTTTTAACTTGTATATGTCTGTATATAACTGTATACATCATAAATATCTGCTTATATGTTGTGCTAAGCTACAAATATAAAGCTTCATTCAATTTCCAGAACTGGACACAGTACTCAAGGTGTGGCCTGACCAGTGCTGAGTACAGGGGCAGAATAACTTCCCTTGTCCTGCTGGCCACACTGCTCCTGATCCAGGCCAGGATGCCATTGGCTCTCTTGGCCACCTGGGCACACTGCTGCCTCATCTTCAGCTACTATGTACCAGCACCCCCAGGTCCCTTTCTGCCTGGCTGCTCTCAGCCACTCTGTCCCCAGCCTGTAGTGTTGCTTGAGGTTGTTGTGGACAAAGTGCAGAACTCTGCACTTGGCCTTGTTAAGTCTCACCCCATTGGCCTCTGCCAATAGAACAACACTGGCCTGTTTAATACAACTTGAGAGTTAACTGACTCTACACTCAGTCTAGCTCACTCTTTCTGCTTTTATTAGCATGTGAAAGTCCCCAAGCTCTTCGTTTTTCTGCAGTTATCCAATAAAAAAATTACTTATTCAAATTGCATTACTTAAACACATTTCCAGCACTCTGGAGGTTATACCTCTGCTCCTGGAGGCAGGTTCTAAAAAGTTAGTGCCCAAAATAATCAATAGGAGATTTCAGTGTAAAGTGACCAAGTGATGAAGCTGGATAGGGAATTTTGTCAGTTTCATAATATCTTTGTATTCTTTTCAACATTTTCTGTAAT
>WAAF01012887.1:62680-75838 GCA_013400475.1 Tricholaema leucomelas
GGGTCACTTGCTTCTTCTCTTCGCTGGGAGCTTTGCCTGCTGGGGAGAAGCTGAGGAGCTGGCTGGACTCCATCTTGCTTTCTAACCTCACCCTCCTTTTGCTTGGCTGCTTCACCTTGCTTTTTAACCCTCTTGGCCGAACCTCCATTCTTCCTTAGGACTGGGGTAAGGTTGAGAGGGGTAGGGGGATGGTGAGGGTGGTTGAGAGCTCCTCCTGGGGACTCAGGTTTCTGGGAGGGGAATTGTGTTTGTATTACCTTTTTTCCCTTGTCTATTTCTGTCTATAACTGTATATACTGTAACTATCTGCTTGTACATTGTGCCAGCTGTAAATATAAGCTTCATTCATATATCCAGAGCTGACTGAGTCTAGTCTGGGTGATTTCTAAAAGTGGAGGCGGGGGGCAGGGGATACCCAAACCACCACAATCCCAAAACAAATCAATGGCTTTTGCTAGCTTGGCCCATGAGTTTACTCTAAAGGACAATATACCTTGATTCCTGCAGAACTACAGTGGAGCTGAGAATAAATGTTTGCTGCCTTGACATTCCATCTTCATTAAGTGCTGGTACTGAGTAAACTCCTTTCAGTAAAACCATAACCTGTTCTATTGGAGACTGAGCTGAAAGGACAGTACCATAACTCTGTTCCTGTCACTGATGATCTATTTAAGGCTTTATTCTGACACAATTGACTGGGAATAGTATCCTGGCTAAAGTCAGCTGAGCTATTTGCAAAATACAGGACAACTTGAATTGAGCAGGCACCTCAGGATCCATTTCTTACTTGTCTGTCTGTGGCCATTTGAGCTAGACTTCTAGCTCAGACATAAAAACATTTGGAACAGAGAAACTTAGGAGGCAAAGCTCTCAGTGGAGAGGTGAACATTCTAGGGATATGTGATGGTTTGGGTGCTACCCAAAATCTAGTTCTTCTCACCAAAACATTCTAGCTAGCTTCAAACTAGCACAGGATAAGCCATGTAATGGTAACAAGAGATAAGTTAATATAATTTCATTCAAGCATCAAGAGCTTTATGTCTGGAAGCACAGCTTGGACCTTCCCCTTGCTGCTTTTGCTGCACCTGCTGCTGTCTTCCCCCACCACTGCTTTGGCTGCTGCTGCTTTCGCTGCTTCGTCACCCCTTGACCCCTTCCCCATCTTCCTTAAGGCTATTATCTTTCTGTAGTAGTTTATTCTGCTTTTACTGTCATATTTAGTTTAAACTATAAGAAATACTGTTTCATTTTTCCTGACTTTCCAAAAATCCATGTTGTAGTGAGTTTGTTCTACCAGGGAGGGATCAGCCCTAACCCAGGACAGGAGTCCAGAACTGGATCCTACACTCCATGTGTGGAATCAGCAGTGCTAACATTCCAGGGATAGGCCATATAATGGCAACAATAGATAAGTTAGTATGATTTCATTGGGGCATCAAGAGCTTTATGGCTGGAAGCACAGCTTGGACCTTCCCCTTGCTGCTTCTCCTGTGTCTGCTGCTATCTTCTCACGCCACTGTTTTGGCTGCTGCTGCTTTTGCTTTTTTTTGACTTTCCAATAATCCATGTTGTAGGGAGTTTATTCTACCAAGGGAGAGATCCACCCTAACCCAGGACACTGTTTCTTCGTTAGCATAGCATAGAATCAGTCAGGGATGGAAGGGACCACAAGGATCATCTAGTTCCAACCCCCCTGCCATGGGCAGGGACACATCTTAAACATCAATTTATCATCTCACATCAATTTAGCATCTCACCCCCGAATTTACCATCTCACCTCAATTTACATCTTGCCTCTATTTTATATCTCACCCCAAAATTTAGCATCCTACCTCAAAATTTAGCATCTTATCTCCATTTGACATCTTACCCCAAAATTTAGCATCCCACCCCAGAATTTAGCATCTTATCTCCATTTGTTACATACCTTGCTGTGGAATACAGCAATTGCTCATCATGCCTCTATGTCAAAACCAGATGGGTGATGACAGCAATGGCTTTTTGGATTTTGTTTCTTTGCTCCTTCAGTATCTTCTGGTTTTATGCAGGGTATAGGTATGCATCATGACCATATGGGACCCCATGGTTATTTTCTTTTCTCAAGTGTTTGGGCCTATTTAGTTGCCTTCTCAGTGGCTGCTTGTCCTACATCTGCAAACAAAAGTCCTTCAGCATTTCCTTGGTGTCTTTCTGCATCTTACTGAAATTCTCAGTGCAACTTTTGTCTTCCAGATAATACTTGTTCCACAGAAACACTTCCTCATTATGTCAATTTGTCTTTGCTTGTCTCCTCTCAGCTATTGAACACAGCTTGTCATCACCACCTGTCAGGGAACCTGTGTGATTGGGCTCACCAATTTGCTTCAGCCTGTCCTGTTCCCTGTTTATGACAAGAGAGGAGATAGGACACACACATGTATCAGCAGCATACCTTGTTAGTTTTGAATGCTAGTCTGCATGAGATGACAGTACAGCTACACACTAAAGCTGAGGTGTGTGCATGCTCCTTATAATGAACTTGTCCCTTGGAAGTTACAAACAAGGACAGGACATTCACCCATGTTCTCACAGGGCTAAAAATGAGGCCACTTTTTACACAGGTGCAAACATTACTTTACCACAGATTTGCATCCTATTCAGCTGTTGTTCAGAGGAGGCTCTTCTTGTCTTCTTGCAGGTTCTTCCTGTCCTACCAGCTTGCTTGGACATTCCTCTCAAAAGAAAAATTACTAGAGATAAAAAGAGTAGTGGCACAGATCCACTTAACTCAGGTCTAGCATATGATGTATACTGCTTTTATTCATTTCGGTGTTTCTTCATACTCATGTCTCCTCAGCAGACCCCAGCAGTGAGCTAGCTGCCTCCTTTCCCCTCCAGACTTTCTCACAATTCCAACAGATTATATGTCACCCAGAGCTGCAGCTGTTCCAGATGTCTTTCATTGGAAGACTCCACCTGTGGCAGGTTTCCTGTGTGTATGCAAGTTCAAGCTCCCCATCATAAGAAAATGACGTAGCAAGTCTGGCTCCGATTCAGTTGCTCCAGCTTCCAGGTGCAGGGTTTCTGTCCAAATAGCGTTCAAGAAATTGCAGCTTACTCTTTTTCCTCAGCTCATTCCTTTTTTAAAGTGTCCAATTTTCCTCTCTAGTTATCTGTGTACTAAGGCGCTCCAGGATCCTGCCTCCTACTCTTGTCTGTCTCATAGGACCACTGCTAAAGTCTACAGTGTCAGAGAACAGCTGGTAGTATTTAGTGACCTCTTGCTCTATTAGATGGAAATTGATTTTCCTCTTCTTCCAGGCAAGTGAAAAATCCATAATGTGCTCCATCAACTTTGTTTGTACAGGAGCACCAGCCACTGAAGACAGCTCTTCAGACATCCTAAATGCCTCTATCTCTTCTGACCCTCAGATTAAGCAGACTGAGGTAAAGCAGGTAGGGACCTGCTGGCTGAGACTTCTCTGGCAATTTTTGTTGCTGAATTCCCCCAACAGCATTTCACCACCATGAAGTCACCTGTGACTTGTTATATTATGTGGCCACAAATAATAAAGTCTGTGAGCACTTGCAAGACTTAGACTGCAAACTTCAGTGGAGAAATGCTACTCAAAAAACCCACAAAAACCCAGTGCACAGGTTTGCTCCTGTGGGTAGAAAGCCAAGGGCATCCTGGCCTGGATCAGGAACAGTGTGGCCAGCAGGACAAGGGAGGTTATTCTTCCCTTGTACTCAACACTGGTCAGGGCACACCTTGAGTACTGTGTCCAGTTCTGGGCTCCTCAATTCAAGAGAGATGTTGAGATGCTGGAACATGTTCAGAGAAGAGTGACAAAGCTGGCAAGAGGCCTGGAGCACAGCCCTGTGAGGAGAGGCTGAGGGAGCTGGGGGTGTGCAGCCTGCAGAAGAGGAGGCTCAGGGCAGAGCTCATTGCTGTCTACAACTACCTGAAGGGAGGCTGTAGCCAGGTGGGGTTGGTCTCTTCTGCCAGGCACCCAGCAACAGAACAAGGGAACAGTCTCAAGCTGTGCCAGGGGAGGTCTAGGCTGGATGTTAGGAGGAAGTTCTTCACAGAGAGAGTGATTGGCATTGGAATGGGCTGCCCAGGGAGGTGGTGAAGTTGTCATCCCTGGAGGTGTTCAAGACAAGACTGCATCTGGGGCACTTAGTGCCATGGTCTAGATGACTGGACAGGGCTGGGTGACAGGTTGAGCTGGATGATCTTGGAGGTCTCTTCCAACCTGGTTGCTTCTACGATTCTATGAATGAAGAAGACGAGAATTTCTTTTGCTGACAGCAACTTGACTACTCTGTCACAGAATTGATATTTGTAACAAATATTTGTAAATAAGTATTCAATATTAGATCAAGTACTGCCACATAGAAGGCAATCATGGGTTGGAAGGGACCTCAAGGATCATCTAGTTCCAACCCTCCACCATAGGCAGGGACACCTTCCACTAGAACAGGTCGTTCAAGCCCTTATCCAACCTGGTCCTGATCATCTCCAGGGAGGGAGCATCCACAGCCTCCCTGAGCAACCTGTGCCAGTGTTTCAGCACTTTCACTGTAGAGATCTTCTTCCTGATATCCAGTCTAAACCCCCCCTCTGCCAGTTTCAACACATCTTTATGAAAGATGCTGTTTGAAAACTCTGTCACCTTAGGGGTGTTGTTCATGAGTTCAGGATTTGTACTTTCATCCTGGGGTCCAAACCACTGAAATTAATTCCTGTTAGATATAAAAATGAAAAAAAAAAAAAAAGTCATCTCTCCAGTGTTACTGTAGAACTTCTTTCCTTGACCTTACTTTTCCTTGCCACAGCTCAAAACCAATTAGTAGCTGAGGAGGATGTACACCCAGATCAAATATAGCAATCTTTTATGTGAGGAGAGGGAACGGAGTGGAAACTTGGTCAACATAGCTCACCTTGATGGGTGCTTAGGTGCTCAAACACTGCAGTCTTGGGTGCAGTGTAAGAAGCTGCATGGAATGCAATCTCTCTGAAAAGCAGTGGAGTGCCTAGGCAGATTGATACCAAGGGGAACACTTTTTCAACCACATGAAGAACACATTTCATGGGAATAACATCCTCTTTGGTTTTGTGGCATGTCTGATGAAAATTTCCAGGCAGCCACATAACTACTAAGGGCAGTCACAAGACAGCCAGGCTGCAATTACAAAACAAGTAAGAGTATTACTTAAGCATGAACAATTCCATTTTGTTCTTTCTTTTTCTTTCCTCCATAATCCTGAGTGAAAACAGTACCCACCAGGGGACAGCAAAGAATAGAGGCAGTTAATAAACTGAAGTTCTAGTCATTCAGCCACCTCTTGTGCAATCTAGATACACAATGCAGCCTCCAGACCATTAATGGTAGTGCACTTGCATGCAAAATGAGCATATTAATATCTTGCTTTATCTCACAGAAGAGTTATAAAGCATCACATAAGCTGTGACTTTCAGGGAAGATAATAACAGGATGTTATTAAGCTACTATCACCAGTTCTGTTGTTTTCATTTTATCTGTTAATGACCAGGCTTTCTTGAAATAGAGACTGTGACATTGTGGCAGTCAGGCTTTCCTTTGCAGCAAGGCACAATATAAAAGGACCAAAACCATTGTCTCATTCTAGGTGTTACGTCTTTGACACCTGTGTTTTCTGAGGAGGCAGAGCCTGTGGAGGAGCCTTACAGCAATGGAAGTTCACAGGATCACAGGATCACAGAATGTTAGGGGTTGGAAGGGACCCAAGGAGATCATCGTGTCCAACCTCCCTGCCAGAGCAGGACAATCCTATCTAACACAGATCACAGAGGAACACATCCAGACAGGCCTTGAAAGAAGGAGACCCTTACAGTAAAATTCCCCTTTTGTTGAGGCAGAACCTCTTTTGCTGCAACTTGCACCCATTGCTCCTTGCTCTATCCCAGGGAGCAGTGAGCAGAGCCTGTCCCCCCCCCTCCTGGCAGCCCTCAGATACTTATAAACATTTATCAAATCCCCCCTAAGTCTTCTCCAGACTACAAAAGTCCCAAGTCTCTCAGCCTCTCCTCATCAGCCATGCCCTCCTGTCCCCTACTCATCCTCACAGCCCTTCACTGGACCCTTTCCAGCAGATCCCTGTCCCTCTTAAACTGGGGAGTCCAAAACTGAACACAATACTCCAGATGAGGTCTCACCAGGGCAGAGTAGAGGGGCAGGAGAACCTCCCTTGATCTGCTGGACACACTCTTCCTAATACACCCCAGGATCCCATTGGCCTTCTTGCCCACAAGGGCACATTGCTGTGCCATGGCTAACTTGTTAGCCACCAGGACCCCCAGGTCCCTCTCCACAGGACTGCTCTCCAGCAGATCACCTCTCTCTGTAAGGGATCCATCTCTACCATTCTGGAGTTGCACACAAGCATGACTGAGATGTTAAAGACTAACCACACAAAAACTAGAGGGGGAATTGTGGCAGGTCTGAAACAGATTCTCCTGCTTTTTTTAAGCCTCCTGTATCAACTCCAAAGCTACTCTTTAAAAACATATGTGCCCATGAATGTATTTAACACGTAGAGATTGGTATACACAAGAGAAGAAGAAAGCATGAGCTAACTCATTCTGGAATATGCATATCATAGAATCATAGAATGGTTTGGGTTGGAAGGGACCTCAAGGATCATCCAGCTCCAACCCCCTGCCATAGGCAGGAACACCTTCCACTAGAGCAGGTTGCTCAAGGCCTCATCNTATATCCAGAGAGCATGTCCATTGTTCAAAAAAAGATGTGCCCTTTGCTATCTGAAGTAGGATAGGATAAAATAGAATAGAATCAACCAGATTGGAAGAGTCCTCCAAGATCATCCAGTCCAACCTAGCACCCAGCCCTAGCCAGTCAACCAGACCATGGCACTAAGTGTCCCATCCAGTCTTTTCTTGAACACCTCCAGGGACGGTGACTCCACCACCTCCCTGGGCAGCCCATTCCAACGCCAATCACTCTCTCTGGGAAGAACTTATTGAAGTGTACTCTAACATGGAGACTTTTCTTTTTACAGCTGAGGACGTGTGTGTCCTACCTACATGAGACTTAGGCACAGTTTCTCCCTCTTTCCATGTGGCTAGCTAAAAGCCTGCTAATACTTTGCCACTATTGTTATTTCTACCTTGCACTTCACCAGTTCTTAGTATTTTCACAGAGGTGGAGAGGATTAAACCTGCTGGTTTTGTTGCATACAGCTGCAGTTGGGAGCTAAAATTGACCTTTCCTTCCATCAGTAATTTTCACTATTTACTCTCCTTCCTTTCAAGCAGCGGAGAAAGTAGAAAAGAAAACACTGCCTCTTCCAGAATAAAAGCTGTGGGATAGAGGCTCTTTTCTCTCCCACTGCCATCTGGGCAGAAGTCATGTCTGTTATGTTTTGTTTTAAACCTGCTTGACACAGCCTGAACCCTGTACTTACCTGAAGTGCACACTTTCTTTCATTTACTCTTGAGAGAATAATGCTTTCCTGACAGAATGTGATGCTTTAAAGGTCCTCACTACCCATTTACAGATGTCTGGTTTCTTTGGTTTTAATCAGATCAAAAAGATTACTTCCATACTGCAGGAAGGCAATTTGAGGCTTCTGCTTTTTAGGCTTTCCTTTAGAGTGTGCTCCAGGACCAGTAATAACAACACAACAATAAATTGTATATTAGAGCTCTCCCAAGGTTAAGTTGCTTTGCCAGAAATACTGTTTTGAAATGTCATAGTTTGTTGTTTCCAGCAGTACAATGCAAATCCCTTTCAAGAGATGAAGTCTTTTTAACAACTAATCAAAGCCATTTTTTTTAAAAGGAAAAAAAGAAAAAAAACTCATGGCAGGAAGTTGCAGCAGACAGAATCTGAGAATCAGAGAATCAGCCAGGTTGGAAGAGACCTACAACATCATCCAGTCCAACCTAGCACCCAGCCCTGGCCAGTCAACTAGACCATGGCACTAAGTGCCTCAGCCAGGCTTTGCTTGAACACTTCCAGGGACGGTGACTCCACCACCTCCCTGGGCAGCCCATTCCAATGCCAATCACTCTCTCTGTGAGGAACTTCCTCCTAACATCCAGCCTAGACCTCCCCTGGCACAGCTTGAGACTGTGTCCCCTTGATCTGTTGCTGGTTGCCTGGCAGAAGAGACCAACCCCCACCTGGCTACAACCTCCCTACAGGTAGTAGTAGATGCCCCTGAGCTTCCTCTTCTGCAGGCTGCACACTCCCAGCTCCCTCAGCCTCTCCTCATAGGGTTTGTGTTCCAGGCCCCTCACCAGCTTTGTTGCCCTTCTCTGGACACCTTCCAGCACCTCAACTTCTCTCTTGAATCGAGAAGCCCAGAACTGGACACAGCACTCAAGGTGCTGCCAGATCAGTGTTGAGTACCAGGGCAGAATAACCTCCCTTGTCCTACTGGCCACACTGTTTCTGCTCCAGGCCTTGTGCTGTTGCCCAAGGTTGTGCACTAGCAGACTGTAAGATTCCCTTTGTAAAGCACTCATTGCCAGCACTGTGAGGTTCTTTGGAATATGTGCTCTTCATACAGCAGAGAGGTAAGGAGAGACAATAGAGAACAAAAAAATAATGTATCTCCTTGATCTTGTTTTTGCCACCATTAGAAAATTTCCCTGATGTCTGTGAACATGACAGTAAAAAGGGATTGCCAATGTTAAAGGGAGAGGAGGAAGTTAATTTGTTGAAATAAACAGAGCAGGGAAAGCAATAAAATATTAAAAGCTTAGAATGAACTGAAGAATTTTAATTCTATTTATTCCTGATCCATTGTCCTTTCAGTGTGAAGTTGCAGACGGAGAGCAAGGGCTGGCATTGAACTGAGCATGTGAAAAGTGGTGATGCTGTAAAAAATAGTATTTTCTTTTTCAGGAATAGCATTAGTAAATGCAATGCCTCCAGTATCTCAGAAATGCATCTTCCATCTGAAGTGTGTAGCTCAAAATAGGTAGCCCCTGCTCCAAGTGATTGCACTCTGCATCAGAACGCAATAAATGCCTCCCATTCATTGATTCAGTGATGTACCCAACAGTTCTCCTAGGACCCAGGGAGCTCAGAAAGCTGCTGGTCAGACGTAGCACACAGTAGATGGACAATTCACTGGTCACAGCTAACAGCATTGTGTTGTTTCTGTTTGCCTCTTCTTGGGCTCTTCTCTGTGATATTCTCAACACATCCCACCAGTTTCAAAATGCTTTGAATTTCTGCTGTGTTTTCAGTCTTGAAAGCAGTTGGGATCCCAGGGGATACAGGCTCCAGAGCAAAGTATAAAAGCAGATCTACCTCATTGAGCTAGCTAAATCATAGCTGCCCAAAATCATTATACCATGGTACTTAGCTCTGATTTTCCTCTACGAGTAGTGCCACACAATGCACATATGATACCTACTGATCTCTGTGCCTCACACAGCTGTGGTTTCACAGCAGATTTTGGAATGTTTCTAGTTGGAGGGAAGAAGTTAAAAGCAGCACATAGAGATACCAGAAGGATCCACAGAGATTTATTTCTTAGAATGAGACCACTTGTCTGGAATAAAAAGTATGAAACCTCTCAATATTCACAAACTACTGCCTTAACACTCTCTGGGATGTAGGTTCCTCAAGAGGATGAGCAATTCTAACCAACATCCAGCTTTCAAAGGTGAAATGCAGCATTCTGCTGGTGGTAGACTTTTAAGATCTGAAGAAAGAGATTTTTTTCATACTAGAGACTGCATATTACAAAGGACAGTCCTTCCCCCAGACAACTTAAAGTCAGCTTTAACTCAATTCTGCCTTATATTTTGATGCTTTCAGTTTACCTAAGGCAAATACATCTAAGTAAGGTGGCAGAACAATATTTCTGAGTAAAGCATTTGATCCTGAGTGAGTCTTACTGTATTGACTTCCTCACCTGATTATGTTGCTTAGCTGTAAACAGCCTCTCTTTTATGATGGTAAGGCAACACATGCAAGTATATCAAGTGTAAATATCTGCTTGTACATTGTGCCAGCTGTAAATATAAGCTTCATTCACATTTCCAGAGCTGTCTGGGTGATTTCTAAAGTGGGGAGGGGGGGGACACCCAAACCACCACATCTTTTATTTACAATATTTTACAGTAGATACAGTTATAGACAGAAATATACAAGGTACAAAAGGTAATACAGAAACAACTCCCCTCCCAGAAACCTGAGTCCCCAGGAGGGGCTCTCAACCACCCCTCACCTTCCCCCTACCCCTCTCAACCTTACCCCAGTACCAGGGAAGAATGGAGGTTCGGCCAAGAGGATTAAGAAGCAAAGGTGAATCAGCCAAAGCAAATGGAGGGTGAGGTTAGAAAGCAAGATGGAGTTCAGCCAGCAGCCTCAGCTCTCCCCAGCAGGCAAAGAGCTGAGAACACAGCCCAGAGCGAAGTGCCCAAGCAAAGTGACTTTATCTAATGTTTTGCTTTTCCTTTCTACACATCTCAGCCAGACTGTGAGGGAAGTAGACCTCACCATTGTTTTTCATTTCACAGCCTATTATCTGGCCCTTCTCAGCAAAACATTCTAGCTAGGCTCAAACTAGCACATGTAATAAGCATTGTTTAAAGTTATCAAATAGAAATAGCATTAAAAGAGACGATAATGAATGTTTGTGCACATGTGTTTGCAAGGGAAACAAAACAGTCTGAAGAAAGTATTTTGGGATGGGATTTATTTTGCAAGTGAAGAGAGCCCCAAGGAAAGCAAAGTCACCTTTAATTCTATCTGACATCACTTAGCACCTCTTATTGTTCAATCTAGGGCATTTCTGATGCATAAAGAAGATGACTGAAAGGGAGATAAACCATAGAGAGGCTGCTGCAAAGGGATAAAAATCAGCCTCCTTTTTGGACATCTAGATCAGGCAAGAATAAATGGGCTTTGACCACACTGAGGAATAAAGATTAGGTACTGGGATGAGTGGGTTCTTCTATAAAGTGGAGAGTGAAGCACAGGGAACCATTCCCCTGGAAGGTTGCAAAGCTCTTGTCACTCAATGTGCTAGTTTGAGCCTAGCTAGAATGTTTTGGTGAGAAGCACTAGATAATAGGCTGTGAAGTGAAAACAATGGTGAGGTCTACTTCCCTCACAGTCTGGCTGAGATGTATTAGAATCAAAAGCAAAACAAAGATAAAAGTCACTTTGCTCTGCACTTCACTCTGGGCTTTGCTCTTGGCTCTTCGCCTGCTGGGGAGCTGGGGCTGCTGGCTGAACTCCATCTTACTCTCTAACCTCACCCTCCATTTGCTTTGGCTGATTCACCTTTGCTTCTTAATCCCTTTGGCCAAGCCTCCATTCTTCCTTGGGACTGGGGTAAGGTTGAGAGGGGTAGGGGAAGGCGAGGGGGTGGTTGAGAGTCCCTCCTGGGGACTCAGGTTCCTGGGAGGGGAATTGTGTTTCTGTATTACCTTTTACCTTGTATATTTCTGTCTATAACTGTATATACTGTAACTATCTGCTTGTGCATTGTGCCAGCTGTAAATATAAGCTTCATTCAAATTTCCAGAGCCAGCTGAGTCTAGTCTGGGTGATTCCTAAAGTGTGGGGGGGTGGGGGACACCCAAACCACCACACTCAAGGTCTTTAACAACAGTTTACACAAAAGTCTGCCAGAAATTCTGCTGCCCTAGAATGGACCTCATGAAGTTCAACAAGACCAAGTGCAAGTTCCTGCATCTGGGTTGGGGCAATCCCAGGCACTGATACAGGCTGGACAGTACTGGCTTGAGAGCAGCCCTGAAGAAAAGGATCTGGGGATACTGGTGGACAAGAAGCTCAGTGAGAGCTGTCTGTGTGCATTCCCAGCCCAGAAAGCCAACCATATCCTGGGCTCCAGCAAAAGAAGCATAGCCAGTAGGTCAAGAGAGGTGATTCTCCCCCTCTGCTCCATTCTGGTGAGACCCCACCTGGAGTACCGCATCTGGTTCTGGAGCCCCTCTTACAAGAATGATCTGGACATGCTGGAATGTATCCAGAGAAGGGCCACAAAGATGGGGAAAAGGTTGGGGCAATTTTTTTGTTTAATCCTTCCACTGAATTTTAGTAATATGTTTTTCTGGAAATATGTTAAAATCCTCACCCAAATCCTTCCAAAATAAAGACTATGGAACTGTAACCTGTGGCCCTTATGGCAGGCATTTAAAGCAGATGGAATTGGCCATGTTCTGATTTCTGCTCTATGAGCAGAATACAAGAATAGCTTTAGAAAGCTCATGAGTGCTTGTCAAGGACGCTCTGTGTGATGGTTTAGGAGTGACAAACCCTGCACACACAATGAAATCAGCCAGACTAGACTCAGCCAGCTGGAAGTTAAGGAATGAAGCTTTTATATTCACAAGCAGATGCTTACAACATATTACAAATATTTACAGTTATATACAAGTTAAAAAGTAATACAGAAACACAGCAGCTCTCCCAGAAATCAGAGTCCCCAGGAGGGGCTCCCAACCACCCTTCCACCTTCTTTCCACCCCCTACTCTTATCCCAGAGTCTGTCTTACTTGCAGGGTGAATTGGGAGGATTGGCAGAGGGGGTTAGAAGAAGAATGTTTAGTTGGGTTACACAGATCCAAGCAGAGCCGCAGAAGAAAAACAGATACAGACAGACTCTGACAGGCAGAACTGCCTTATCTATGTCTGTGTCCTTGCTTTTATACATCTCAGCAAACCTATGAGTGCTGGGTAGTGTTACATAGAAATGTCTGAATTTGGTACACTGAAGCACAAGCCATGGGCTTGTAAGCAGGCCACTGAGCTGGGTGGAAGTGTAGGATCAAAGTGCCTCTGAAAGGAATGTGGTCTGTGTGAAACAAGAGGCCTCAAGTCTAATCTAATCGCTTTATGGCCGTCGCAGCTTGGTACACCTTGGTGCCTGTTTTCTTACCTAGATGCCATAACTGTCTCCTTAGGATTAAGCTGCTACATCCTCTGAAGGATGAGATAACATAGCTTTGGTAAGTTAGTGTGTCTTGTTAGAAGAGAAGAAACACTTAACTAATGTATCCTGGCAATTAGTGTGCAATCCTAACGTAGTCCTAACACAAATGTGTGTAACCAACTAGAGTCTAACATGATCTGTAACCCTCTTGTGTAGCCTCCTGACAGAAAGTATCTAAGCCCATGCCTG
>WAAF01012887.1:82157-119888 GCA_013400475.1 Tricholaema leucomelas
ACCCAAACCATCACAACCTCCAAGATCATCCAGTCCAACCTAGCACCCAGCCCTAACCAGTCAACTAGACTGTGGCACTAAGTGCCTCATCCAGGCTTTTCTGCTTCCTAACCCCCCTGGCTGATCCTCCAAACTACCTTGAGCGTAAAGCAAAATCTTGGATAAGGCTGGGAGGAAGGTGGAAGGGTGGTTGTGAGCCCCTCCTGGGGACTCAGGTTTCTGGGAGGGCTGTTGTGTTTCTGTATTACTTTTTAATTTGTCTATTTCTGTACATATCATAACCATCTGCTTGCATATTGTGCTAAGCTGTAAATATAAAACTTCCTCCATACACTAGCACACCACAAATCAAACAATCTGGGGGTGTTTGCTTTGTGATGTACTAGTGCATGGAGGTAGTTTTATATATGCAGTGGAACATAAGCCATGGACAGGTGAGAGTGCATGAGTTCAGAAGTACTGATGGAGGGTTGGAATGACCTCAGAGAATGGTCTAACAAATGTAAACAAATGTAAGGCTGGAGCCTGTGGTTTTCTCCTCTCTGCCTAGACACAAGGTAGGTGTTGTTGAGGGAGTATGAAGAATGTCTACACTAATCAGTGTGTAACCCTAACATGGTCCTAACGCAGGTGTCTGTAACCAACTGGGGTCTAACATCATTTGTAATCCTGTTTTGTAGCCTTCTGATAGAAAGTATATAAGCCCCTGCTTGGCTGTAATAAACTGGAACTCTCTGGATCTTGCTCCCCGTCTCTTATTACCCCTTTACCAATGGTAAACAGCCTGTGGCAGGTTAGGTGAGAAGAGAGGGAAATAGGAAGAAAAAGGAGAGAAAGGGGGGAGAGGCTGAGATAAGAAGTAAGAAATAAAACTATCACCAGTGACATCTTCATGGGGTTAGTCCAAGCTCTTTGGTAGTGAATGTGCATCCAGCAAGGACTTCTGTGGTAGATTCAACACCCTGGTAGATGCAACCTCTTGGTTGAGGTTCTTTTTTACCATTTGGACATTTTTGGGAGGCTACACTGACTTGTATGAAGCCCCCTCCAGTGTAATGTGTCTCAGGCCTTTCCACAGTGCAGCTGCACTCATTTAGAGCAAGCAAAGACAAAAACTCCACCTGCAGAGAAGTTACCCCTTCCATTGTTAGATCTTCTGCCAGGAACCGTTCCAGACAGGAACTCCAGAACAGAAGTAGTTGAGAGCCATCAAGAGCCATCAAAAGCCATTGCCTTGTCTGTTCAGGCCATGTATCACCAGACATTGTTTGAGACAACAGAAAGTTGAGCTCTCACAGGCAATAACTGCATTTCAGACATGAACAAAATGGTCATGTTGATTTGTCTAGGTATAATGGATCTGTCCAGGTATGAATGATCTCTCTATGTACAAACTGTGTAATAATATAAAATCACATTTACACATAGGCAAAAATTAACCTTGGACATATGTAGACATTGTAGCCTCTTTTGACTTGAAATTAATTTTAGATAATAGTGTCACTCTGTCCATATTTCTGGAAAAATTAGACTTTTCCTGACTTTTACAGATTTTGGGTTTCCCCTTTAGCAAGTGCAGGGTTCTACACTTTGGGCACAGCAACCCCAAGCAGCTCTACAGGCTGCAGAGTGGCTGAGAGCAGCCAAGCAAAAAGGGAGCTGGGGGTACTGGTAGATAGTAGCTGAAGATGAGCCAGCAGTGTGCCCAGGAGGCCAGGAGAGCCAATGACATCCTGGGCTGGATTAGGCACAGTGTGGCCAGCAGGACAAGGGAGGTTATTCTGCCCCTGTAGTCAGCACTGGTCAGGCCACACCTTGAGTGCTGTGTCCAGTTCTGGGCACTTTAATTCAAGACAGAAACATCTTGAACGTGTCCAGAGAAGGTCAACGAAGCTGGTGAGGGGCCTGGAACACAGCCCTCTGAGGAGAGGCAGAGGGAGCTGGGGGTGGACAGCCTGGAGAGGAGGAGGCTCAGGGGTGACCTCATTGCTGTCTACAATGGAGCTGTTCAAGGCAGGATTGGACGTGGCACTTGGTGCCATGGTCTAGCCTTGAGCTCTGAGGTAACGGCTTGGACTTGATGATCTATGAGGGCTCTTCCAACCTTGGTGATACTGTGAGACTGTGATACAATTACCTGAAGGGAGGCTGCAGCCAGGTGGGGTTGGGCTCTTCTCCCAGACAACCAGCAACAGAACAAGGGGACACAGTCTCAAGTTGTGCTGGGGGAAGTATAGGCTGGATGTTAGGAGGAAGTTGTTGCCAGAGAGAGTGATTGGCATTGGAATGGGCTGCCCAGGGAGGGGGACCATCCCTGGAGGTGTTCAAGAAAAGCTTAGTGCCATGGTCTAGTTGATTGGACAGGGCTGGGTAGGTTGGACTGGATGATCTCTCTTCCAACCTGATTGTTTCTATGTTTCTATGATTAAAAGACCATCTTACATAGAAATCTGTCCAGCACTTGAGAGCTAAAAAGTTATTTTGCTTTTAATTTTGGTCTTCAAATTCTTGTTTGTGAATCAAAACACTTAGAGAAAATGCAACCATCAAGAGCAGAGATTGAGAGATAAATACTCCTTGGATTGATTAAGCTGGGGGGGGTTTAAGTAATGGAATGTCAAATATTGACTTGTCAATAGGCAACAAAGAGAAAGCACTCATTCAGTAATGTCTTGAGGTATTTGAGGTATTGCTAAGACATTCAGCTGTGTCTTGAGGTAGAAAACACATGTTACATTAACAAGAATTGTATTGACTATTATCTAGCATCCTGCTCTCAAGAAAATGAGTCACTGTGGCATATAATTGTTACCTTAGACTGACTTCAGGTTGCAGAAAATAGTATTTTGTATGACAGGGGGAAATTTCAGACCTCAGACATTTGAAAAGATGTTTTCTCTTACCAAGCTTTTAATCTGGAAAATAAAACCAAGCCAGCAGAACAGATTGAGGCTCAGCTTCCCAAAGCAATGACCCCTCTTGAAGGACAAAGACTGCTTCTCTTTAAAAGGCTGCCTAAGTGGATCTTAATCATAGACCAGTGAGACTTTGAATGCTTTCTCTAGTCACTTCTTTAAAGGTAGCATGTGCATTCAGTTTGCTCTCCCCTTCCAAAGAAGCACAAATCAGGTAGCAATCCCTGTTGTTGATGTTGTTGCTTCTGATAATATGAGGATTAACCCAGAGTCCACTGAATTATGAAACACATGCACATTTCATTGCTATTGTTTTTCATTTAGTACTTTGATTTCACTCCATTTATGTTGAGATTTTTGGTGGGGATTTTCATAGAATCATAGAATCAACCAGGTTGGAAGAGACCTCCAAGATCATCCAGTCCAACCTAGCACCCAGCCCTACCCAGTCAGTTAGCCCATGACACCAAGTGCCTCAGCCAGGCTTTTCTTGAACACCTCCAGTGACGGCAACTCCACCACCTCCCTGGGCAGCCCATTCCAATGCCAATCACTCTCTCTGCCAACAACTTCCTCCTAACATCCAGCCTATATCTCCCCCAGCACAACTTGAGGCTGTGTCCCCTTGTCCTGTTGCTGGTTGCCTGGGAGAAGAGACCAACCCCACCTGGCTACAGCCTCCCTTCAGGTAGTTGTAGACAGCAATGAGATCTGCCCTGAGCCTCCTTCTTCTTGTCTCCCCCCTCTGTGATGATGTTATATAGAATTATTTTTCTCTAGATAACTAATATTAAGCAATAATCCAGCAACACTTTTGCTGTCATAGAATCAAGGTCTGCAGAGTGCCTCCTATTTCAGAAGAGTAGCAAGGAGGATGGAAATACTAAAAGAGCTCAGAAAATAGTTTTCACTGTTTGAGCATACATACAAAAGTAGGTTCTATAGGGTCTTATGTCAAAATTAGTGACTGATTAATTCAGGGAGAAGCTGTCACAGCTTTTGGATGGTGGAATCAGTTTCCAACTTTATTCACCAGCTGTTTTCTAAGGAAAAAAAAAAACAATAAACCTGAGCTTACTCTTTTTTAGTCAGTGGAATTAATAGGAGCTTATTCTGCTTATTCTAGGCTCAGAGGTGGCCAAAGCCACAAGAAAATTGTTTCACATCATCTTTCAGCTGAGAACAAAGCTTCAGAACTCATCTTTGGCCATTGGTCAAACAGAGCCTCAGGTTATTTTGAACATTTGGTTCACAGGTTTTCTCAACACTGTTCAAGAGGTCTGTAACCCGTTTGGGAGCCCAGATGGCAGAGGATGAGCCTTGAAGTGAGCTCTAGCATGTGTATTTTTCTCTTTTCAGTGGCACATAGATTTGTGAAATGCATGCTAGTTAGGTCTATTTTCTGTCTGATGCTTCAAAAACCTGTTATTTGGAGTTTGTGTGAAGAAAGATCCTTTGGATGGCTCTCAGATATGCACCTCATGATTTCTGCTAAATTCTGAAAACTCACACAAGAGCTGTAGCACAAAAGTGCATTAAGAAACTGATGCTTAACATAAACTTCCACAGAGGAGTGGAACTACCTGAAGGGAGGTTGTAGCCAGGTGGGGGTTGGTCTCTTCTCCCAGGCAACCAGCAACAGGACAAGGGGACACAGCCTCAAGTTGTGCCGAGGGAAGTGTAGGCTGGATGTTAGGAGGAAGTTCTTCACAGAGAGAGTGAATATTCTAATAAGAGAAATTAGATCATTGGTGATAAAAGAAAAATAATGATGAAGTCTCTATCATTCACTGGTTTGCTAAAAAGGACAAAAAGCCAAAGTACAAACAGTTTGTCCCTCTTTGCTTCTGAGTTATCGCTCCCTTTGCTTGTTTGCTCTGCTCTAATCTCTTCTATTAACCTTGGCTAATAGATAACACATAAACCTTGCTGGTTGCTTTCTGTCTGGGAGAGAGCAGGTGTTGTTGGGCCCATTCTGGGCTTCTGTTCTTTTTCTGAGAGGGAATTTGGCCTTCTGTATTATTTTCAAGTAGTACATAATTGGCAATACTTGTAAATATATTGGGTATGCATGCTTGTAAATTCAGCTGTGCTGTAAATAGAGCTTTAGCTAACTTCTAATCCATCTTCTTCAGGCAGAGAGAATAGAATAGAATCAGCCATGTTGGAAGACACCTCCAAGATCATCCAGTCCAACCTAGCACCCAGCCCTATCCAGTCAACCAGACCATGGCACTAAGTGCCTCATCCAGGCTTTTCTTGAACACCTCCAGGGACGGCGACTCCACCACCTCCCTGGGCAGCCCATTCCAATGCCAAATTATTCTCTTTGCCAACAATTTCCTCCTATCAAGGAGGAATATATCAAGCCTATACTTCCCCTACTACAACTTGAGACTGTGTCCCCTTGTTCTGTAGGTAAGGGTAGGAGAAGTTCTCAACCCACTACAGAGCTCCTTAGCTCTAGAAGCATATAATGAAGGCTGAGGGCTGGGTGCTAGGTTGGACTGGATGATCTTGGAGGTCTCTTCCAACCTGGTGATTCTATGATTATATGATTGCACAGAGTATAGCTTCTGCTCAGTACTACATCCTGAGAACTTTCCTTTGGGGAAATTAGATAATTATTTCATCCAGAACTAAAAAGTCCCACTGGCAAGAATGAAAAACTTTACAATAAAACAAACTACCAATGAGAAAATGAATGAGAAAAGCCTCACACCTGAGCCATTGATTTCCTTTCTAGAATAATATAAAGTCTTCATCTACAACCTCATCATGATTCAACAAATATATTTGTCTCTTGGGAAAAGAAGCTGCATTACATTTGCATGCAACATCATGAAAGGCCTGGAAAACAAACTCTATGTGGAGAGGCTGAGGGAGCTGGGGCTGTTTAGCCTGGGGAGGAGGCGGCTCAGGGGGGANAAGCAGAGGCTGTAGAAGTGGCC
The DNA here is from genome assembly GCA_013400475.1 of Tricholaema leucomelas. Taxonomy (NCBI): domain Eukaryota; kingdom Metazoa; phylum Chordata; class Aves; order Piciformes; family Lybiidae; genus Tricholaema lacrymosa; species Tricholaema leucomelas. The sequence continues at coordinate 88,024 of WAAF01012887.1, forward strand.
TCCATGAGGAGCAGGCAGGGCTGTCCCAAACAGACACAGCCAATTCCAGCAGCTCCAAAGCAGGGTGTATCTAAGCCCCTCAGCCACAAGTGCCTCACAGAACACACCACTAAAAAAGGCAGAAAACTCCCCACAAAGCCCATTCCCAGCTGAGATTTAGTTTAGTTTTCTGTTTGCTTACACAAAATGGTAGCACGCAGCAATTGACAATTCTGCTTCATCTTACAGAGAGGTGTAAGTATTTTAACTACTGCTTTTCAGGCTGGCTTAACATGAAAACAAGTAAGTGCTTGCTGCAGAAGTGTCAATGGGAGAAATTTACTGTTATGCTTTTGAGAGCTGGGTACATACTGCAAGGTGTTTTCTGTGCACACCCCCATCTCCCTCAGCCTCTCCTCATAGGGTTTGTGTTCCAGGCCTCTCACCAGCTTTGTTTCCCTTCTCTGGACACGTTCCAGCACCTCAACATCTCTCTTGAATTGAGGAGCCCAGAACTGGACATAGCACTCAAGGTGTGGTCTGAGCAGTGCTGAGTACAGGGGCAGAATAACCTCGCTTGTCCTGCTGGCCACACTGCTCCTGATCTAGGCCAGGATGCCATTGGCTCTCCTGGCCACTTGGGCACACTGCTGGCTCATGTTCAGCTCCTATCTACCAGCACCCTCAGGTCCCTTACCATGGAACCACAGACAGGGTTAGGTAGCGCTGCCTTTCCAGGTTGCAACATATGGTCCTGTGCTGCTTTGCTAGGGATCCTTTCTTGGGAGGCAAGAGTGCAGGAGTACTGAGGGGGGGAAAAGGTGTTTCTGTATCTAGCTTAGAGAGGGAGCTTCATGTCTACTTGCTGCAGCATTATCATAGAATCATAGAATCATAGAATCATAGAATGGTTTAGGTTGGAAGAGACCTCAAGGAGCATCCAGCTCCAACCCCCTGCCATAGGCAGGGACACCTCCCACTAGAGCAGGCTGCTCAAGGCCTCATCCAGCCTGGCCTTAAACACCTCCAGGGAGGAAGCATCCACAACCTCCCTGGGCAACCTGTGCCAGTGTCTCACCACCCTCACTGTAAAGAACTTCCTCCTAACATCCAGTCTAAATCTCCCCTCTGCCAGTTCAAACCCATTCCCCCTCGTCCTGACATTCCCAGACCTTGTCAATAGTCCCTCCCCAGCCTTCCTGTAGGCTCCCTTCAAATACTGGAAGGCCACTCTAAGGTCTCCTCGAAGCCTTCTCCTCTCCAGGCTGCAGAGCCCCAACTCTCTCAGCCTGTCCTCAGAGCAGAGCTGCTGCAGCCCTCTCAGCATCTTTGTGGCTCTCCTCTGGACTGGCTCCAGCAGTTCCATGTCCTTCTTGTGCTGGGGGCTCCAGAACTGCACACATTACTCCAGGTGGGGTCTGACGAGAGCAGAGTAAAGGGGGAGAATCACCTCCCTTGCCCTGCTGCCCACACTATCACCCCTGGAAGCTTTGAGGAAGCTTTAAGCTCATCCTGTCCAGTTTCTACAAACCCACGAGCTAGGTTTCAAAAAAGGCAGAAAACTCCCCACAAAGCCCATTCCCAGCTGAGATTCATTTTAGTTTCCTGTTTGCTTAAACCAAATGGTAGCACGCAGCAATTGACAATTCTGCTTCATCTTACAGAGAGGTGTAAGTATTTTAAACTACTGCTTTTCAGGCTGGCTTAACATGAAAACAAATAAGTGCTTGCTGCAGAAGTGTCAATGGGAGAAATTTACTGTTATGCTTTTGAGAGCTGGGTACATACTGCAAGGTGTTTTCTGTGCATATTCAGCAGTAGTTCTCAAGCAGCTGACCTTGGTTCCATTTAGTCCCTTGCTGCTTTTTTCATAGTCATTTATCACTGTTCTGGTAGCAAATATTTTTGTTTCCTATTCTGTGTATTAAAACAGGTTGTACCTAAGGAGAATTGGTGACATTTTGAAATTCAAATTTTGAAGTCATTTATAAGCATTCGCAGCAGGAAACACCATGGAATAATTTCTCTCTACTGAAGTGAGAAATGATTGATTGAGATTGATAAAAGTCATAATTTAACTACTTTCCTCAGCAGGGAAAAAAAAAAAGAAAGGAACCTTTTAATATTCTTATCTTGCACCTCTTGATGTGAAGGTGACAAGGACTGGGGGTTTTTGTGTTGATGTTCTCTTATTAGTTCTTGCAAACATAGTAAATGAGACTTTGTGTTCAATAAAGAGGCTGCTAACAACTACCTTGGTGTCATTGCTGTCTCACTTCTATAATGAAATTATGAGTCTTCATTAGAAGTATTTGAAATGTAAAAGCTGTGCCTCACTTTGCACTTGGCTGGGCAAATCAGCTAAGGCAAATGCAGAATTTTATGCCATGCATTCATTCAACAGTCACAGAAGAGATAACCCCAGGCTCTAAGCTTTGACATCCAAACACAAAGAGAGATAAACTGGACCTTGTAGAATGGCCTTTTGCACAGGAGCTTGCAGAATGGCCTTTTGCAAAGGACAGGATACTGATACCAATATATTCTTGCCAGAGAAGATTTCCTTCTTGCCTCCCACCTGTGCCTTTCCATAAAAAAAATAAAAAATAATCTTGCAGTAGCCACACAGAAAGTGGTGAATGAGAACGGACTGAGCACTCCTGCAGGATCCTAGAATCATGGAATCATAGAATCAACCAGGTTGGAAGAGATCTCCAAGATCATCCAGTCCAACCTAGCACCCAGCCCTATCCAGTCAACCAGACCATGGCACTAAGTGCCTCATCCAGGCTTTGCTTGAACACCTCCAGGGACGGTGACTCCACCACCTCCCTGGGCAGCCCATTCCAATGCCAATCACCCTCTCTCTGAAGAACTTCCTCCTAACATCCAGCCTAGACCTCCCCTGGCACAACTTGAGACTGTGTCCCCTTGTTCTGTTGCTGGTTGCCTGGCAGAAGAGACCAACCCCCATCTGGCTACAGCCTCCCTTCAAGTAGTTGTAGACTGTTGGAATGGTGCAGCGATTGGAACTTGAAATACTGAGCATAAGCCCTGGACAGGTGAGAGTGCAGGAGCTCAGAAGTGCTGAGTTGAGATGAAATAGAAGGTTGGAATGAGCTTAGAGAATGGTGTAACAAATACAAACAAATGTAAGGCTGGAGCCTGTGGTTTTCACCTATCTCTGCTGGCTTAGATTGCTTAGACACAATGTAGGTGTTGTTGAGAGAATATGGTAAATGTCTATGCTAATTAGTCTGTAATGTCTAATGCAAGTACATGGAACCAATTACAGTTTAATATGGTTTGCAGCCTTCTGATGAAAGGCATAGAAACGCATTTGGAATGCAATAAACGGTTTGAATTTGCTTGCATTAAGCATCTCCCCATCTCTTCTGATGCCTGTGGCATTGCAGCCCTTGGCAGTAGACAGCAATGAGGTCTGCCTTGAGCCTCCTCTTCTCCAGGCTGCACACCCCCAGCTCTGTCAGCCTCTCCTCACAGGGCTGTGCTCCAGGCCCATCACCAGCTTCATCACCCTTCTCTGGACACGTTGCAGTACCTCAGCATCTCTCTGGAACTGAGGATCGCAGTACTCAAAGCATTAGAAATTTTCCTTAGCAATGCATAATGCAAATATGAAAGACATTGAGACAGAATCTGAGAACAACAGAGGTGCTCATCATATCTAAGCACATCATTGTTAATTTGGAAAGGACGTAGATAGTAGTAGATAGAAAATGATGCATTAAACTTGAATTCTTCTGTAGCTGCTTAAAAATAAAGACATCTAAACTGGCACCAACATAGCTGCAGAGTTAGCTGCCTTTTGAGATGAATGGCTTCTTTCCAGATGAAAACATTGCCATCATTTATACTCAGTTCTTATTTTTATAGTCATCTGTATCATCATAAGCAGTGTGAACATTTTTTGCTTTAGTGAAATCTGAGGCTTTAGGATGCACTTAGTAGGATAATATTTTTTCCCTCTGGAGACTAAAGGGATAGAGATGCATTAACACTTAGGTTTACAAGTGGTGATTTAAATAAGGGTAATGTAACTGAGTGCATGTGCAAAACTGTAATTCCAGTCACTTCCCTTCAAGCTATATATTCATAGAATCATGGCATGGTTTAGGTTGGAAGGGACCTCAAAGATCATCCAGTTCCAAACCCCCACCATAGGCAGGGACACCTCCCACTAGAACAGGTCACTCAAGGGCTCATCCAACCTGGTCCTGAACAGCTCCAGGGAGGTTGTGGAGCACAGAATCACCGAATGTGATCAAAGAATCAAGAAACCAGAGTCCCCAGGAGGGGCTCCCAACCACCCTTCCACCTCCTTTCCACCCCTCTACCTTATCCCAGACTTTGCCTTACATTCAAGGTGAGTTTCGAGGGTCGGCCAGGGGGGTTAGGAAGCAGAAGGATTAGTTACACAGACAGCAGGTTAGAGAGAGAGAAGCACAGCCCAAGGCCAGAGAGAAAACTCTGTTATCTATGTTTGTGTTCTTGTTCTTATAGATCTCAGCAAGCCTATGAGTGCAGTAGCCATCACCATTGTTTCCTTTTCACAGCCTATAATCTAATTCTTCTCACCCAAATATCCCAGCTAGGATCAAACTAGCACAGACTGCCAGCAAAGAGTCCTTTCGTGCTCAACACACATCTCACTTTGATCAAAGGGACTCTCTTTGGCTTCTGAGTGAATAGAATAGAATAGAATCAACCAAGTTGGAAGAGACCTCCAAGCTCATCCAGTCCAACCTAGCACCCAGCCCTATCCAGTCAACCAGACCATGGCACTAAGTGCCTCAGCCAGGCTTGTCTTGAACACCTCCAGGGACNTTTGCCCTTCTCTGGACACCTTCCAGCACCTCAACATCTCTCTTGAATTGAGGAGCCCAGAACTGGACACAGCACTCAAGGTGTGGCCTGACCAGTGTTGAGTACAGGGGCAGAATAACCTCCCTTGTCCTGCTGGCCACACTGTTCCTGATACAGGCCAGGATGCCATTGGCTCTCTTGGCCACTCACGCTCAGGAAGCCACATGTAGGAAAAAGTAAGAAGCTCCATTGCGAAAGAAGCATGAACTGGACTGATGCTCTGGAAACTCCAGCTCTTGAGAGCTCACAGGGAGCTTTCTGTCAGTTAGATGTTGGGGTGGTTCATTGCAAATTGCAGCTGTGGGGGACAGACTTCAGTGAAATTGCTGTCTCCAAGTTGGCTGTGAGGTAGCAGGAAACCCTTCACCCAGGGAATAGAATTCTCTTTCTCTGCTATAAATTTCCATAGTTTCTTAATCAATTATTAACTATGCTTGCCCACAGTTTTGGGAGTCTTGTGCAGAGGGGTCAGATACCAGAGAGTTCATTCAGAAATTAGGAGCTAGTGTTCCTCTGACTGTATGTTGGTTCCAGAACTCCTATTTACTTCAGTGGAATGGGAGAAGGTCTTTTTTACTCAGCCTTGCATGCCAGTAAGGGAAATCAAATTTCTTCCAAGGCAAAATATGCACTAACTCTATATTTTCAAGGTAACAGCAGTAAATAATGTTGCAGTTCTTCGGTTTTGCCAGATTGTCACCTAAAGCATCAATAAGAATTTGAGTCCACTTTGTTCTGCCAATTCCTGAAGGTATCATAGAGGTTAAATAACAAATATGTGATGTTTCTGCTTTGCATGCTGTTATAAAGGAAACTGGATAAACACTGCCACAGAAATCAAAAAGCATACTAGAAAATGATGCCATTTGCCATTGGAATGGGCTGCCCAGGGAGGTGGTGGAGTCATCATCCCTGGAGGTGTTCAAGCAAAGCCTGGATGAGGCACTTAGTGCCATGGTCTGGTTGACTGGATAGGGCTGGGTGCTAGGTTGGACTGGATGAGCTTGGAGGTCTCTTCCAACCGGGTTGATTGTATGATTCTAATTATGCCACCAGTCAGAATGATGTGGCACATTAACACCTGATCTCTCTTCTTATTTGCTGATAGTAGGAAGGAGGAAAACATTGAGAACCTCAAGTAGTCCAGATACTGATTGATTGTGTCCAGTTCTGGGCTCCTCAATTCAAGAGAGATGTTGAGGTACCGGAACGTGTCCAGAGAAGGGCGACAAAGCTGGTGAGGGGCCTGGAGCAGAGCCCTGTGAGGAGAGACTGAGGGAGCTGGGGGTGTGCAGCCTGCAGAAGAGGAGGCTCAGGGCAGAGCTCATTGCTGTCTACAACTACCTGAAGGGAGGCTGTAGCCGGGTGGGGTTGGGCTCTGCTGCCAAGCACTCAGCAATAGAACAAGGGGACACAGCCTCAAGTTGTGCTGGGGGAGATATAGGCTGGATGTTAGGAGGAAGTTCTTCCCAGAGAGAGTGATTGGCATTGTCTCTGTCACCCTCTCAGGGAAAAATGAAACCTCCTATGCTTCAGCTTCCACCCATTGCCCCTTGTCCTGGCACTGGGCATCACCCAGCAGAGCCTGGCTCCAGCCTCCTGGCACTCACCCTGCACATCTTTATAAACACTAATCAGGTCACCCCTCAGTCTCCTCCTCTCCAAGCTCCCAGCCCCAGAGTCATGTGGCCTTTCTGGTTATCAGCTGCAGTAATCACAGTTTGTGATCCTGTAGATAAGCAGCAATTTTCCTGGGATAATGGTGTGAAAACACCTCGGAACGAACAATTTTGAGGCAGCCATGAGGAAAACACACTTAACTCCATCAATGTATGTATGTAGGAGACACCCATCATGTCATGGTTGAAGAGTCACTAGTATCTGCACCAATGTCACCCAGACAGACAGACAGACAACCCATCCATGTCTGTCAGTTGCCTCTCTTGATCTAAAGCCTTGGAGGTCTCAGCAGTCTTAGTGACCATGGTGCAAAATCAATTTCCCTAGGATAAGCAAAGTTGTGCAGTGCGAAGCAGAGGGGAAGAGAAGGCAATGGGATTCTGTAGTGTAGTTCAAGAATGTGTAGTTTCAAAATGTCCCTCAGGGACATGATGATAATTTGGTTTTGATATCTACATCTGGCCACAGTAATATTGACATTAACCACACACCACTGCATGCACAGAGGTCTGTTTGCATTCCTGTTAGTGCAGACAGCTCACATTCTTTAAGGTTTGTGACTCGAATCTCCCTAGTTGGGTAACAGCTGAAACATCTTCAATGCTCTTGGAGTTCTCTGAGCAGAGAGATATCCTTGCCATAACTGACATGCTGGACAGCATGTTTAACAGAGAGAAAAAGAATTACAACAGCAGCACAAAGGCTGAACTTCTGCCCCTTTCTCTTCTATCTGGCATATTCTGTGAATATTAATTGCCACACAAAAATCAAGACAAAGAGAAGCAGCCAAGAAAATCCTCCCATCATGGAAAGGCACCAAATGATCAGAGCATTACAGAGCCTTGTGACAATAGAGACTTTCCTGGTGCTGACAGCATCAGCACCCTCCTGCCCAGCGCCGCAAAGTCAGCCTCTCTTCTGCACACAGCCTGGACGGGTGGGCAGAGGCCAGCGGGTTGAGATTGAACAAGGCCAAGGGCAGGGATTTACACAATGGCCACAACAAGCCCAAGCAGCACTACAGGCTGGGGACAGAGTGGCTGAGAGCAGCCAGGCAGAGAGCGAGCTGGGGGTGCTGGTAGAGAGGAGCTGAAGATGAGGCAGCAGTGCCCAGGTGGGCAGCAGAGCCAATGGCATCCTGGGCTGGCTCAGGAGCAGTGTGGGCAGCAGGACAAGGGAGGTTCTTCTGCCCCTGTGCTCAGCACTGCTCAGGACACCCCTGGAGTGCTGTGTCCAGTTCTGAGTTACTCAATTCAAGAAAGATGTTGAGGTGCTCGAAGGTGTCCAGAGAAGGATGATGAAGCTGGTGAGGGGCCTGGAGCACAGCCCTGTGAGGAGAGGCTGAGGGAGCTGGGGGTGTGGAGCCTGCACAAGAGGAGGCTCAGGGCAAAGCTCATTGCTGTCTACAACTACCTGAAGGCAGGCTGTAGCCAGGTGGGGTTGGTCTCTACCCTGATCTAGGGTAGGGTGTCCCTGCCCATGGCAGGGGGTTGGAACTACATGATCCTTGAGGTCACTTCCAACCCTGACTGATTCTATGATTTTTCTGCCAGGCAACCAGCAACAGAACAAGAGGACACAGTCCCAAGCTGTGCCAGGGGAGGTCTAGGCTGGGTGTTAGGAGGAAGTTCTTCCCAAAGAGAGTGATTGGGCAGGTATACATTACGCTGATTTCCCCAAGTCAAGTCTGTTTTGCCTGAGATGGTAAATGCTGAGTGATCTTTCCTTGTCCTTATCTCTACCCACAATAATTTTGTAGTATCTTCTGCCCTTGTGCCCCTGTTCTGAGTGGGGAAATGAGAGTGTAGCACTGGTGAGCAACTGGCATTCAGCCCCAGTAATGAACAATATTTAGCTGTCCTTAGGTATCAGTGAACTGTAATCTTGAACTTGCAAAGAAGCAGCTTTCAACTGATTTGCTTTTTATGTGGCTGCACTCCTGAACTCAATTCAGTAGAAACACTGCAGTACAATCATAATTTACAGACTTATGATTGAGATATGCCTCTCTGCATTTTCAACCATAAAGGTTACTCTGTTATCAGGCATGATAGCAGCTGCACTCTTGACAGCCTGCTTTGGGGTTATTCACTTCCATTGTAGGTAGACAGCTCAGATGATTGAAGAAAAGCTACTGTGTGAGAGCTATCGGCAATCAAATCCTTATATGGCCTCAGGGGAGGAAAAAAAAGGAGTTAGATTTAAAGTTACATAGGAGGAAATGAAAAGGAACCAAAGAAATCTCCTGTCTTCATAGTCAGAAAGTCAAACCAAAACCATTCTTTGTATTTCCTTTCCCATGAAAGAGAGGGAAGACAGAGTTATCATCAATAAACACAACAGCAAACCCAAGGAATTATACAGTACCCTTTATTTCAAGACCCTGAGCAGTTTGTAATCACTAATTAATTAAGGCTTGCAGCATTTATGGAAGGGATCTGTTACTTGAATAATACATTTCTCAGGGGATGGAAATCGTAAGGGTGTGGTGTGACCCACATAGAATCATAGAATCATAGAATGGGTTAGGTTGGAAGGGACCTCAAGGAGCATCCAGCTCCAACCCCCTGCCATAGGCAGGGACACCTCCCACTAGAGCAGGGTGCTCAAGGCCTCATCCAGCCTGGCCTTAAACACCTCCAGGGAGGAAGCATCCACAGCCTCCCTGGGCGACCTGTGCCAGTGTCTCACCACCCTCACTGTAAAGAACTACCTCCTAACATCCAGTCTAAATCTCCCCTCTGCCAGCTCAAACCCATTCCCCCTCGTCCTGACATTCCCAGACCTTGTCAATAGTCCCTCCCCAGCCTTCCTGTAGGCTCCCTTCAGATACTGCAAAGCCACTCTAAGGTCTCCTCGAAGCCTTCTCTTCTCCAGGCTGCAGAGCCCCAACTCTCTCAGCCTGTCCTCATAGCAGAGCTGCTGCAGCCCTCTGAGCATCTTCGTGGCTCTCCTCTGGACCCGCTCCAGCAGGTCCATGTCCTTCTTGTGCTGGGGGCTCCAGAACTGCACACAGTACTCCAGGTGGGGAGTTAAATGTTAAATGGAAAATCTGACTCAAATACATATCCCAAGACCTAAGATATTAATGTGGTTTTAAATTCTTTCAACTCCAGTTAAACAATCCCACTGTGGACCCCAGCCCACAGAGGCAGAGGAAACAGAACAGAGAGGTGTGTGGTTGTAGAAGCACAAAATAGTGAAGGAGGAAAGCGATGGGAATTTAAACCTGGTGCATGCACATCTTACAAAGAGTCACTCAGGAAAAAGATGTTGTGAATGCTCAATAAAGTCACTGTTTAGTTTCTTTTAGTGTCAACTGAAACAAAATGTGAAGAGCATCCTCTGGAAGTGACTGGGCTGCTGTCTGGGCTGCACTCACACTGCAGGCTCCTGTTGAGCTTTTTATCACCCCAGACCCCCAGGTCTCAGCCATTCTCCACCCAGCCTGTATCTGTGCTTGGGATTGGCCTGCCCAGGCAGAGACTTCTGTTACGCTTGCAAAGCAATTCTTCCACAAATGAAGAAAGAGTGTAAGAAGGCAAAGCTGAACATTAGCCTGCAATAACATCTGGTGTAACTTAACTGCAAAGAAATCTTCCAATTGTGGGGTCATAATGCCCTTAATTACTATGTGAAACTGTCATTGACACTTCCAGTGGTGCCAACAACGCCACCTTCACAGCGTCATGAATCATTTTTCAGTTGTGTAGTGACAGCATTGCTTGGCACCAGAGTTTTGTTAACCAGAATCTCTCCTGCCCTTGTCTCATATGTAAGCAATTAAAACAGAGTCCAGATTTTCTGAACCTAACTGAGATCCATGGATGTCTGCTTGTTTGAAAACAGGGACATCAGGATCAAGTATGACATAAAGGAAGTCATACCTTAACTGTGTATTTCTAAGATCTGCCCTGATTTCCTACTGGAGGTGGGGAAAAAAAAGCAAATGAGCTTTAAATAAAAGATCCTGACATGCTCTAGAGTTATGCTACCATCATGATGCCAAATCCTTTCACTTCTTCTGATTTGAAACCTACAAAGTGGCATTGCTGATGCTTAAGACACCTTGCCAGGTAAGTTGCTTTAAGCTAGCTACACGTAAAGATTCACAGAAAAAATAAATAGCAATTATCATTACAGACAGCTCAAGCTGAAGAGAACTCTGCACTTCACAGTGCAATTAAAGAAGGCAAACTTGGCAAGACAGATAATGAACAGGATACAAAGCATGCAAGTATCACATTGGAAATCAAAGGATTCGATCCTGAAGAGGACGAAGAAGCAGCATTCAGAAATGAACAGTGAGAATTATTAGGTGCATGGCACACAGAAAAACTGCTTTATGAAGAGACATTAGGAGATCAAGACTAAGTAATTTGAGAAGTTGATTCATACAAGCTCCCCATTAAACATATCACAGGGGTTAGGCTGATGGGATGTTTGTAAATCAGCAGTCAAGTGCCATACATAATCAGAGTCAGCTAAAGGTTTCCCAGGACCACGTCGAGTCAGGTTGAAATCTGAAGATGGAGACTCTACAAGTTCTCCACATAACCTGTGGCAGTGTTTGACAACTCTAAATCTGAAAAAAGAAATTAAGGACAAGGCCAGGAGGGGGTGTGGGGAGGAAGATGGATAGAGCCAGATACACACAGATACAGCTACACAGAATCATAGAATCAACAAGGTTGGAAGAGACCTCCAAGATCATCCAGTCCAACCTAGCATCCAGCCCTATCCAGTCATTTAGACCATGGCACTAAGTGCCTCATCCAGGCTTTAGATATATATCACAGTCTCACAGTATCACCAAGGTTGGAAGAGACCTCACAGATCATCAAGTCCAACCCTTCACCACAGAGCTCAAGGCTAGACCATGGCACCAAGTGCCACGTCCAATCCTGCCTTGAACAGCTCCAGGGACGGCGACTCCACCACCTCCCTGGGCAGCCCATTCCAGTGTCCAATGACTCTCTCAGTGAAGAACTTTCTCCTCACCTCAAGCCTAAACTTATCTACACATGCATTTACCTCCATCCTCCAGTCCTGTGCAAGCAGGAGCAGTACATTTGTGCAGCTAAGATGAAAAGATAGAAACAGTTTAACCTTACCACAGATTCCTCTGTAACTGATTCATAAAGGATTTCAGAATCTTCCCTTAGAACACCAGCTACATGTTAGCACCAGAGATTTGTCACTGGATTGGGAAAATGCTCTCTCTGCCCTGATGTGTCACTACTAGGTAAACATCACTGCATTTTTCAGGAACATATTGTGCAAGGTTTAACCATTTCTCTTTGTTTCTGTCTGCAAATAATACATTATAAAATAGAATTGTGATTTTTTTGCATCACATGAGAAATACCCCAACCTATCACCCAGCCTGGCAGGATTTATGCCCTACCATGTGAGGGCCTGGAACACAAGCCCTGTGAGCCTGAGGGAGCTGGGGTTGTTTAGCCTGGAGAAGAGGAGGCTCAGGGAAGAGCTCATTGCTGTCTACAACTACCTGAAGGGAGGCTGTAGCCAGGTGGGGTTGGTCTCTTCTCCCAGACAACCAGCAACAGAACAAGGGGACACAGCCTCAAGCTGTGCCAGGGGAGGTCTAGGCTGGATGTTAGGAGGAAGTTGTTGGCAGAGAGAGTGATTGGCATTGGAATGGGCTGCCCAGGGAGGTGGTGGAGTCACTGTCCCTGGAGGTGTTCAAGCAAAGCCTGGATGAGGCACTTAGTGCCATGGTCTGGTTGAGTGGATAGGGCTGGGTGCTAGGTTGGACTGGATGAGCTTGGAGGTCTCTTCCAGCCTGGTTGATTCTATGATTCTATGCATCTCTTCCTCTGCCTGAGCATCTTTGTACTGACTTTCTTAAACATGAAAAAAAAGAGTACCTGATCAAGAAACAAAAAAAAAAAAACCAACAACAAAAAGAAAAAACCCAACAACAAAGAAACCACAAGCAAACAAATAAAAAGACAAAACAAACAAATAAACAAACAAATAAACAAACAAACAAAAAAAAAAACCTAAACCAACCAACCAACTGAAAAACCCCAGGCAAATGATGTAGCAGACTGTATCCCCCAAACCCACTGGCTGGTTTTGATGTGACAGGCAGTGCTCTATGTAATGTTCATTATTTTGCTTCGTGGTGAACCAAACACATAACAGTCTCAATAAAAGAAGGGTCTGCAGAAGCACAGCTAAAGCTACTGTGAATCTCCATGAACAGCAAGGACTGTACCCCATGATGTTCTGGAACGGGTTGCCCAGGGAGGTTGTGGATGCTTCCTCCCTGGAGGCGTTTAAGGCCGGGCTGGATGAGGCCTTGAGCAGCCTGCTCTAGTGGGAGGTGTCCCTGCCTATGGCAGGGGGTTGGAGCTGGATGATCCTTGAGGTCCCTTCCAACCTAAACCATTCTATGATTCTTGAGATAGTCTGAAAGAACTCTGTCTCTGCCCACTGTGTCTGTTCTTCTCAGAAAGTGCATAACTGAATTTTTTCTTTAAAGCCTCTGCAAATTACAGGCATCCTGACAAATATTTGGGGGTTTTGATCAGCTGGGGGCTTTACACATTTATTCTGAATGAATCTATGCTCATTTTCCAAACCACAGCTCCATTGCTTTCTCCAATTTTGGGGTTGTTTTCATCCCTCGACTTTAGACAAACATAACTTTGAGGACCTTAGGGGAGCAGTATGAACAGTTTCACACGCTGCAAAGTGCTCCTTTTATTTTCCACCTTGGTGACTTGCAAGAGCAGTTAAAACCACCTGTTTGCTACACAGCAAAGCCCCTCATGAGTTAAGTTTTCCAGTTATATGTCTAGTTGTGAGTGATGTGCTACAACACATGGGAGCTTGTTCCAAAATCCAAGGAATATATGACTCAATATGGATTGAACATGTTGTGGTCAGTATTTACTCTTGTGGGTAACAAAAGCCATCAGGTTATGACAGCAATTGATGTCCACACAACATATTCTGAGGCACACAGGTAAATCTGTGGGGTTCTGTGTCCAGTATTCCAACCAGAGGCTTCTTTGAACTCTTGCAGCAATAACATCTGTCTGTGCTCACAGCAGAGGTTTTGTCAATATGGATTTCAGTCAATTTTTGTACATGGTGAGGCAGGGTGAGACACACAGAGTTTTTCTGCATGCTAGTGACTCTCAGTTCACTCTGCTGGCATTGTAATGCCTAGTGATGGCCACAGCATAAAAACGCCATTCTGCTCCAGCATGGCATGCTGTGCTGCACTTGTGCCAGCCTTTCATTACTCTTTCTGCACAATCCAGTAACATCTGAAGTGTATTTTCATAATTTTCCATCTTTGTTTACATTACTATGAACAGTTAAATGCTTCTGATTGTCTCTATTGATATGGGGAAAAGGGATAGAGAAGATAGAGTGTAGGAGCAGAACACACTTAGAATAGAATAGAATCAACCAGGTTGGAAGAGACCTCCAAGACCATCCAGTCCAACCTAGCACCCAGCCCTAGCCAGTCAACCAGACCATGGCACTAAGTGCCTCATCCAGGCTTTGCTTGAACACCTCCAGGGACGGTGACTCCACCACCTCCCTGGGCAGCCCATTCCAATGCCAATCACTCTCTCTGCCAACAACTTCCTCCTGACATCCAGCCCAGACCTCCCCTGGCACAGCTTGTGACTGTGTCCCCTTGTTCTGTTGCTGGTTGCCTGTTGCTGGTTGCCTGAAGAGGAGGCTCAGGGGTGACCTTATTGCTGTCTACAACTACCTGAGGGGTGGTTGTAGCCAGGAGGAGGTTGCTGTCTTCTCTCAGNTAGCCTTGAGCTCTGTGGTAACGGCTTGGACTTGATGATCTGTGAGGTCTCTTCCAACCTTGGTGATACTGTGAGACTGTGAGACTGTGAGAAGAGCCCAACCCCACCTGGCTACAGCCTCCCTTCAGGTAGTTGTAAGCAGCAATGAGGTCACCCCTGAGCCTCCTCTTCTCCAGGCTAAACTTCCACACACCCTCTTTATTTGAAACACCACTCAGCAGGAAATAGATTGAAATGCCTACAGCTGAACCTTGATTTGGTCCCATGCTGATAATATATGTCATTTGCTTTTGTTTTTCAAGTGCAGTTATCAAATCGCTCTGTACAGATGAGAATGGTACAATCACAGGAAAGAACTATCCATGTAATTCCAGCCCATGAATGTGGCCTATATTATTTTAATGGAAAACTATGGTTTCATGTAAGTGTTCTGACAGCTAAGGAATTTAATAGAGCCTCTATAAGAACATCCATAACTCTGAACTGAGTCCTTTGCTTCAGGATTATATCCAGAACCTATGGTTAGAATTAAAACATGCCTACTTCAACAATGAAAACAAAGAATCCCTCACCCCTGAACACACCTTTTCCTTTTCAGAAAAACAAGGCTTTTTAAGTGCCTTGGTAGCAGATGTTGCTGTTGACAAAGTATCACCTGGAAAAGACCTAAACATGAGGATGTCATTGCAAAGTTGTACATAGCTCAGCCTACTGTGCTGGTTTGAGCCTAGCTAGAATGTTTTGGTGAGAAGAACTAGATCATAGGCTGAGAAATTAAAACAATGGTGATGTCTACTTCACTCACAGCCTTGCTGAGATGTGTAGAAAGTAAAAGCAAAACATTAGATAAAGTCACTTTGCTTGGCACTTCGCTCTGAGCTGTGCTCTCAGCTCCTCGCCTGCTGGGGAGAGCTGAGGCTGCTGGCTGAACTCCATCTTGCTTTCTAACCTCACCCTTCATTTGCTTTGGCTGATTCACCTTTGCTTCTTAATCCCCCTGGCCAAACCTCCATTCTTCCTTGGGACTGGGGTAAGGTTGAGACGGGTAGGGGGAAGGTGAGGGGGTGGTTGAGAGGCCCTCCTGGGGACTCAGGTTTCTGGGAGGGGAATTGTGTCTGTATTACCTTTTTACCTTGTATATTTCTGTCTATAACTGTATAGACTGTAAATATCTGCTTGTAAATTGTGCCAGCTGTAAATATAAGCCTCATTCAATTTCCAGAGCCAGCTGAGTCTAGTCTGGGTGATTCCTAAAGTGTGGGGGGCAGGGAACACCCAAACCACCACACCTACACAGAACAACTCTTTGTTGCTGCTATCTACATAAATCATACTATGGTTGTAAAAGGGAAAGAAAATCCAAAGTAAAAGAATTTAGCCATAGATACCTGGTCAGTGAGAAGCATTATTGTCATGGCTGAAGCAAATAAAACAAAGCCACACACAGGTCAAAAAAACCTTCTGACAAGGCAGAGCTGCCAAGCCTCAATCCTGAGGCTTTGCAAATTCATTACGAAGTACTGGCGGTGTTTCATTACAGGGCTACTCAGTTAGGTATTTAAAGTAATCACATTACTGGGTAAGATGTAACAGTGGGTCAAGAGAACATGTAAGGGCCACTGGCTTGTTAATTAATTCAATTAATAGATGACTGTTTTGATAAGTAATGTTATTTCTTGTTAATGGCAAATGCAGTCTTAAATTGAAGCATGTAATTCTGACTCCATAGTTATTACAGCAGCTGATTAACTCCTTCCTGCAAGTCATGATTCTCCTTAAGTCTCTCTAGTTATGCTTGAGTGATTTTGTGTTTTACATGAGTGCTGCTAAAATGTATGAGGTGAAACAGAAGTCAATCCCACCTGTATTTCAGGCAATAACAAAACAAATACATTGAACTTCTCTCCATTGGATAGTAGCAGAAGATGAGCCAGCAGTGCGGCCAGGTAGTCCAGAGAGCCAATGGCATCCTAGGCTGGATCAGGAGCAGTGTGGCCAGTAGGATGAGGGAGGTTAATCTTCCCCTGTACTCAGCACTGCTCAGGCCACACCTTGAGTACTGTGTCCAGTTCTGGGCTCCTCAATTCAAGAGAGATTTGAGATGCTGGAAGGTGTCCAGAGAAGGGCAACAAAGCTGGTGAGGGGCCTGGAACACAAATCCTGTGAGAAGAGGCTGAGGGAGCTGAGGGTGTTTAGGCTGGAGAAGAGGAGGCTCAAGGGGGACCTCATTGCTGTCTACAACTACATGAAGGGAAGTTGTAGCCAGGTGGGGTTGGTCTCTTCTCCCAGACAACCAGCAATAGAACAAGGGGACACAGGCTCAAGTTGTGCCAGGGGAGGTCTAGGCTGGATGTTAGGAGGAAGTTGTTGGCAGAGAGAGTGATTGGCATTGGAATGGGCTGCCCAGGGAGGTGGTGGAGTCACCATCCCTGGAGGTGTTCAAGCAAAGCCTGGCTGAGGCACTTAGTGCCATGGTCTGGTTGACTGGCTAGGGCTGGGTGCTAGGTTGGACTGGATGACCTTGGAGGTCTCTTCCAACCTGGTTGATTCTATGATTCTATGACCTTACTTTTGGGCTTATATCCTTCAAAGAGACTGGTCTTCCATGGTCCTTAAAGGACTAGAGAGCCCTGAGACAACAATAAAGACACCAGTCCTAGTCAGTCAAAAGAAAACCTACCAAGGATCTGATTTAAACTCATTATCCTCTGTAAACTCATGGGTCCTCCATGAGCTTCTGAGGCTTTCTTGTGTTGTCTGAAAATGACTGACATTTCTGCAAGGAAGCTCTCTCTAGTTCCATATTCTGTCTCCTTGTAAGCAGCAGGAGAAAAATTGAATTGGCATTCTTCTGACTTGCTTTGGCATGAGGTTCCAGGCTCTACCTTTTGTGGCTGTCAACAAGAAACAGTACTATGCAAAAGCTCTGTAATGGAAATTCTTCCTTTCCACCTTTCATTTTGCCTCTCTTGCCTGTGTATGCTTCAAGGTCCAAATTCATTTGCTTCTAGAAGAAAACCCTCTTATTAGAAACTCTTTTAAAACAGCAGTGCCATCAAAGAGATGCCAAATCTCCTACATTTTGGGGCACATCTTAAACTACCACCAAAACAGCCACAGTGCTCTGTAGTCTGCATAACACTTCCACATGAATGCTTCCAGATTTTAGATTAATTGCTTTACATAAACTTCTAGGTCTTGGCCTCCATCTCTCATAGTCTGTTTCCAGGACTTTTAAAACACCTTGCACCATCCTTTCCACTTGGATATTAACACTCTCCAGTTACTTGCAAGATACTAGTTTGAGACTAGCTGGAATATTTTGGGGAGAAGAATTAGATGATAGGCTGTGAGAAGGAAACAATGGTGATGTCTGCTTCACTCATAGGCTTGCTGAGATGTATAAAAACAATTACTTGCAAAATACTAGTTTGAGACTATCTGGAATATTTTGGTGAGGAGAATTAGATTATAGGCCATGAAAGGGAGACAATGGTGATGTCTGCTTCACTCATAGGCTTGCTGAGATGTATAAAAACAAGAACACAAAAGATAGATAATACAGTCACAGTGGCTCTCTGCTGCAGCTGGTGTCTGTACTTTTCTCCCTACCCTGCTTTCTGTCTAATCCTTCTGCTTTCTAATATCCCTGGAACTTTTGGCAGTGGTGTGCTAGTTTGAAGCTAGATGGAATATTTTGGTGAGGAGAATTAGATTACAGGCTGTGAAAGGGGAACAATGGTGATGTCTGCAGCACTCATAGGCTTGCTGAGATGTATAAAAACAAGAACATAAATATAGATAATGGAGTTGCTCTCTGGCTCTGGCTGCCTGCACTTTTCTCCCTAACCTCCTGTCTAACTAATCCTTCTGCTTTCTAACAGCCTGGCTGAGTCTCCAAACTCACCTTGCACGTAAGGCAAAGTCTGGGATAAGGTAGAGGGGTGGAAAGGAGATGGAAGGGTGGTTGGGAGCCCCTCCTGTGGACTCAGGTTTCTGGGAGGGCTGATGTGTTTCTGTATTACTTTTGACTTGTCTATTTCTGTATGTAGCTGTAAATATCTGCTTGTATATTGTGCTAAGTTGTACATATAAAGCTTCATTCCATAATTCCCAGCTCCTCTGAGTCTAGTCTGGATGATTTCATAGGAGTGGGGGGTGGGTAACACCCAAACCATCACAATACTGCCACAGGAGTGGCTCTAAGTTTTGAGCATTCTCTTTGGCAGAACTCTGTATGAGTCTAAGTTCAGTTAACAGCAGGAGTCTTCAACTCCAGAGTGCAACCTATTGTGTCTTGGGTTTTAAGCAGGAGAGTCACATTTCTGCCTGTTGTCTTGTGCTCCACTACTGTGCAGATTTCAGTGCACTACCTCTGCCCCTTCTTGCTCTGGATCTCCATAACCTACATGAAGGTCATTAGTAGAATCACAGAATCAGTCAGGATTGGAAGAGACCCCAAGGATCATCCAGTTCCAACACCCCTGCCATGGCCAGGGACACCCTACCCTAGATCAGGCTGCCCACAGCCTCAGCCAGCCTGGCCTTAAACACCTCCAGGGATGGGGCCTCAACCACCTCCCTGGGCAACCCATTCCAGCCTCTCACCACTCTCATGCTCAACAACTTCCTCCTCACATCCAGTCTGAACCTACCCATCTCCAGCTTTGCTCCACCCCCCTCCCAGCCCTGTCACTCCCTGAGAGCCTAAAAAGTCCATCCCCAGCTCTTTTGTAGGCCCCCTTCAGATACTGAAAGGCCACAAGAAGGTCACCTGGGAGCCTCCTCTTCTCCAGACTGAACAGCCCCAACTCTTTCACTCTGTCCTAGGAGAGACAGTAGATCTGTCATGCACTTGACCATATGAGGATGGTTTAAGGAGCCTGTAACAAAGCAGAGAAAGTGGAAAGAGTGTTTTAAAGGAAGCCATACTTCATAAAAGTAGCTTAACTCTGTGAACCCAGGCCTAGATACAATACTTAAGCTCATATAATACTCAAAACCACTACAGTCTTTCTGCGACAAGACATCCATGCCAAGAGCTGAAACTCAAGTCACACAGATGACTTATCTTTGCAGTAGCTCAAGAAGTATTACCTTCTCCTTAGTCCTATAAATGGAACTGTAGCACCTTTAACTCCATAGGAAACTGAGGAGTGCTTCTGTCATGCTTCATGAGACTAGCTTCATCTCTTTTCTCTCAACATGAGCCTGCAGTGTGCACATGCAGCCCAGACAGCAACCCTGTGCTGGGCTGCAGCAAGAGCAGTGTGGGCAGCAGGGCAAGGGAGGGGATTCTCCCCCTTTACTCTGCTCTCCTCAGACCCCACCTGCAGTACTGGGTGCAGTTCTGGAGCCCCCAGCACAAGAAGGACATGGAACTGCTGGAGCAGGTCCAGAGGAGAGCCACGAAGATGCTCAGAGGGCTGCAGCAGCTCTGCTATGAGGACAGGCTGAGAGAGTTGGGGCTCTGCAGCCTGCAGAAGAGAAGGCTTCCAGGAGACCTTAGAGTGGCTTTGCAGTATCTGAAGGGAGCCTACAGGAAGGCTGGGGAGGGACTATTGACAAGGTCTGGGAATGTCAGGATGAGGGGGAATGGGTTTGAACTGGCAGAGGGGAGATTTAGACTGGATGTTAGGAGGGAGTTCTTTACAGTGAGGGTGGTGAGACACTGGCACAGGTTGCCCAGGGAGGTTGTGGATGCTTCCTCCCTGGAGGTGTTTAAGGCCAGGCTGGATGAGGCCTTGAGCAGCCTGCTCTAGTGGGAGGTGTCCCTGCCTATGGTAGGGGGTTGGAGCTGGATGATTCTTGAGGTCCCTTCCAACCTAAACCATTCTATGATTCTCTGGGGTTAACTCACCATTTCTCCACCCAAAGCTGTTGTATGTGGAACAGGGAACACCTTGCTTAACTCATATGCAAAATGCAAGCACACAGAGAGGGGGGAACAGAAGCAGGTTGCCCAACAATACAGGAACATTGCCTGAGCACACAGGGCAGTGGCATGCACCTGTAGAAAGTGGATCATATCATTGCAAGGTTTCTGCCTGTCACCTTTCAGAAGTTATGGCAGTTAGAGAAGTTCCCAGTGGCTAAAAGAAATGCTATGACCATTTCCAGCAACAAAACAAAACAATTGAAAATAAAAGTAAAGTTAGGTCAGCCCCACTTCAGTTTCTGGGAAGGTCATGGAACAAACCCTTCTCAGAGCCATTTTTAGCTACATAAAGGGTAAGAATACTGCAAATGGCCAGCATGGATTCAGTGAGAATATATCATGCCTGACTAACTTCACTGCCATAACTTCAGTGAGATGAATGGATCTGTGAATAAGAGAGTATTGCATATCTTGACTTCAGCAAGGTCATGGTCTTCCATAGGGTTCCATAGCCAAAGTGATGAATTTGTCTGGCTAACTGAACAGTAAGGAGGATGGAAAATCAGTTAACTATCAGACTCAAAGGGTGTTCATCAACATTACATAATTCAGCTGGTTCCCTGCTACAAATACCATCCCTCAAGGATAAATGCTGAGACCAACAACGTTTAATGCCTCTACCAATGATCTGTGTAATTGTTGCAAGTCCATGAATGACACTAAAATGGAAGAGAGAAGGGGGAGGAGGAGAGGATCAGATATGCTGAGAGCAAGACTGCTATTTAAAGGGTCCTTCATAGGGGCCCATTTTGCTTAGCCAAAATACTCCAAGGTCGTTAGTTTTTTATTGTCCGAAGCATTTTGGCTTAGTCACGATTTTCCAAAGGCAGCTTTACAAGCAAGGCAAATGTGAGGGTTTTATGGGGAGCAGCAACATGAGAATACAGCACAGCAGTCTGCAAAAGCTGACTAAAATACGCAGCAGAGTTGATCTTGTTGTAATCCACAAGGAGCTGTACCAGCAAGTACTGATTTGGTCCTAGTAGAAAAGAAACTATCACCTTCCTTCTTTTCCTCCTTTGCACATGTCCTTCATTATCTTCTCTCCTCTTCTTTTCTTAGAATCACAGAATTACAGAATCACAGAATCAGTCAGGGTTGGAAGGGACCAAAAAGATCAGCCAGTTCCAAATCCCCTTGCCATAGGCAGGGACACCCTACCCTAGATCAGGCTGCCCACAGCCTCAGCCAGCCTGGCCTTAAACACCTCCAGGGATGGGGCCTCAACCCCCTCCCTGGGCAACCCATTCCAGCCTCTCACCACTCTCATGCTCAACAACTTCCTCCTCACCTCCACTCTGACTCTCCCCACCTCCAGCTTTGCTCCATTCCCCCCAGTCCTGGCACTCCCTGAGAGCCTAAAAAGTCCCTCCCCAGCTTTTTTGTGGGCCCCCTTCAGATACTGAAAGCCACTATAAGGTCACCTGGGAGCCTCCTCTGCTGCAGACTGCACAGCCCCAACTCTTTCAGTCTGTCCTCACAGCAGAGCTGCTGCAGCCCTCTGAGCATCCTCCTGGCCCCTCTCTGGACATGCTCCAGCATCTCCACATCCTTCTTCGAATAGGGACTCCAGAACTGGATGCAGTACTCCAGGTGGGGTCTCAGCAGAGTGCAGTAGAGGGGGAGAATCATCTCCTTGGCCCTGCTGGCCACACTTCTCCTGCTGCAGCCCAGGATCTGGTTAGCCCTCCAGGCTGCAAGTGCACACTGCTGGCTCACATTGAGCTTCTCATTGAGCTTCTTAGTCTCTGCTATGAATAAAATTTTAGATTAAAAAAAAAAAAAAGAAGCAATAAACCCCCAATTGTCAGTTGAAAAACCTGAAGAAAGACACAACCTACTGCTAAGGATAAGAATACCCAGTGCAACCTGCTCCAGTGGGAGCTGTCCCTGCCTATGGCAGGGGGTTGGAGCTGGATGATCCTTGAGGTCCCTTCCAACCTAAACCATTCTGTGTTTCTATGATTCCTGAACTATGTTAGGGGTGAGAAGACAAGCTTTTTGGCTGTATTTATAGTTTCATGTGTGATAACAGTTTGCTTGGTTCTAGTTAAATTTAATTATTTCTGTGTTCACTTATTAATAATGCAGAAGAAAAGTTTTAGAACTTCTCCTTTAATTAAAATTGAATCTCCTTAATTAAAATTGAATCTTTAAAGCAGGAGGAAGCAGGTGTTTTGATCCAAGGACTCCGTATCCATCGCTGCTGGAAGATAGTCAGACACGCTACAAATGCTTACGCAGATAAGGCTGGATGGGTGGGCAGAGGCCAATGGGATGAGATTTAACAAGGCCAAGGGCAGGGTTCTACACTTTGGCCACAGCAATCACAAGTAGCACTACAGGCTGGGGACAGAGTGGCTGAGAGCAGCCAGGCAGAAAGGGACTTGGAGGTACTGGTGGACAATAGCTGAAGATGAGCCAGCAGCGTGCCCAGGTGGGCAGCAGAGCCAATGGCATCCTGGGCTGGCTTAGGAGCAGTGTGGCCAGAAGGACAAGGGAGGTTATTCTGCCCCTGTACTCAGCAGTGGTCAGGCCACACCTTGAGTGCTGTGTCCAGTTCTGAGTTCCTCAATTCAAGAGAGAAGTTGAGGTGCTGCAACGTGTCCAGAGAAGGGAACCAAGGCTGGTGAGAGGCCTGGAGCACAGCCCTGTGAGAGGAGGCTAAAGGAGCTGGGGGTGTGCAGCCTGGAGAAGAGGAGGCTCAGGGCAGAGCTCATTGCTGTCTACAACTACCTGAAGGGAGGCTGTAGCCAGGTGGGGTTGGTGTCTTCTCCTAGGCACCCAGTGACAGAACAAGAGGACACAGCCTCAAGCTGCACCAGGGCAGGTTCAGGCTGGACATTAGGAAGAAGTTCTTCACAGAAAAAGTGATTGGCACTGGAATGGGCTGCCCAGGGAGGTGGTGGAGTCACCTATCCCTGGAGGTGTTCAAAAGCAGACTGGATGAGGCACTTAGTACCATGGTTTAGTTAGTTAGAAGGTGTTCAGTGATAGGTTGGACTCAATGATCTCAAAGTTCTTTTCCAATCTGGCTAATTCTGTGATATTTTAATACCACTCTGAAACATCCTTTCTGGAGTTAAAATCAAGGTGCTGCTTCATCACACAAAGCACATGCAGTGGGTGAACCTGAAGTCATTTCTATTTTAATAACTTCTTTTCACTCCAGTGATACTAAGTGCAAATCACTACATTCCTCCCCTTGGTTTTTAGAAGCTTCAGTTCTAATAGGTCTGCAAGTCTGATAGAATATAGAATCATAGAATCATAGAATGGTTTAGGTTGGAAGGGACCTCAAGGATCATCCAGCTCCAACCCCCTGCCATAGGCAGGGACACCTCCCACTAGAGCAGGCTGCTCAAGGCCTCATCCAGCCTGGCCTTAAATGCCTCCAGGGAGGAAGCATCCACAACCTCCCTGGGCAACCTGTGCCAGTGTCTCACCACCCTCACTGTAAAGAACTTCCTCCTAACATCCAGTCTAAATCTCCCCTCTGCCAGTTCAAACCCATTCCCCCTCGTCCTGACATTACCAGACCTTGTCAATAGTCCCTCCCCAGCCTTTCTGTAGGCTCCCTTCAGATACTGCAAAGCCACTCTAAGGTCTCCTCGAAGCCTTCTCTTCTCCAGGCTGCACAGCCCCAACTCTCTCAGCCTGTCCTCATAGCAGAGCTGCTGCAGCCCTCTGAGCATCTTCGTGGCTCTCCTCTGGACTCACTCCAATACAATACTTAAATCTGTTAGTTCAGTGAGTGGAATATTTGCTTCTGTATGTGAACATGTTTGGTGGCAGAATGTGTTTGTATTTGTCTGGTGACTGAGCCTGACGACCCTTTAGTTCAGGTAATTTTGGACTTGGGTCATCTTTGCAGAGATGCTCCAACACACCTCACTCCTCCAAAAAGCAGTGCTTACAGCATCATGAAAAGTAGCATCAGCATTGCTGCCAAAGCTGCTGTGGCTTCCACATCACACCTCTGTGTGTGAGAAAGATATTTCTTCCTGAAAAAAAAGTTCCCCAAGAGCCAGGAGTTGCTGCCACATTCACAGCAGCATAAAATTAACCCATGGGAAGTTACTGCTGAAAGCTGCAACCCAGAGCAAGATGACTCATTCTGAAGACGATGAGATAAGTCATTTCAGAGGACGAGATTCCCTCTCCAGTGCTATCTTCACTTTAAGAAGTAGGAAGCTGACTATGATGCTCTAAGTGCCAAGCTGTGTTTAGGAGCACTTCCTATGTTTGTGTTGAAATAGGAACAAGCCATTTTTAGAGCACAGTGCTCTTGGCTTGCAGAACAAACTGAGGAAGAGCAAAGAACCCAAAACTGATCTGATATGAAGGATGTCACAGTAGGCAGGGGACTGCAAAAACAGGTGGAGCAGAATGGACAGGAGGAGGCTCAGGGGTGACCTCATTGTTGTCTACAACTACCTGAAAGGAGGCTGTAGGCAGGTGGGGGTTGGTCTGTTCTGCCAGGCAAGCAGCAAAAGAACAAGGGGACACAGTCTGAAGTTGTGCTGAGGGAGGTCCAGGCTAAATGTCAGAAGGAAGTTCTTGCCAGAGAGAGTGATTGGCATTGGAATGGGCTGCCCAGGGAGGTGGTGGAGTCACCGTCCCTGGAGGTGTTCAAGCAAAGCCTGGATGAGGCACTTAGTGCCATGGTCTGGTTGATCGGATAGGGCTGGGTGCTAGGTTGGACTGGATGATCTTGGAGGTCTCTTCCAACCTGGTTGATTCTATGAAATGAAAAGAGGCAATGCCAGGCCACTGAGAATTAAAAAGCTGTAGAGAGAGAAGGAAATGATGCCTAAAAGTCAGCCTGATGGAGAGTGTAAGTCATCAGGGAATCTTCCTGGGAAATGTAAGCACCCTTGCATGAGACACAACAGAGCTGGACTGACAAAAAAATACAGTGTCATCATCTTGTTTCCATAGATCTCTGGGGTTGAGGCCCCATGCCTGGAGGTGTTTAAGGCCAGGCTGGATGAGGCTCTGGGCAGCCTGATCGAGGGTAGGGTGTCCCTGCCCATGGCAGGAGGGTTGGAACTAGACGATGCTTGTGGTCCCTTCCAACCCTGACTGATTCTGTGATTCACAAGCCCTTCTTAAAGATTTGGCCAAACCTGCAAGGACATTAAGCAAACTGAGAGCAGCTCTTAGGGTAAACATTGATCTTAGAGATCAGAAAAATGAGTATTGGCAAAAGCTGTGCTTCTCACACTCTCCAATATGCCACCTTATCTGCTCTCCCTCCCACCCCCTAGGCATTTGATCTGCTTCAACACTACCACAATGGGTTGAGTTATATCGGAACAAGGGATGCAAGAAGATTTTAGGCTCTTGCCTCTGCAGGGTTTTTTTGGGGGGAAGGGTTGGTTTTTTTGTTGTTGCTGTTATCTTTCTTTAATAACCTTCTCCTCACTGCTTGAAAATGTCATTCTAGACAAAGATCTTCTATAATTAAAGAGAAAAACTGTCCAACTAATTAGAAGTTTTCTCTTGCCTTGAGCATAGCTCTGGGCACAGAAACGGGGAGATTAAGGCAAACTGCACAGCAGCAGGAGTAATTGAATTATTTAAAACGAATGTCTGCTTTCTAAACCATATTCACACACACACACACACACAAAAACCCACCCCAAAACCTAAAGAACAAAACCAACCAAAAGAACAAAACCAAAAAAAAAAAAAGAGAAGCCAGCATGATCAGGAACAAGGGGGAAAGGATTGCAGATTTTCCTTCAGAATCAGAGCAAAAGTTACACAAATCCTCTCTCAACTGCTCTGACACAGTGATGTTTTGTGAAAGCCACTGACTGTCAGGCCCTTAGGGCTTCTGGCCTTGGTTATGCAACTGCTCCCCAGGCAGGACTGGCTGCCAGCACTGGCTTTCATAAGTTTCCTTTAAAAAAGGACTTGCTAGAGCAAAATACACCTTTAGGTGCTCTTTATTCTGCAGATACTGCCTGCCACAGAAATCCATGGGTTCCTTCTCACTGCCTTAGGATGGAGGGAGAGAAGAGACGTGTTTAACTAGCTACAACTCATTCAAGACTCCCTCTTGCAAATCTCCCATCTCTGATAATGAGGTGTTCCTGCTCCCTCTGCAGGGGCTAGGCAGGATGCAGTCATAAACCAGCCAGTTTTTGCATGCCTGAGAACCAGGTGAAGGCACAACCCCGATGGTAATTGTCCTCTCATTAGTGCAGCATTGAAAACCCTGCTCAGTTGAATGTTGGAGGCAGCTGTTATTTGGGGTCTTTTATTAAAAAACTGTTATTTGGGGCTCTGCAGCCTGGAGAAGAGAAGGCTTCCAGGAGACCTTGTAGTGGCTTTGCAGTATCTGAAGGGAGCCTACAGGAAGGCTGGGGAGGGACTATTGACAAGGTCTGGGAATGTCAGGACGAGGGAGAATGGATTTGAACTGGAAGAAGGGAGATTTAGACTGGATGTTAGGAGGAAGTTCTTTACAGTGAGGGTGGTGAGACACTGGCACAGGTTGCCCAGGGAGGTTGTGGATGCTTCCTCCCTGGAGGCATTTAAGGCCAGGATGGATGAGGCCTTGAGCAACCTGCTCTAGTGGGAGGTGTCCCTGCCTATGGCAGGGGGTTGGAGCTGGATGATCCTTGAGGTCCCTTCCAACCTAAACCATTCTATGATTCTATGATTACCACCTTTCTCACTGGATTCGCAGTGTAATGATGACAAAACCATAGGTTAGTTTGTTTTATGCTTCCATTGATTGTATTTTCTGTTTTACTAAGCTGATGTTCAGGATATGTCCTCAGGGAACAGCAATTTGCCCCTTTTCACTGGTGAAACATCACTGCTATCAGTGCTGCTTGGCAGAAGGAGACAGCTAAATGTGACAGAGCAAAAAGCTGGCAGCTCCTGGCTTGGACAGATTCACTCTGATATGGGTCAAGAACTGCCTGGAGGGCTGGGCCCAGAGAGTGGTGTGAATGGTGCCACATCCAGTTGGCAGCTGTCACTAGTGGTGTGCCCCAGGGATCAGTGCTGGGCCCAGTCCTGTTCAACATCTTTATTGATGATCAGGACCAGGGGATTGAGTCCAGCATCAGTGAGTTTGCAGACGACACCAAGCTAGGAGCAGCTGTGGTCTACTGGAGTGTAGGAGAGCCCTGCAGAGGGACCTGGACAGGCTGGATGGGTGGGCAGAGGCCAGTGGGATGGGATTTAACAAGGCCAAGTGCAGGGTTCTACACTTTGGTCACAACAACCCCAAGCAACGCTACAGGCTGGGGACAGAGTGGCTGAGAGCAGCCAGGCAGAGTAAGACCTAGAGATACTGGTAGAGAGTAGCTGAAGATGAGCCAGCAGTGTGCCCAGGTGGCCAAGAGAGCCAATGGCATCCTGGCCTGTATCAGGAGCAGTGTGGCCAGTAGGACAAGGGAGGTTATTCTTCCCCTGTACTCAGCACTGGTNCAGATACAAGCAAGGCTGTGCTAGCTGCAGCAAAAGTTGAACAAGACTTTCCTTAGTCTGCAGTCAGAGTGCCAAACTGTAACCATGCATTTCAAGAGCTGCATTCCTTTAATGAAGCTGCATGTCATTTATTTACCTTAAAATACTTATGTGGCTGTCACCCAAGTGTTTGAAATACAGATAACAACTAATCTCTTTCTTCTTCCTTGGAGACAGGGGAAATGGCTTGATTAATTTATTATAGGTTCTTGTTTGCTTTCTGTTTGTATGGATGAGTAGGCACAAAGTGCTGGAGACTGGGTGGGCATAAATTATCAAAGGAGAGCTGCAGCAGAGCTGAGAGAAGGGAGATATTCAGCCTGGAGAAGAGAAGGCTTCGAGGAGACCTCAGAGTGGCTTTGCAGTATCTGAAGGGAGCCTACAGGAAGGCTGGGGAGGGACTATTGACAAGGTCTGGGAATGTCAGGATGAGGGGGAATGGGTTTGAACTGGCAGAGGGGAGATTTAGACTGGATGTTAGGAGGAAGTTCTTTACAGTGAGGGTGGTGAGACACTGGCACAGGTTGCCCAGGGAGGTTGTGGATGCTTCCTCCCTGGAGGTGTTTAAGGCCAGGCTGGATGAGGCCTTGAGCAGCCTGCTCTAGTGGGAGGTGTCCCTGCCTATGGCAGGGGGTTGGAGCTGGATGATCCTTGAGGTCCCTTCCAACCTAAACCATTCTATGATCTGTGAGTGTTCTTTCCACCTGAGAGGGCTTTCCATAACCTGAAGCCCTGCTTCTTGTGGGTTCTCTTACTAACAGGAGGTATTGATGCATTTGCTAACACCTTTGGATTTTCAGGCTGTCTGGCTTCATTTCTATGTTTTGTTTGCTTCCATCAATTCTGGTTTCCATCACACAGATTTTGTTAGCTTATGCTGTTCCTCACAGCAGCCATCATGGCTATTTTTGTTCCTTGAATTGTTTAAGCAGCTCAGCATGTACATACTTAGAGATTTTGCATTAAAAAAACAGACTTTCCATTTTTTGTTGGGAACTGGCTGAAGGAGAGGGGGCACAAGCCCCTAGAAGCTTCTACAACCAAGCCTTGGATGTGAGGTCTGAGTATTGGAACTGCAGTAAGCCACAGCAGTGCATGTGAAGAAGCTCAAAGGAATGTGTCCTTGAGCCTTCTGATAAACAGCTTCTGTGGGACTGTGTCCGGACTAGGAGGGAAGTTAGCCCTGAATGATACCACAGGTGGGAGGAATATGCAAATTCCAATCTTTAGATGTACCAGGTTGCCTGCTGGATGTGCTCACTTTGGCTCACCCTGACTAAAGTATAAGTGCTCTGTAACTTGAACCCTGATGCTCTTAATAAAGCTTTGGATCGCCCTGGAGCTAGCTCATATTGAGTCGTCTCTTGGCTCTCCCTGCCCTGCAGTTTTTTAACTGCCATTTTATTATACAGTATTCTTAGAACAGAGAATTAAAAAGGCATTCTTTCCTGTAACTTTCTGGCTGGGAGGGGAAATCTCTTTCTCACTCCTGTGCTAGTTTGAAGCTAGCTATTATGTTTTGGTGAGAAGAACTAGATTACAGGCTGTGAAAAGGAAAACAGAAGGATGTCTACCTCACTCATAGGCTTGCTGAGAGATACAAGAACAAGAATCCAAACACAGATAACTCACTTCTCCTTGGGGTACTTCAGCTGGGGAGCTCCAGGCTCTAGCCCCTCGCTGTCTCTCTGATTAATCCACTTTGCTTCCTAACCCTCTTGGCCGAACCTCTATTCTGCCTTGGGACTGGGGTAAGGTTGAGAGGGGTAGGGGGAAGGTGAGGGGGTGGTTGAGAGCCCCTCCTGGGGACTCAGGTTTCTGGGAGGGGAATTGTGTTTGTATTACCTTTTTTCCCTTGTCTATTTCTGTCTATAACTGTATATACTGTAACTATCTGCTTGTATATTCTGCTAAGCTGTAAATATAAGCTTCATTCAAATTCCCAGAGCTGGCTGAGTCCAGCCTGAGTGATTTCCAAAGTGTTGGGGGACAGGGAACACCCAAACCATCACATCTATTATCTTCCTCTGTGGAAAAAAGAATAGAAGGCTGCCATTAGAGAATGAAAAGATGCCTATCTCCTAAGGAAGATTTTAGCTGGGAAAGGGAGATTTGAAAATGCTCTTTAAGTGATGTTGAACTATTATTTGGGCTGAAAGTGGCAACCTTTTGTAAGCAGACTCTTTCTTCTGCCTTGGATCACAGGATATCAGGGGTTNNNCACTAAGTGCCTCATCCAGGCTTTTCTTCAACACCTTTAGGGACAGTGACTCCACCACCTCCCTGGGCAGCCCATTCCAATGCCAATCACTCTCTCTGTGAAGAACTTCCTCCTAACATCCAGCCTAGACCTCCCTCAGCACAACCTGAGGCTGTGTCCCCTTGTCCTGTTGCTGGTTTCCTGGCAGAAGAGCCCAACCCCACCTGGCTACAGCCTCCCTTCAGGTAGTTGTAGACAGCAATGAGCTCTGCCCTGAGCCTCCTCTTCTGCAGGCAAAACAATAGGGTATAACCTACTCATTTTCTTTGTGGCCTATAAATGAATTGGGGAAAAACTATTTCTGGCACACAAAGGAGACTGTTTTTCATAACCTCTCATTGCTGAGAGACATAGCCCAAAATCCAGGATGCTGGTTCAAACTGCCATGTAAATCCCCAGTTAATCTACCTCAAAGGAACGGAGATCTGCATTAATCATGCGTTTGAACCCTTTTGTGGAGGATCTAGGTGCTTTGTTCTCGATATATTTATTCTTCCCCTTGAGGAGTCAAAAGAGATCTCTACATCTCTTGGGGAAATGGCTGGCTTTATAAATTTTTGAGGCACAACTGCACTAATTAGCTGGATTTTGTCAGCATCACACTCCGTATATAGCACAGCTCCTAAAATCCGGCTGCGCTTCAGGACTTTTGTCTCCTCAGTAGATAACATCTTTATGATTGGTTTTGATCACCTGTTAATAAATATTGGATCCTGGTGTGCTAAAGTAGACCACTTTCAACATGTTGCTAACTTAAGGTTGAAATGTGTGTGGGTAGTTTGCAAACTGTTCACACCGACCGTAAAATTGAATCACAGAATCACAGAATTGTCTTGAATTGGAAGGGACCTTAAAGATCACCTAGTTCCAATTCCCTGCCATGGGCAGGAACACCTCCGACTCAATGAGGTTGCTCAAAGTCTCATCCAGACTAGTCTTAAACACTTCCAGGGATGAGGCATCCACAGATTCTCTGGGTAACCCTTCCCAGTGTCTCACCACCCCATAGTGAAGGACTTCTTCCTAATGTCCGATCTCAATCTACTCTGCTCTGGTTTAAAACTCTTGTCCCTTGTCCTGTTACTACAGGCACTTACAAAAAGTCCCTCTGACCCATTTCAGGTACTGAAAGGTCACTGTAGGGTCTTTCTGGAGCCTTCTCTTCTCCAGGTTCAATAGGCCCAACTCCTTCAGCTTGTCCTTGTAGGAGAGGTGCTCCAGCTCTCTGGTTATCTTTGTGGCCCTCTTCGGGACCCTCTTCATCAAATCCATATACTTTTTCTGTTGGGAGCTTAAGAGCTGGATGCAGTACTCCAGATGAGGTGCCACAAGAGCAGAGTAGGGGGACAGAATCACTTTCCTTAACCTGCTAGCCACACATCTTTGGATACAGCTCACAACACAGGTGGCTTTTTGGGCTGCCAAAATTCCTTCTTCTTTCCTCTCCAACAATTAGATTCTACAGACTGAGATAGTCTTTGATTGCACAAAATATTACTCTGATCTTATTTGGTGTAGTAAATCCATGTTAGGCTGTTTCAGTTCTAAATTGATTCACAATGGCTATTCATCATTGTCTCGATCCTGTGGTGTACAAATCCACTGTGTGCTTCAGGGGGTTGTAGTGAGTATTTTAATCCTTTTTTACAGATAAAAAAAACTCACCAGTGAGAGCTGAACAGGTTTATTGGACATCACAGTGCAGGCCAAGTGAAGCAAGAAATGTAGCTACAGGATATTTGGATGTCCTAACCACTGCAAGTATGTGACTTCCCTAGAAAAGCTGCATAAAGCTTGATCTATCTCTGAAGGAGCTGGGGTT
>WAAF01012888.1:15057-39109 GCA_013400475.1 Tricholaema leucomelas
GAGAGGCCTCGAGCACAGCGCTACGAGGAGAGGCTGAGGGAGCTGGGGTTGTTTAGCCTGGAGAAGAGAAGGCTCAGGGGTGACCTTATTGCTGTCTACAACTACCTGAGGGGTGGTTGTGGCCAGGGGGAGGTTGCTCTCTTCTCTCAGGCAGCCAGCACCAGAACGAGAGGACACAGCCTCAGGCTGCGCCGGGGGAAGTTTACGCTTGAGGTGAGGAGAAAGTTCTTCAGTGAGAGAGTCATTGGCTACTGGAATGGGCTGCCCAGGGAGGTGGTGGAGTCGCCGTCCCTGGAGCTGTTCAAGGCAGGATTGGACGTGGCACTTGGTGCCATGGTCTAGCCTTGAGCTCTGTGGTGAAGGGTTGGACTTGATGATCTGTGAGGTCTCTTCCAACCCTGGTGATACTGTGAGACTGTGATATTATGATATTTGGACTGGAGGATCTCCGGAGGTCCCTTCCAAGCCCCATCATTTTGTGATACACTTCTGAGTGTGATTGTGGGAAATATTGTTAGCCAATATTGTTAGTCCTTCCTTACATGGAGGGTCACTGCTGCCTCTCAGAGAAGCCAGGGCATGCTGGAGGCCTGGGCTGTCAGGAACCCTCTGATTTCCCACGGAGGAGTATGCAAATCCATGTGCCTGTGGATGGGTAACTGCCTGCACCAGTACAGGCTGGGGCTGGCCAGCTGCAAAACAGCTCAGTGGACAAGGACATGGGAGTTCTGCTGGACAACTTCTTGGAGCAGTGAACACAGGTTTGAAGTGAAGTGTTAAGTAGGAGAATAAAACCTACTGTGGCAGTGCAGAGGCTTAGACAGGAGATCAGAGATGATGTTTGATCTCCAGCTGCAGAGATCAAAACTCATCTGGGCAAGGGCTTGAGCCACTTGACCTGGTTTTCAAGTTAGATCCAACTTCAAAGTCAGCCCTGACCCACAGACCTCTACAGGTCTTTTCTGACCTGAATTTCATGGTGCTGTGAGGTGTTCAGAGAAACCTCCCCATGCTAGAGGACTTTGAGTCTGTGCTGGTAAAGTTTCACTCTGAAACTGTGCTGGTTCAATATTTCCAATGTGTTGTTACTGAACATCAGAGACCATAATTGGTTGACCAGGGAGGCCTTGGATGCTCCCTCCCTGGAGGTGGACAAGGCTTCAAGCAACCTTGTCTAGGCAGTGGTGTCCCTGCCCATGGCAGGGGTTTGGAACTAGATGATCTTGAAGGTCTCTTCCAACCCAAACCATTCTGTCTATCTGTGAATAATGTTCTTCAGCATCTCTTCTCATCTTCTCCTACTGTGTGCTGGGCCGCAGCCAGAGCAGTGTGGCCAGCAGGGCAAGGGAGGGGATTCTGCCCCTTTGCTCTGCTCTCCTCAGACCCCACCTGCAGTCCTGTGTGCAGTTCTGGAGCTCCCAGCACAAGGAGGACATGGAAGTGTTGGAGCCAGTCCAGAGGAGGCCACAAAGATGCTCAGAGGGCTGCAGCAGCTCTGCTATGAGGACAGGCTGAGAGAGTTGGGGCTCTGCAGGCTGGAGAAGAGAAGGCTTGGANCTTCCAACCTAACCCATTCTATGGCTCTATAAGCTAAGGGAGATATTTCTCCAGATGAGAGATGCTGTAAATGTAGCTTCATTCCTTAACTTCCAGCCAGCTGAGTTAGTCTGCTGAATTCATGGTGGGCCACTAAACTCCCAAAGCACAGAATCTCTCTTTCACAACTGTCTATTGCCACTTGTCCTGTCACTGGACGCCACTGACAAGAGTCTGGTCCTGTCCTCTTGCCTGGCACAGGCCCTTCAGCTCTTGCTGAGCATTGAGAAGATGCCCTTTGGGGCTGCTCTTCTCCACACTCCACAGCCCCAGGGCTCTCAGCCTCTCCTCTTCACACGGATCACGGAATCACAGACACATGCAGGTTGGCAAAGCCTCTCAAGGTCACCAATTCCAATCTACAACCCTACTCTGCAAGATTCCCCTTAAACCATATCCCTAAACACCACAGCCAAACCAGCCTTAAACACATCCAGGCTTGGTAACTCCACCACCTCCCTGGGCAGCTCATTCCAGTCCCTGACCACTCTCTCCAGGAAAAAACCTTTTTCTAATGTCTACTCTAAACCTCCCCAGCCTCAGCTTGAGGCCATCTGAGCTTCCTCACCCGGGGAGGGACAGCTGAGCTCCCACTCTTCCTCAGGAATACATCTGATGGGTGGAATATTTGAATGCTGGGCTCCAGAACCTCTGTTCTTCTGAAGGCTCTGCTGTCCTACAGCTTTTTTGTTTTCCTGAGCTTGCTGAAGGCACTTCCTCTAATTTCACTGCTGGCTTCCTGGGTGGTTGCTTAATTATGGAGCTGATTATTTATGCAGTGATGTTTTTGAGAGCCTGACTTAGCACTGTTGAAAGAGCAACAGGAAAAACACTCTGTGGTTCTGCAGGCAGCGTGGCTGTCTCATTAGGTCAGTTGCCTAATTAAATGGGGAATTGGAGGATTTCATGGATTCAAAGTCTACTTTGAAATTCATTCCATGACCATTGGGGTATTTGGCTCGCTGCTGTCTGACTGCAAATGGCTTGAATTGCCTTTTGATTTCATTTATTTCTGTGCTTTGTGTGTTCTGTAGGATATGCACAAGACACACTTGAGAGCAGCCCTGAGGAGAGGGATTTGGGAGTGCTGGGGGATGAGAAGCTCAACATGAGCCAGCAGTGTGCTCTGGCAGCCCAGAGAGCAACCAGAGCCTGGGCTGTAGCAAGAGCAGTGTGGCCATGAGGAGGAAGTTGTTGAGCATGAGAGTGGTGAGAGCCTGGAATGTGTTGCTCAGGGAGGTGGTTGAGGCCCCATGGCTGGAGGTGTTTAAGGCCAGGCTGGCTGAGGCTGTGGGCAGCCTGCTCTAGAGTAGTGAGTCCCTGGGCATGTCAGGAGGGTTGGAACTGGATGAGGCTGTGGGCAGCCTGCTCTAGGGTAGGGTGTCCCTGGGCATGTCAGGAGGATTGGAACTGGCTGATCCTTGTGGTGCCTTCCAACCCTGACTGATTCTATGATTCTAACTCCAGCAGCAAGCAGCCTTCAACCCCATCCCCCCCCAATCTGCAGCTGATGGTAATGTAAATCTCTGCTCTTTTCCTTTCCTGCTTCTTTTCTTTTTCTTTGTTATGCTCTCTCTGTCCCCTTCTCTCTCTCTCTCCCTCTGTTTTGTTCAACTTTATCCTTTAATAACCAGTTTTGTGGTGCTCTCTGCTCTTGCTTGCGCCTCAATTTCACAACATGGAAATCCATAAGAACAGATCTTGCTCCTCAGAGCAGAGATACTGTTCATCTCTGCTCTCTGG
Organism: Tricholaema leucomelas; assembly: GCA_013400475.1. Classification (NCBI taxonomy): domain Eukaryota; kingdom Metazoa; phylum Chordata; class Aves; order Piciformes; family Lybiidae; genus Tricholaema lacrymosa; species Tricholaema leucomelas. The sequence continues at coordinate 18,397 of WAAF01012888.1, forward strand.
ACCTTGACACACCTGTGCTAGTTTGAGCCTAGCTGGGATATTCTGGTGAGAAGAATTAGATGATAGGCTGTGAAAAGGAGACAATGCTGATGGCTGCTGCACTCATAGGCTTGCTGAGATGTAGGAGAACAAGAACACAAACCTAGATAACTGTGCTAGTTTGAGCCTAGCTGGGGTATTCTGGTGAGAAGAATTAGATGATAGGCTGTGAGAAGGAGACAATGCTGATGTCTACTGCACTCATAGGCTTGCTGAGATGTACAAAACCAAGAACACAAACATAGCTAACACAGTTGCTGTGTGTTTCTGGGTGCCCGTCCTTCTCTCCCTGGCCTGCTGTCTGTGTAACTAATCCTTCTGCTTCCTAACCCTTGTCAACTCTCCAAACTCACCTTGCACATAAGGCAAAGTCTGGGATAAGGTAGAGGGGTGGGAAGAAGGTGGAAGGGTGGTTTGGAACCCCCCTGGGGACTCAGGTTTCTGGGAGGGCTGTTGTGCTTCTGTATTACCTTTGTCTATTCCTGTCTCTAGCTGTATCTATTGTAACTATCTGCTTGTGTATTGTGCTGAGCTGTGAATATAAAGCTTCATTCCTGAATTTCCAGCTCAGCTGAGTCTAGTCTGGGTGAATTCATAAGAGTGGGGAGGCAGGGAACACCCAAACCATCACATCCACCTCCTAGTTAAGCATCTGGATCATCTCTGAGATGTAAGAGGAGCTTTGCACATGTGGATGGTGGAGCAGTAGCTGGAAGAGATGGGGATGGGCAAGAGAGGATATACCAAATCAGCCTGGTGGTGCTTAGGTATGACAGCTAAAGGAGCTGGCCAAAGTTGTCTCATGAACCTTGTTCTTGCATCATGTGGGCTGGGAGTGGCTCCTCAGCATTGCACATTTGTGTTGAGCATCTCCTACAGAAGATGTCTAAGCTCAATTCAGGATCTCTAAGCGGCGACGGATTTACTGTGCTCAGAGTTAAATGGTTTGAGTGCTTAAAGGTCTCCTGGATGATGAGATTAGGAGGGTCAATATATGTTTACACCCTGGTGAGCAGCTATTGCCTCTTAAACTGGAGATGAAAGTGGAAGAGATGCAGTAGCTGGGGCTTGGGGACAGCAAAGAAAAGAGCATAATTACGCTTCCGCGTTCTGCTCTGTTTTGCTTTAGTGCTGTGTGGAGGATTGTAATTGCAGAGGGTTTAATGATTTCTGGGGAGGTGATGATTTATTGCTATAAAGCAGTGACAGCAAAGCATCAGCTCAGTCTGCAAAGCACCACAAATGGCTTCCCAGAGCTCAGCTGCAGCTGGACATTTTACTCAAGCTTGAATTTAGCCTGGAGAAGAGGAGGCTCAGGGCAGACCTTGTTGCAGTCTACAACTACCTGAGGGGTGGTTGTGGCCAGGGGGAGGTTGCTCTCTTCTCTCAGGCGGCCAGCACCAGAACAAGAGGACACAGCCTCAGGCTGCACCAGGGGAGTTTAGGCTCGAGGTGAGGAGAAAGTTCTTCACTGAGAGAGTCATTGGCTACTGGAATGGGCTGCCCAGGGAGGTGGTGGAGTCGCCGTCCCTGGAGCTGTTCAAGGCAGGATTGGACGTGGCACTTGGTGCCATGGTCTAGCCTTGAGCTCTGTGGTGAAGGGTTGGACTTGATGATCTGTGAGGTCTCTTCCAACCCTGATGATACTGTGAGACTGTGATAATTTGGAAGGTCTGCTTTGCGTAGGATCACAGAGTGGTTTGGGTTGGAAGGGACCTTAAAGATCATCTAGTTCCAACCCTCCTGCCATGGGCAGGGACATCTCACTTGCTCCCTGGGATAGGACAAGGAGCAATGGGGGAAGTATAGGCTGGATGTTAAGAGGAACTTCTTCACAGAGAGAGTGATTGGCATTGGAATGGGCTGCCCAGGGAGGTGGTGGAGTCACCGTCCCTGGAGGTGCTCAAGCAAAGCCTGGCTGAGGCACTTAGTGCCATGGTCTGGTTGACTGGATAGGGCTGGGTGCTAGGTTGGGCTGGATGAGCTTGGAGGTCTCTTCCAGCCTGGTTGATTCTATGATTCTAAGTTTAAGCAAAAGAGGTTCCAGCTCAACAAAAAGGGGAACTTCTTTACTGTAAGGGTCCCAGAGCACTGGAACAGGCTCTCCAGAGAGGTTGTGGAGTCTCCTTCTATGGAAACTTCTATGGAAAACTGGATGTGTTCCTCTGTGATCTATATTGGACAGAATTGTCCTGCTCTGGCAGGGAGGTTGGACTGGATGATCTCCTTGGGTCCCTTCCAACCCCTGACATCCTGTGAGCCTGTGATCTCCTACAGGACCAGACTGATGCCAAACAGCTTTGTTTTGGAGCATTTCTGGCATGTGGTTGCTTAAAAATAGATGTGGGAAATTGTTTGAAATGATCTAAAAGGCAGATTTAAAACCCATAAGGTTTTGAGGGAAGTGGTTTAGTGGCAAAGTGGCACTACTGGGTTAATGGTTGGGCTTGATGATCTTAAAGGTCTCTTCCAACCAAAATGATTCTAGGAGCCTCTCCTCTGATTAAGAAGTTTAAATGAATCCCTTTATTTAAAGGGATCTTTAGATCAGAGTAGGATCTTTAAGATTCCTTCCAACCCAAACCATCCTTTGGTCTCTCTTTGAGTTCCAAGCAGGCAGCTCAGCTTGAATTCAGAGTTTGGCATCTTTCTGTGTCTGGTGAAGAGAGAACCAGCAGTGGTAACAGAGCCAGGAGTGCTCACTGCTAGCTGGGGGTGTGGTAGTGACAGAATGATGCTGTACTGCTGGATGGATGATTTTGAAGGATGTCATCCACAATCATTTAACCTCCCCACTGAGTTCTTTAGTTAAAACATAGAGAAGAAATTGCCTTCTTGCTGGAGCTGGGTGAGATTTCATCCCATAGAAACAAGAGCAGAATTTCTTTTGGCTTCAAAATGTTAATTTCTTTTGGTGTAGAGTCTGGCACCTGGGAGAGAACAACCCCAGGGAGCAGTATGAGCTGGGGACTAATCTGCTGGAAGGCAGTGAAGAAGAAAAGCATCTGGGTGTCCTAGTGTGTGGGAGGTTGCCCATGAGCCAGCAATGTGCTCTGCTGGCCAGGAGGGACAAAGCCTTTCTGGGGTGGATTAGAAGGGCTGTGGTTAGCAGGTTGAGAGAGGTTCTCCTGCCCCTCTACTCTGCCCTGATGAGGCCACATCTGGAGTACTGTGTCCAGTTCTAGGCCACCCAGCTTAAGAGAGACATAGAAGTGCTTGAGAGAGTCCAGCACAGAGCCACAAAGATCAGGAAGGGAATGGAACATCCCTGTTAGGAGGAGAGCCTGAGGGAGCTGGGGCTGTGCTGCTGGGAGAAGAGGAGACTGAGAGGTGACCTCATCAGTGGTTATCAAGATGTGCAGGTGAGTGGCAGGAGGCTGGAGCCAGGCTCTGCTGGCTGATGCCCAGGGACAGCACAAGGGGCAATGGGTGGAAGCTGAGCCAGAGGAGGTTCCATGTGAACCTGAGTAGAATTTTTTTTCCCTGTGAGGGTGACAGAGCACTGGAAGAGGCTGCCCAGGGGGGCTGTGGAGTCTCCCTCTCTGGAGATATTCCAAACCTGCCTGGATGTGTTCCTGTGTGATCTGGTCTAGGAGATCCTGCTCTGGCAGGGGGGTTGGACTGGATGAGCTTTGGAGGTGCCTTCCAGCCCCTGACACTCTGTGATTCTTTCCATGTAGGTGCTAACAAGTGTTTTTCCTTGTGGTTGAGATGACACCCATGGCCTCACTCCCAGTGGCTGTATGTTGTCCATCAACTCAATGCAGTGCTGAGGGTCACAGGGACTTCCAACTCCTGTTGAGAGCTGTCACTGCCCTTGGCAGAGACATTGGAGCCAGATGATCTCTTAGATCCCTTCCAACCTAAGTTCTTTACAGTGAGGGTGGTAAGACACTGGCACAGGTTGCCCAGGGAGGTTGTGGATGCTTCCTCCCTGGAGGCGTTTAAGGCCAGGCTGGATGAGGCCTTGAGCAACCTGCTCTAGTGGGAGGTGTCCCTGCCTGTGGCAGGGGGTTGGAGCTGGATGATCCTTGAGGTCCCTTCCAACCTAAACCATTCTATGATTCTAAGCTATTCAGTGCTTCTCCAGCTTTTGAAGTCTTTATTTTGGCTGAGTCATTCCAGGGCTTGGCTTTCTTTTCTGCAGTAACAGAATCCCAGCATGGTGAGGCTTGGAAAGGTCCTTTAGAGATCATCCAGTCCAGATCCCTTCCCATGACATTCCTGAGTCATGTTTAGTTTGGGAGTCAAAGCAACCTGCAGACAATGTCCTGTAGACCTGCAGTCTGCACAGTGGTTCTTCACCCTGTGCTTCTGTAGCATGCTGTTTCTTCTTCTTCATCTTCTTTATTTTCCCTTCTGCTCTGTAGGGTTAAATCTTTGCTCAGTAAAACCTTTCCTGGATACATTATTCCCAAACTTCTCCAATGTCCAAGGTCATTCTCCAGAATCAAAAACCTGTAATGCAAGTGAGAGTCGAAATGCAATGCGTGCCCCGGGCTGGTCCCATCATCTGCTTGGAGAGCAGGTGGAGGGAGGGGATTCCACCCTCCTGCTCTGCTGAGATCTCACCTGCAGTGCTGGGGCCAGCTCTAGAGTGACCAGAGGAGGCCACAGCAATGATGAGAAGGCTGGGAGCCCTCTGCTGTGAGGCCAGGCTGAGAGAGTTGGAGAAGAGAATGCTCCAGGGAGACCTTCTGGTGGCCTCTCAGTGGTGCCTTCTGGCACAACTTGAGGCTGTGACCCCTTGTTCTGTTGCTGGTTCCCTGACAGAAGAGCCCAACCCCACCTGGCTGCAGCCTCCCTTCAGGTAGTTTATTATAGAAACATAGAATCAACCAGGTTGGAAGAGACCTCCAAGCTCATCCAGCCCAATTATGGTCTGTAATTTCTGCATGCATGCAGCTCACAAATCCTTCTTGTCTCAATCCATCCTTTCAGTGGCATCCTGGAGCAGGAGCAGTGTGGCCAGCAGGACAAGGGAGGTTATTCTGCTCCTCTGCTAAGCACTGCTCCGGCCCACAGCTTGAGTCCTGTGTCCAGTTCTGGGCTCATCAATTCAGGAGAGATGTTGAGGTGCTGGAATGTGCCCAGAGAAGGGCAGCAAGGCCCACTACCTCCCTGGGCAGCCCATTCCAATGCCAGTCACTCTCTCTGCCAACAACTTCCTCCTAACATCCAGCCTAGACCTGCCCTGGCACAGCTTGAGACTCTGTCCCCTTGTTCTGTTGCTGGTTGCCTGGCAGAAGAGCCCAACCCCACCTGGCTACAGCCTCCCTTCAGGTAGCTGTGGACAGCAATGAGGTCTGCCCTGAGCCTCCTCTTCTGCAGGCTGCACACCCCCAGCTCCCTCAGCCTCTCCTCACAGGGCTGTGCTCCAGGCCCCTCTCCAGCCTTGCTGCCCTTCTCTGGACACCTTCCAGCATCTCAACATCTTTCACAAACTGAGGAGCCCAGAACTGGATGCAGGATTCAAGGTGTTGCCTGACCAGTGCTGGGTATAGAGGAAGAATACCTACCCTTGTCTTACTCTTCCCCCTTCTTTCAGCACCTTCAATCTAAGGATGAACAACGATCTGAGTTGAGGAAACAATCCCAAACCTGACTTGAGAAGACCTCTGTTTCATAAAAGAGAGAAGGAAAAAAAAGAGAATTAAAAGTTCAGTTCCCATTTTGCTTTTAGCAGCTGGGATGGGGCAGGATGCCAGAAGTACTGGGATGTTTTGAAAGAGTAAAACCTTCCTCCCCCATCATTTCCACGTGAACCACAGTTGTTTATTTCTCTGGCAGACCTTCAGTCATTGCAGGCACCACCATTAAAAACAGATTCATGCTCACTTCAGATGAGGCCCCCATAAATAAGCAATAAGCTAAAGGGGCCAGGATAAAAATGCAGTTGGGGATGCTAGAGCAAAACACTTAATTTATCCCAGAATCCCAGCATGGTGGAGATGGGAAGGGACCCCTGGAGATCATCCACTCCAACTATCCTGCTCAAACAGAGGTACACACAGCAGCTTGCCCAGGATCATAACGTTCAGAAGGGTTTGGAGTCTCTCCAGAGCACAGCCCTGTGAGGAGAGGCTGAGGGAGCTGGGGATGTGCAGCCTGGAGAAGAGGAGGCTCAGGGCAGACCTCATTGCTGTCTACAACTACCTGAAGGGAGGCTGTAGCCAGGTGGGGTTGGGCTCTTCTGTCAGGCAACCAGGGACAGAAGAAGGGGACACAGCCTCAAGCTGTGGCAGGGCAGGTCTAGGCTGGATGTCAGGAGGCAGAGAGAGTGATTGGCATTGGAATGGGCTGCCCAGGGAGGTGGTGGAGTCACCGCCTATGGAGGTGTTCAAGAGAAGCCTGGATGGGGCACTCAGTGCCATGGTCTGGTTGATTGGCTAGGGCTGGGTGCTAGGTTGGGCTGGATGAGCTTGGAGGTCTCTTCTAACCTGCTTGATTCTATGATTCTACGAGTTGGAATCTCTCCACAGAAGGAGATTCCACCACCTCTCTGGGCAGCCTGCTGCAGGGCCCCAGCACCCTCACACCAAACAAGCTTCTCCTCATCTTAAGATGGAACCTCCTGGGCTGTAGTTCATATCTGTTGCCACTTGTCCTGTCACTGGGCACCCTAGAGTCTGGTCCATCCTCTTGTCCCTCACAGGCCCTTCAGCTCTTGTTGAGCATTGAGAAGATGCCCTTTGGGACTGCTCTTCTCCACACTCAACAGCCCCAGAGCTCTCAGCCTCTCCTCTTTACACAGATCACAGAATCACAGGAACATGCAGGCTGGCAAAGCCCTTTAGGATCACCAAGTCCAACCTAGAACCCTGCTCTACAAGATTCACCTTAAAACATCACAGTTTGCATTTGTGCCCCTAGATAGCATTTTTAAAGAGCTGACACTCTTCAGACCTCCTGGTTTTCCTCTGGCCTTGTCTTCCAAAGGATCTTACAAACCAGTTCTGAACTTATTGCACTTCACCTTCCTGAAGGTCACTGAGGCTTCTTCCCTTTCATCTTTGCAAAGCAGGTTGGCTTCTCGTCCATTTTCTGCACTTACATCCCTCCACAGGCAGTGCATGACCTCTGGACTTCATGGTCATGCTCATAAGTTGCCTTTTACCTCTGAGATCACAGAAACAGACATATGCAGGCTGGCAAAGCCCCTCAGGACCACCAAGTCCAACCTAGAACCCTACTCTACGAGGTTCACCTTAAACCATTGTAGTTTGTACTTGTGCCCCTAGATAGCATTTTTAAAGAGCTGACACTCTTCAGACCTCCTGGTTTTCCTCTGGCCTTGTCTTCCAAAGGATCTTACAAACCAGTTCTGAACTTATTGCACTTCACCTTCCTGAAGGTCACTGAGGCTTCTTCCCTTTCATCTTTGCAAAGCAGGTTGGCTTCTCGTCCATTTTCTGCACTTACATCTTGGAGGTCTCTTCCAACCTGGTTGATTCTATGATTCTGTGATTGCACAGGCAGTGTGTGACCTCTGGACTGACTTCATGGTCATGTTCATAAGTTGCTGTGCTGGTTTGGGTGTTCCCCACCCTCCCCCCAACTTTGGAAATCACCCAGACTAGACTCAGCAGGCTCTGGAAATGGAATGAAGCTTCTTTTTACAGCTAGCACAATGTACAAGCAGATATTTACAGTATATACAGGTAGAGACAGAAATAGACAAGGTAAAAGGTAATACAGAAACACAACAGCCCTCCCAGATACCTGAGTCCCCAGGAGGGGCTCTCAACCTCCCTTCCACCTTCTCCCACCCCTCTCAGCCTTACCCCAGTCCCAAGGAAGAATGGAGGTTTGGCCAGGGGGTTAGGAAGCAAAGTGGAGTAATCAGAGAGACAGCAGAGAGGTTAGAGAGAGAAATGCAGCCCAGGGATCTATGTTTGGATTCTTCTGTTCTTGTTCTTATACATCTCAGCAAGCCTATGAGTGAAGTTGTTTCCCTTTCACAGCCTGTGATCTAATCCTCCTCACCAAAACATTCTAGCTAGCTTCAAACTAGCACAGTTGCCTTTCACCTCTGAGATCACAGAAACAGACACATGCAAAGCCCCTCAGCATCACCAAGTCCAACCTAGAACCCTGCTCTACAAGATTCACCTGAAACCACAGCCCTAAGCACCACATCCAAACCACCCTTAAACATATCCAGGCTGGGTGACTCTGCCACCTCCCTGGGAAGCTCATTCCACTCCCTGACCACTCTCTCCAGGAAAAACCTTTCCCTAATGTCCAATCTAAACCTCCCCAGCCTTAGCTTGAGGCTCATTCCAGGCCCCTCACCATCTTTGCTGCCAAAGCCCCATTGTGTGGATAGGAAGTTTGGCTGAAGAAGCATCCTGCTGTGGTGCAGGGCAGGTGGTGACTCACCTCTCCAGTGTATCACTTTTAAACACCACAAAATACCTTGGGGAAACTGAGTGTTTATGTCCTTAATTCTCTTTTGCCTCCCCAGGCTCATTTTTAAAGACATTTGAGCTATGGCAGCAGAGCTGCAGCAAATTGCTCTCTGTAGCATAGCTTGACATGAATTGGCTTCTTCTACTGCTAATTTCTCTTGCTGCAGTCACCCAGCAATAACTCTTCCTTTTAACTTAACATATTTTGAATGGCTTTTCCCTTCATGGAAAGGGAAGACTTTTATTATTAGGCAAAAAAAACCACAACCAAGTAACTCCCTGGACCTATCTGGATGATAAAAATAACCTTGAACTCAAGGGAGACCTTCACCTGGGGAAGAGTGATAGATACCTTAGAGCTACTTTACAGTACTTGAAGATAGCCTAGAGGAGAGTTGGAGAAGGGCTTTTTGACAAGGACATGGAGTGACAGGCTGGAGACAGAGTGGCTGAGAGCAGCTAGGCAGAGAGGGAGCTGGGGGTGCTGGTAGAGAGTAGCTGAAGATGAGGCAGCAGTGTGCCCAGGTGGGCAGCAGAGCCAATGGCATCCTGGGCTGGCTCAGGAGCAGTGTGGCCAGCAGGACAAGGGAGGTTCTTCTGCCCCTGTGCTCAGCACTGCTCAGGCCACACCTTGAGTGCTGTGTCCAGTTCTGGGCTCCTCAATTCAAGAGAGATGTTGAGGTGCTGGAAGGTGTCCAGAGAAGGGCAGCAAGGCTGGGGAGGGGCCTGGAGCACAGCCCTGTGAGGAGAGGCTGAGGGAGCTGGGGGTGTGCAGCCTGCAGAAGAGGAGGCTCAGGGCAGAGCTCATTGCTGTCTGCAGCTACCTGAAGGGAGGCTGTAGCCAGGTGGGGTTGGGCTCTGCTGCCAGGCAACCAGCAACAGAAGAAGGGGACACAGCCTCAAGCTGTGCCAGGGCAGGTCTAGGCTGGATGTTAGGAGGAAGTTGTTGGCAGAGAGAGTGGTTGGCATTGGAATGGGCTGCCCAGGGAGGTGGTGGAGTCACCGTCCCTGGAGGTGTTGAAGCAAAGCCTGGCTGGGGCACTTAGTGCCATGGTCTGGTTGATTGGGCAGGGCTGGGTGCTAGGTTGGGCTGGATGAGCTTATAAGTCTTTTCCAAGCTGGTTGATTCTATTCTATTCTATGATTCTATGATGAGAGATAATAGCTTCAGACTAGGAGAAGCTGGATTTAGATTGGGCATTAAGAGGAAATTCTTCACTGTGAGGGTAGTGAAGCAATGGAAAAGGTTGCCCAGGGAAGCTCTGTAAGCTGCAGCACTGGAGATGTTCAAAGCCAGGTCTGATGGGGTCTTGAGCAGTGTAGTTGAGTAGGAGGTGTCCCTGCCCACTGCAGGGGGATTGGAACTAGGTGATGTAAGGTGGCCTTTTCCAATTCAAACTATTCTATGATCAAGAGCAGTGCAGCCAGCAGAGCAAGGGAGGGGATTCTTCCACTTCACTCTGCTCTCCTGAGACCCCACCTGGAGTGCCATGTGCAGTTCTGCAGCCCCCAACACAAGAAGGACATGGAACTGTTGGAGCCAGTCCAGTGGAGGCCACCAAGATGCTGAGAGGGCTGCAGGAGCTCTGCTCTGAGGACAGGCTGAGAGAGTTGGGGCTCTGCAGCCTGGAGAAGAGAAGGCTTCCAGGAGACCTTGCGGTGGCCTTCCAGGATCTGAAGGGGGCTTCAGGAGGGCTGTGGAGGGACTATTGACAGGGTCTTGTCATGACAGAACGAGGAGGAATGGGTTTAAAGTGGCAGAGGGGGGATCAAAAGTGGCTGTTAGGAAGAAGTTGTTTGCAGTGAGGGTGGTGAGACACTGGCACAGGTTGCCCAGGGAGGTTGTGGAGCACAAAAGCACAGAAGGTGCTTCTTTGATCACCTTCTGTACTTCTGTGCTCCACAACCTCCCTGGAAGTGTTCAATACCAGGTTGGATGAGGCCTTGAGTGACCTGTTCTAGTGGGAGGTGTCCCTGTCTATGGTGAAGGGTTGGAACTGGCTGAGCTTTGAGGTCCCTTCCAATCTAAACCATTCTATGATCCTATGATCCTATGGCTATGATGTAATCCCTTGGTCCAGCACTTGGATCTTGGAGGTCTTGTCCAACCTTAATGATTCTACCTTAGAGGTCTTGTCCAACCTTTGTGATTCTGGGATTCTATTTCAGAGACTACCTTAGAAAAGATGAACCTCCATCATGTGAGTGAAATGTTCCTCTGTGGTGCAAAAAAAAAAGGTGGTGGAGTTGCCCTCCCTGGAGGTGTTCAAACAAAGCCTGGCTGGGGCACTTAGTGCCATGGTCAAGTTGATTGGCTAGGGCTGGGTGCTAGGTTGGCCTGGATGAGCTTGGAGGTCTCTTCCAGCCTGCTTGATTCTATGATTCTATGAAACCTTGGTTTGAAATAGTTTGAAGCAAGTAGCAGTGGAATGAGAGGAAATGGCCTTGAGTTGCACCAGGTTGGATGACAGGGAAGACAGTGGTCAGGCACTGGAACAGGCTGCTGAGGGAGGTGGTGAAGTCAGCTTCCCTGGAGATGTTCATGAAACCCATGGGCATGGCACTTTGGGACATGACTTAGTGGTTATGGGGGTTGGATTTGGTGATCTTAGAGGTCTTTTGCAACCTTTACAGTCCTATGGAGTGGTGCAGTAATTAATTAAGACTGGTTGGGAGCTTTCACTCTCTAATGAATGCCTCTGCTTTAAACTCTTCTCCACACCCCTGTTTATCTCCTTCTTCTCTCCTCCAGGTGAGGGCTTCACACAAACACCACTTTAATTACTTTTCTAATTAGTCAGCAGCAAAATCTTTGATGAAATGTCTCTTACATTTATTGGAATCTCTGCTGCATTTCTCCCCCACCCCAACTGGATTAAACACAACTCCTCATTATTTTTTTCAAGTCTAATTAAATTTCTCTCCTCATTCTTGCCCCCCACCTTGGTGACACATCAGAGAGAGTCATTCATGACTGACTGGCTGGAGGGCAGCACTGAGGAGAGGGACTTGGGGGTGCTGCTGGATGAGAAGCTCAACATGAGCCAGTAGTGTGCACTTGCAGCCCAGAAAGCCAAGCAGAGCCTGGGCTGCAGCAGCAGAAGTGTGGCCAGCAGGGCCAAGGAGGTGATTTTCCCCCTCAACTGTGCTCTGCTGAGACCCCACCTGGAGTACTGCATCCAGTTCTGGAGCCTCTATTACAAGAGGGATGTGGAGATGCTGGAGTGTGTCCAGAGCAGGGCCAGGAGGATGCTCAGAGGGCTGCAGCAGCTCTGCTGTGAGCACAGACTGAAAGAGTTGGGGCTGTGCAGGCTGCAGAAGAGGAGGCTCCCAGGTGACCTTCTTGTGGCCTTCCAGGATCTGAAGGAGGCCTCCAAAACAGCTGGGGAGGGACTTTTTAGGCTGTCAGGGAGTGACAGGACTGGGGGGAATGGAGCAAAGCTGGAGGTGGGGAGAGTCAGAGTGGAGGTGAGGAGGAAGTTGTTGAGCATGAGAGTGCTGAGAGGCTGGAATGGGTTGCCCAGGGAGGTGGTTGAGGCCCCACGGCTGGAGGTGTTTAAGGCCAGGCTGGCTGAGGCTGTGGGCAGCCTGCTCTAGGGTAGGGTGTCCCTGGGCAGGGGGCTTGGAACTGGCTGATTCTTGTGGTACCTTCCAACCCTAACTGATTCTCTGGTTCTTAAGGCAGCTGAGAACCCATTCCTGAGCACGAGAACTTGCAGCACCTATTCTTTATACTTCGTTTTCACAGAAGCATAGAAGTGCTCAGTTGGAAAAGACCTCTGAGGTCCATCGAGTCCAACCTTCAACCCAACGCTACTGTGGCCCCCAAACCATGTCCCAGAGCGCCACGTCCACAGGTTTTTTGAACACCTCTAGGGATGGTGAATCCAACACCTCCCTGGGCAACCTGTTCCCAAGGCCTGAACAAGGAAGCCTTTAGAAAGTGAGACTTTTCTTCCTGCTTTGCTGATAACAACATTAATTGTTAATAAATTACCAGAAATGCTCATTTCAGATGAGTTAATGGAATCATAGAATGGTTGGAAGGGACCTCAAAGCTCTGCCAGTTCCAACCCCCTACCATAGGCAGGGACACCTCCCACTAGAACAGGTTGTTCAAGGCCTCATCCAACCTGGCCTTGAACACCTCCAAGGGAGCTCAGTGATATTTGGACTCAATTTTGAAGGTCTTCCCCAATTGAAATGATTCTGTAATCCTATGCCTTAGTGATGACCTGGCAGTGTTGGCTTAACAGCTGGACTTGATGCTCTTCAAGGTCTCTTCCAGTCACCACCATTCTGTTATTCTGTTAGGAAAAAGCTGTTTGCAGTGAGGGTGGTGAGACACTGGCACAGGTTGCCCAGGGAGGTTGTGGAGGACAGAAGCACAGAAGGTGATCTTTGATCACCTTCTGTGCTTCTGTCCTCCACAACCTCCCTGGAGGTGTTCAAAGCCAGCTTGGATGAGGCCTTGAGTGACCTGTTCTAGTGGGAGGTGTCCCTGCCTATTGCACAGATGATCTTTGAGGTCCCTTCCAACCTAAACCATTCCAGGATTCTATGATTTGATTGATCTCTTTGCAGTTCGCTTCCATGAGGAGGTGTTTTCAGCCTCATGGACATTTGGTAGCTCAGGTCTTTTTCACCAGCTACACCTTGCAAACCTTTTTGTTACTCCCCTGTTTACTTCTGGTGTGAGACTTGGGGACTGGCCTTAGGGGTGTGTGTGTGTGTGTAGATTTAGCTGTGGTGTTAATGAGTGTCCCCATCTCTAACTCCTCAAAGCAAGGCTTTGAAAACAAATCCCTGCCCTCTGTGGGTTTATCAGGGAGAGGGAACCATAAGAAAGAGCACTTGGGTTAATCCCACTCTATCTTTAGAAACTTTCAGCTTCTCCTTTTTGTCCTTTCTCTCTGTCTGCCTCCATATCTGCAGCACCTCTGGCAAACTTCTTTATGCACACACTTTGAAATCTTTTCTTCCTTCTGCCTGGATTAACCATCTGCACATTCACCTTTGGGCTCTTGGATTCAATCTCATCATGTCCTGGTTTGGACTAGAGCAGATCTAATTCTGCTGGGTGCTATCAGCTTCCAGCTCAGCCTTTCCTCAGGGAGGCATTTCATGGATTTCAGGGCAGGGTTTGCACAGCCAGGGGCTGCTTCTAGCAGGGAGAAGCTGATGGGGCTGGGCTGCAGAAAGGCTCTGCCTGGGGCTTGCTCCTCTGCACACCAAGGGCAATGCCACAGCTTGTGCCACACTGTGGAGGTCAGGAAGGCAGAGGTGGCAGCTGTGGAGAGGATTGGACAGGCAGCCCTCAACTGCCCAATAAGGGATTGCATCCCATGGATGGCATCTTCAGGAGCAAGCTGAGGGATCGCCAGGATCAAGCCTCTTCTTCCCTGGCTGGTGTCCCAGCAGGACTCTGTCCCTTCTGCCTTCCACCCCATTCCCTGTGCTCCTGAATCCAGTTCCAGAATCCAGCTCCTGAATCCGGTTCCCACCTACTGCTGAGTCTAGTCTGGTGCTTGCCCAGACTGCCCCCAGCATCCGTGGTGCCAGTGGTGCTGTCACGGCCATTAGGGCTTGGGTTGGCTCCTTCTCCATTCAGTGAGGCACTTTCTGAAGGGCAGGGCAGGTCTGCACAGCCAGGAGCTGCTTCTAGCCAGGAGAAGCTGGTGAGAGGAGTTCCTGCCGAGGGCTGGGCTGCAGAAAGGCTCTAAGACTTACACCAAGGGCACTGCCAGAGTTTGAGCCCCACCTTGGGGGTCAGGAAGGCAGAGGTGGCACCTGTGGGGAGGAGTGGCCAGGACAGTTGAGCCTCAACTACCTAAAAAGGTATTGCATCCAATGGATGGCATCTTCAGGAGCAAGCTGAGGGATCCCCAAGGTCAAGTCTCTTCTTGCCTGGCTGGTGTCCCAGCAGGACTGTATCCTTTTCTGGATGCTTTGGAATATCTTAGTGGTTGATCCTTGCTTTGAAATCTCAAAGACATGGAAGGGGAATGCTGTTAGTTGTGTCTACATTACAGACTCACAGGTGACACATTAAAGCAGCTCTGGATGCTCTGCTCAGAATATTGAGCTCATATAGTTTATGAGTCTTCTGCAGGAACTGCACATCCCATGGCTCCATAAAGCCAGGTCTGTAATTACTGCTAATTATGGTCTGTAATTTCTGCATGCATGCAGCTCACAAATCCTTCTTGTCTCAATCCATCCTTTCAGTGGCATCCTGGAGCAGGAGCAGTGTGGCCAGCAGGACAAGGGAGGTTATTCTGCCCCTCTGCTAAGCACTGCTCCGGCCCACAGCTTGAGTCCTGTGTCCAGTTCTGGGCTCATCAATTCAGGAGAGATGTTGAGGTGCTGGAATGTGCCCAGAGAAGGGCAGCAAGGCCCACTACCTCCCTGGGCAGCCCATTCCAATGCCAATCACTCTCTCTGCCAACAACTTCCTCCTAACATCCAGCCTAGACCTCCCCTGGCACAGCTTGAGGCTGAGTCCTCTTGCTCTGTCCCTGGGTGCCAGGCAGAAGAGCCCAACCCCACTTGGCTACAGCCTCCCTTCAGGGAGTTGTAGACAGCAATGAGGTCTGCCCTGAGCCTCCTCTTCTGCAGGCTGCACACCCCCAGCTCCTTCAGCCTCTCCTCACAGGGCTGTGCTCCAGGCCCCTCCCCAGCCTTGCTGCCCTTCTCTGGACACCTTCCAGCACCTCAACATCTCTCTTGGATTGAGGAGCCCAGAACTGGACACAGCACTCAAAAAAATTCTAGAAAAGTTATTTTACTGGTCCAAAACTTGCACAGTGAGAACAAAAAATGATCCCTCAAGGCCTTTCTGTCTGATAATCAATCTTAGGAGAAGGCTGGACTGATAAATAAGCCTGAGAGCTACTGCTCAAGGTCCTCTCTGCCTGTCATCTGCTACCCAAGTCCTACCACTTCAGGAAGGTGACTGCTGGAGACCATGCATAATTCACAGGCTATCCTTGTTTATCAGCTTCACCATCACCCAGCACATTCCCTCCCTCCCTCCTGTCAGAGTCAAGTCTCTAAGAGCAGGCATGGAGGAAAACACCAATGCCCTAAAAACCTTCCTGTCTCCTGCACCAAGTGTCCATAAGGAGTGCTAACAGAAGCAGAACACGTGGGAAATGGCAGGAGCTGGCAGCTGCACTTGCTGTGGTGTTTGTTGGCCTGAGGAGGTATCTCCCAGCACAAGCTCAGTGCTTATCCTCAGTTACAGGAAACAACTTAGACTGCACTGCTGGAACCATTCCAGGCCAAGTCGTTTGGGGCTCTGAGCAGTCCTAGACTGGATTCAGCGTCAGAAGATGCAGCTCCAGCTTCTCACCCACACTGCAGCTGTGACCTTGTCAAGGGTAAAGGCTTGGTGGTGAGTGCCAGAGGCTCCTCATGAAGCCTTCTGCGTTCCCAAAGGGAAGAAAGGAGACAGAATGATGGGGTGGGAAAGAAACTCATCCAGCTGGGATGGAAAGAAGAACAATTCCATGGAATAGAGACACAGAGACACAAACCAAGAAGAGAGAAAGAGCCAACCCAAGCCCTAATGGCAGTGACAGCACCACTGGCACCATGGATGCTGGGGGCAGTCTGGGCAAGCACCAGACTAGACTCAGCAGTAGGTGGGAACCGGATTCAGGAGCTGGATTCTGGAACTGGATTCAGGAGCACAGGGAATGGGGTGGAAGGCAGAAGGGACAGAGTCCTGCCAGGGAAGAAGAGGCTTGATCCTGGCGATCCCTCAGCTTGCTCCTGAAGATGCCATCCATGGGATGCAATCCCTTATTGGGCAGTTGAGGGCTGCCTGTCCAATCCTCTCCACAGCTGCCACCTCTGCCTTCCTGACCTCCACAGTGTGGCACAAGCTGTGGCATTGCCCTTGGTGTGCAGAGGAGCAAGCCTCAGGCAGAGCCTTTCTGCAGCCCAGCTCTTGGCAGGAGCTCTCCCCATCAGCTTCTCCCTGCTAGAAGCAGCCTCTGGCTGTGCAACCCTGCCCTGAAATCCATGAAATGCCTCCCTGAGAGGAGGCTGAGCTGGAAGCTGATAGCACCCAGCACAATTAGTTCTCCTCTAGCTTCAGACCAGGACATCACTAAGAGGCAGGTAGGTCCAGGAGCTGCAGAGTACTGAGGGAAAACAAAACAGTGTTTAAGAGAGTTGTGCAAATTCTCCTTTGCTCACTTGCAATAACTTTGCTTTACAGAATAAATAAGATGGGGCCTTTGCTGTAGGCTTGTGAGCCACAGGAGATGTTTCACAGTAAATCAACGTTTACTTCCTTGAGCTAGGGAGAGAAATTTGTGGCCCTGAAGCGTTTTGGAAGAAATGGATGGGAATAAAGAGCACCACAGGGCTGGAAGGATTGTGCAGAAGTGGGTTTGACTGCTTGTTTTAATGTCTCCACGCAGGGAGTGGGGAGCAATGAGGAGGGTGTGCCATAAAAGCAATGTGTGTGTGTGTGTGTGTGGTCAAAGAGCATTCTGGGTTGAAATTGCTTGGTGTAATACAGATGGAACAGGCTGCCCAGGGAGGTGGTGGAGTTGTCATCCCTGGAGGTGTTCAAGAAATGGCTGGATGTGGCACTTTGGGAGATGGTTGAATGGCCAGCGTGGGGCTAGGGTGATGGTTGGACTTGATGATCAAAGGGTTGGAGCAGCTCTGCTATGAGGATAGGCTGAAAGAGTTGGGGATGCTCAGTCTGGAGAAGAGGAGGCTCCCAGGTGACCTTCTTGTGGCCTTCCATGATCTGAAGGGGGCCCCCAAAAAAGCTGGGGAGGGACTTTTTAGGCTGTCAGGGAGTGACAGGACTGGGGGGAACGGAGCAAAGCTGGAGGTGGGGAGAGTCAGAGTGGAGGTGAAGAGGAAGTTGTTGAGCATGAGAGTGCTGAGAGGCTGGAATGGGTCGCCCAGGGAAGTGGTTGAGGCCCCATGGGTGGAGGTGTTTAAGGCCAGGCTGGCTGAGGCTGTGGGCAGCCTGCTCTAGGGTAGGGAGTCTCTGGCCATGGCAGTGGGGCTTGGAACTGGCTGATCCTTGTGGTCCCTTCCAACCCTTACTGATTCTATGATTCTATGATCTTAGAGGTGATTGGGGGAAAGGGATGGAGAGCATAGAGTGTAGAAACCTGGTTAAATCATTAATGTGATGGTTTGGGTGTTCCCCCCCCCCAGCTTTGGAACTCACCCAGACTGGACTCATCCAGCTCTGGAAATTGAATGAAGCTCCTATTTACAGCTGGCACAATGTACAAGCAGAGATTTAGAGTATAGACAGCTAGAGACAGAAATAGACAAGGTAAAAGGTAATACAGAAACACAGCAGCCCTCCCAGATACCTGAGTCCCCAGGGGGGGCTTCCAACTGCCCTTCCACCTTCTCCCCCCCGCCTCCCAACCTTACCCCAGTCCCAAGGAAGAATGGAGGTTTGGCAGGGGGTTAGGAAGCAAAGTGGATTAGTCAGAGAGAGGGCAG
The DNA here is from genome assembly GCA_013400475.1 of Tricholaema leucomelas. Lineage (NCBI taxonomy): Eukaryota > Metazoa > Chordata > Aves > Piciformes > Lybiidae > Tricholaema lacrymosa > Tricholaema leucomelas. The sequence goes on from WAAF01012888.1 coordinate 36,339, forward strand.
CTGAGGTTAGAGAGAAAAAAAATGCAGCCCAGAGCTCAGGCAGTGCCCAAAGTGGAATGCCTTATCTCTGTTTGGATTCTTGTTCTTACACATTTCAGCAAGCCTATGAGTGAAGTAGACATCACCTTTGTTTCCCTTTCACAGCCTGTGCTCTAATCCTTCTCACCTTCTAATTAATCAGAGAAATGGCAGAGAGAGGCTAGAGAGAGAAATGCAGCTCGGAGCTCCCCAGCAGAAGTGACTTATCTATGTTTGGATTCTTGTTCTTGTATCTCTCAGCAAGCCTATGAGGGAAGTAGACATGATTCTGTTTTCCCTTTCACAGCCTGTCATCTAGTTCCTCTCACCAAAACATTCTAGCTAGCTTCAAACTAGCACAATGAACTACGTGAGCACTGCTGTAAAGCATCATCAATCAGATAAACACAAAGGAGGTGGGTTAAGCTTGAGAGGCTCTAGAAACACTCTTCCTGTAGATGAAGAATACTCTATTCAAAGATGAGAACGTTGGAGAGTGTTGGGAATTAATGTGGCCAAGTCAGGAATATATAGAAAAATAGAGTTCTTTCCCAAAAAACCCACCCCCAAAACTACACACAGCAATTAATTTAGTGTTAATTAGCAGATTCACTTAGGTTGAGAAGATAGTTTTTCCTCAGGGGTCAGTGCTGGGATCAGTGCTCTTTAACATCTTTGTCAGTGATATGGACAGAGGAATTGAGTGCACCCTCAGCAAGCTTGCAGATGACACCAAGCTGTGTGGTGGGTGCCCACCTTAGAGTTCTCCCCTACCTGGGTAGTTCCTGAAGAAGGAGTCCCCTGGCACTGCGAAGGACAAGCTCCTGAGGGACAGGACGGGACAGGACCGTCCCTGCTTTGGGCACCTTCCCACCATAAGCATCCTCTTTATGCAGGCTTGATAGGCCTTAATAAGCCTCAGACCTCTTTGAAAGAGAGCAAGGGGACAAGCATCTGGACAGCCCTTTCCTCTCAGCCAGTCTGACTCACCTGGGAGTAAACTTTTAGCTCAGCCTGATTAATAGTTGGGGATGCTGTGTTTAGTAGCTTAGCCTTTTCCAACTTCTGACTTCCAAAAGAGTCATAGAATCATGGCATCCTGGACCAGAGCTTGACAACCTGTCTGGGGAAGAAATTCTTCTTTGTGTCTAACCTAAACCTCCCTTGCTGCAAGTCCAGGCCATTTCCTCTCATCATAGAATCATGAAATGGTTTAGGTTGGAAGGGACCTCAAGGATCATCCAGCTCCAACCCCCTGCCATAGGCAGGGACACCTCCCACTAGAGCAGGCTGCTCAAGGCCTCATCCAGCCTGGCCTTAAACACCTCCAGGGAGGAAGCATCCACAGCCTCCCTGGGCAACCTGTGCCAGTGTCTCACCACCCTCACTGTAAAGAACTTCCTCCTAACATCCAGTCTAAATCTCCCCTCTGCCAGCTTAAACCCATTCCCCCTCGTCCTGACATTACCAGACCTTGTCAATAGTCCCTCCCCAGCCTTCCTGTAGGCTCCCTTCAGATACTGGAAAGCCACTCTAAGGTCTCCTGGAAGCCTTCTCTTCTCCAGGCTGCAGAGCCCCAACTCTCTCAGCCTGTCCTCATAGCAGAGCTGCTGCAGCCCTCTGAGCATCTTCATGGCTCTCCTCTGGACTGGCTCCAGCAGTTCCATGTCCTTCTTGTGTTGGGGGCTCCATATACTTTCTCTCAGAAGGCTACACAACAGGGTTACAAATCACGTTGGACTCTGATTGGTTACATCCATTGGCGTTAGGACTACGTTAGGGTTGCACACTAATTAGCGCAGACGTTCTTCATGTTCTCTCAACAGCACCTATGTTGTGTCTAAGCAGAGATAGGAGAACAGCCTCAAGCTACACCAGGGGAAATTTAGGCTCGAAGTGAGGAGAAAGTTCTTCACTGAGAGAGTCATTGGACACTGGAATGGGCTGCCCAGGGAGGTGGTGGAGTCGCCGTCCCTGGAGCTGTTCAAGGCAGGATTGGACGTGGCACTTGGTGCCATGGTCTAGCCTTGAGCTCTGTGGTAACAGCTTGGACTTGATGATCTATGAGGTCTCTTCCAACCTTGGTGATACTGTGAGACTGTGATACTGTGACTCCAGCCTTACATTTGTTTGCATTTGTTACACCATTCTCTGAGGTCATTCCAACCCTCCACTTTATCTCTATTCAGCACTTCCTGAGCTAGTGCCTGTCCATGCCTTATGTTCCAGTATTTCAAACTCCAGTAGCTGTACCACAGTCAGACAATTCTATAAACCCACCACATTTAATGTTACTACATCCAACAGAGACTCAGGCCAAGAATGTGACCCACAACTGATGTCAGGTGGATGAAAAGTAGAGAGGTCAGAGTGAGGAAGACATTGGCCTTCCTCCCAAACACTGCCAGGTGGCAATGAGCATGCGTGAAGAGGTGGGACAGGATGGAAATGAGCTCCAGGAGAGAACTAATTGTACTAACCCTACCCCTGGACTGAATAGGTATGGTTTTGTAGCATATGTTTTTTGTAGCATCCTGGCCTGTATCAGGAACAGTGTGGCCAGTAGGACAAGGGAGGTTATTCTTCCCCTGTACTCAACACTGGTCAGACCACACCTTGAGTACTGTATCCAGTTCTGGGCTACTCAGTTCAAGACAGGTGTTGAGGTGCTGGAAGGTGTCCAGAGAAGGGCAACAAAGCTGGTGAAGGGCCTGGAGCACAAAGCCTATGAGGAGAGGCTGAGGGAGCTGGGG
>WAAF01012892.1:0-71405 GCA_013400475.1 Tricholaema leucomelas
CCAGAGCTCGCTTCTCTCCAGCTCGCCAGAGGTCGCTTCTCTCCAGCTCACCAGAACTCGCTTCTCTCCAGCTTGCCAGAGCTCGCTTCTCTCCAGCTCGCCAGAGCTCGCTTCTCTCCAGCTCACCAGAGCGTGCTTCTCTCCAGCTCACCAGAGCGTGCTTCTCTCCAGCTTGCCAGAGCTTGCGTCTCTCCAGCTCGCCAGAGCTTGCTTCTCTCCTCTCTCACACTCATACTGAGGCCCGTCCTTGGGCTCTCTTGCTCACGATCGCTTATACTTATTCTTGGGCACAACCTTGATATTATTTTGTTTCACCGGCCTATTTGCTCATGCTGTTATGGAGATGGAATCTCCCAGCCAGCCAGCCAGCCGTGGTGAGCTAATCAGGACATTCGATCCTGCACTGTCTATATATTTGAGGAGCACAGACTCCAGCTAGCCGTGTATGCCCATTGCTTCAGCCTGGTAAGAGCCAAAGCTGCCAAGCCACCAGGAGCAGACCCCTTGTCTGCAGAGACNCAGAAAGTGTTTCAGCCCACCCTGCTGGGCAAATGGTATATTGACCCCAAGCAGAACTGAGCCGTGGGGAAACCTCTCTCTGTTAATAGTCTGTTAATAGTTGAGTGCTAGTCATTGTAATATAGTTCTTAATAAGCCGTTCATTGTGATATATTTCCCATGAGGTCGACCCATAACTGTGAATGAATCATATTTAATATAGTGGTTGGGGGGTGTTAAGAGTTAAGAATATTGAGTTTAATAAACATATATTTTTATATAACTATCTCACACCTATTGATTTCTCCCCTTTGCCACAAACGGGCGTAGAAGGCAGAACCCCCTCTGTGACAACAACCACCTGAGGGGTGGTTGTAGCCAGGAGAAGGCTGCTCTCTTCTCTCAGGTGGCCAGCAACAGAACAAGAGGACACAGCCTCAAGCTACACCAGGGCAAATTTAGGCTTGAGGTGAGGAGAAAGTTCTCACTGAGAGAGTCATTGGCTACTGGAATGGGCTGCCCAGGGAGGTGGTGGAGTCGCCGTCCCTGGAGCTGTTCAAGGCAGGATTGGACGTGGCACTTGGTGCCATGGTCTAGCCTTGAGCTCTGTGGTAACAGGTTGGACTTGATAATCTCTGAGGTCTCTTCCAACCTTGGTGACACTGTGATACTATTGCACACATTCTCTATTTTAAAGATAAGAGCATTTCCACTGGCAAAGGTTATTCCATGATCTAAGGATACTCATGACTGAATATTTATTTTTAAGGGTTGGTTAGAAAAAAAATACTTTGTGACAGGGTATACAGTCTGATATTCAAGGAAAATTTTGTTTGTAGGTTGTAGCAATTTGAACCACAAAATATTCCCCACTATCAGAATCATGACTTTATGACTACAGCATTTATGGCTGCACTGTGTTATGGCCCTGCAGAGGAGGCTCTCTCTCTCTCTCTCTGGCTTTTCTGTGGGAGACTGCACTTTCGTCTGTTATGGGATTTGGACGATTATGCCTTTCCCTTCTGTTCTCTACATGTACAGCTGTAACCTGATAGCTTTGTAGCAGAGGAGTGAAATATTCTGTGTAAATCAACTGAAAACTCTCCCTCTGCCTTTTTTTCACCCCTCCCTTTCTTATCTTCTGGTAAGGAGAGAGGAGAAAGAAGGGGAAGTAGGAGGGAGAGGGGCGTTTAGACATTGTGCTAAAACATTACATAGATCCACCACCTCTGTGCTCAAACGGTATGACTTTAACTAGTCAAAACCTATGCAAAGAGCATATTTTTCTGTCTTGACTGTATAAAAATGGGCAGAAATACTAATGCAAGACTGAAGAAGAATTGAGTTACACACTATTTTTGTGCCTTGCCAGTTGAAATCAGTGGAGAGTCTGAATGTGATTTGCTTGAGCTCAAAAACCTCTATTAAACTCCTACACGTGATGTAAGGCATGCTGCCCTGGTTCGAGCTACAACAGAGCTAATTCTGTTCAGTGATTTTACCTTTCAGCTAAGTCTCTTTTAAGTGACTGTGCCTTCTGAAGTTAAGGTTGTATGTTTGCCGACAGCATCTGCTTCTAGAAGTGACAACACTTGATGTTTATACTTACTCTCAAGGACTGGAATGCAGAAGAGCTCTTGCATATACTTGTTCATATGGAGACTAAACTCATTGATAAATCTGATGGGCCACATTAAGGTGTTGTAAAGTAAAATGTTATACCTGTGGGGAGAATCAGACAGGACAGGTGATCATAAACTGACCAACAAGATCACATATGCCATATTTGTTAGAAAGCTGAGAGATCCAAAAGGTCCTGTATTGAATTGCAGAATCCAGCTCTTGAATCCAATTCCCTTTGGCTACTCAGTCCAGTCTAGGGCTTCCCCAGTGTGTGCCACCTCATCCATGGTGATAGTGATGGTGATGTACCTGTCATCAGAGAAGATGGGTTTGATGCTGATTTTGTATATAGAGATAATTTTTAAATTTCTTTTTTTTTTTCCCTTTCATTAACGCTGGTTCAGTTTTCCACTCCCTAAGTCTCTCTCCCTTATTGCTTTTCTCTTACCCACTGGGAAAGGAATACATGAACAACATGCATGGTGAGTTCCAGCAAAATCTTGACAAGATACATTCCAGATAACAAACACTGTCATTATAGACACAGTTTTCAGCACTGCCAGTAAATAAAGGCGCTTGACAGTTCGAGTTATTTGTCAAGAACAAGATTAAGGGAGGATGAATATGTCACACAATCCTTTCTATTGAAGCGGTCTAATGCTCTCATGTTCCAGAGACAGAGTTCAGGGTTTAAAATTTGTCAGAGACAGAAATACCATCATAGACATAGTTTTATGTGTTCTGAAAGAAAAATCCTACAGGCTGACCTTGTCACAAACCTTTGAAAAATCCTACCTGCTGCTTAGGATGGCAGTTAAATACTTCAAGACAGTATTTGCAGTGCACATACTGAATCTGGGAGACACTGGAAGGTGAACAAGGCTTTCACCTGAAAACTACCTCAATTTTCCTGCCTTGTGATTAGTTGCTGCTGCAAATTGTAAACTCAATGTTAGCCTGAAGACTTACACTTAAATTCTATTTTATTTCACCTGTCCCCACTAGTTGAAAGAGGTTTGTGAAATGATTGAAGGTGTGAATGAAGAACTCTTCAATTCTGATGCAGATTCTGATGCAACTCTGAGAAAAAAAATCTTGAACAATATTTAGTGAACAAGATATGGCTACATCATTAATGGACACAAAATAACACACCAAACAGATATTCATTGCATTTCTTGTCTAAAAATGGGTGAAATTTTTTAATTAAAAAATACATAATCGTGACAGTGAAAATTGTGTGATAAAATAGATAAAGATGCTACCAACAATCTGCATGTAAAACTATTAATTTGGTTAGCCCTAAACCTAACACTAGCCCCTTAACCTTAACCCTGACTCCTAACAATAACACAGAAGACCAGCCCTAATCTTAACCCTAATCCTAGCCTCTAAATCTAATCCAAACCCTAATCCTAGCTCCTAAATCTAATCCAAGCCCTAACCGTAACTCCTATCCCTAAACCTAACCCTAATCTCTAACCTAACTCTACCTCTAATGCTAACCCTAATCCTAAATCTAACTCTAAAGCCTACACCAATCCTTAACTCTAATCGTAATTTAACCCAAAACTAACTCTAACTGTAACCCTTGAACTGTAAGCAGTGCCTCAACCCTTCTGCTAAGGTGGAGATGGGGAGCAATGTTGCCTGCAAAAGTTGTGCTCAGGTAGAGGACCTCCTGCAACAGGTGACTGAGCTGCAGAGGCAGTCAAAAGGTTTCACAGTATGATAGAGACAGAAATGCAGATAGGCAACTGCATTCAATAGGAAATATTACTTTTTTTTAAATGCAAAAAATATTTTCTTAACTTATTTACAGAGTCTTTATGCTTGGTTGTGCAAATAGATTACCTCTGCTGTGAGGACAGGCTGAGAGAGTTGGGGCTCTTCAGCCTGGAGAAGAGAAGGCTTCGAGGAGACCTTAGAGTGGCTTTCCAGTATCTGAAAGGAGCCTACAGGAAGGCTGGGGAGGGACTATTTACACGGTCTAGTAATGTTAGGACGAGGGGGAATGGGTTTAAACTGNAGATTCTTGCAGTTCAATATGCAGCTTGCTCTCTAGGGGGACTCAAGAGGCTCCTTTCTGCCAAAGCAGAAGGCACAATTACAGAGTAAGCAGAGTGAACAGAACCAAAGCAAAGAGCTTTAATTATGAAGAGTCTTTTTAGAATGTTTCCTCACAAATGAGTATCTCTGGATTTCTGGGGCTGCATTATAGTTCCAGACAGTACCCAAAACACTTGGAGGTGTGCTGTCAGTGATATGGTACCTGTTGGAAGCTTTTGGAATTTCCCCAGGACTCTGGCAGGGTGCTGGGGCTTGCACGGTCTCCTGACCTTGTCTTGAGCTCTTCTCAGGTGAAAGGTGTCCTTTTCAGGGCTCCAGACTCCTCATGAATGGCTGCAGGTGTGCAGGCAAGCATGGTGTCTTGCTGTGTGGCAGTAAATTTCTCACCCCGTAGGCTGTGGTGAGGTGTCTCGAGGGCACTTGGATCTCCAGGTAAACCGCTACTGGGTAAGCCCCTTTGGGTAAACCCCTTCTGCACAGTCCAGGGTGTGGTTACCTGCTGGCAGGGTTGTTCACACTAGAGCTGGACATCTCAGGCAGCTTTCAGCAATGATTCTTGCCTACAGCATGAAGGCATTTAATGCCTCTCCCTGATAAACTGAGGAACGGCAAAATTTCCAGGCAGACAAGCTTGAAGCATCAAAGCTTGCTGTTATATAGCAAAGCTGGTTTGAAGCAGCCCTGGTCTCCAAGGCAAAGCTTGGCCAGGCAGAGCAAAGCAAGGCATAGCAAGGCTAATTGAGGCATGGCAAAGAGAGTTCTTCACAACTTCTGGTAATATTTATCAATTTTCTGAGTCCTGGTGGCTCCATTGGACAACAGAAATTCACCAACCATAATGGCACTTTGCCAAAACTAACAATATTAGGTGAAGCCAGGGGCTTGCTTTACCCAAATTTGAGAAAACACAGGTCTATTCATGAGGCAAGTGTATATACCTTGTTTACCACAGAATGTGAGCAGGAGGAAAGCAAGTCTGAGCAAGCCAGGTCCTCAGATTCAGTGTCTCCACTGACAAGATTCAAGTCTGAGCAAGCCAGGTCCTCAGATTCAGTGTCTCCACTGACAAGCCATGTCCTCAGATTCAGTGTCTCCACTGACAAGATTCAGTGTCTCCAAAGGCCTTTTGTCCTTTTCCCTCCTTGCTCCCCACTCTAGCAGAGGGAGGAGGGAGCAGGGAGCAGGGAATCATGCCTGGACAAGCCAGGGCATGTTTTAGGCCTATTTTTGGCCTTCCACGACATGAGCCTGTTAGAAAGCAGTGAAGGAACTTTTCACAATATCTTGTAGTGACAGGATGACAGGGAACAGCTTTAAGCTTGAGGAAAGTAGATTTAGACTGGATACTAGGAAGAAATTCTTTACAGTGAGTGTCGTAAAACACTGGAATATGTTGGCCAGGGAGGGAGTGAATGCTTCCTCTCTGGAAGTGTTCTAGGCCAAGTTGCATGAGGCTTAGATGATCTTTAAGGTCTCTTTCTGCCTAAACCATTCTATAAATCTATGAATTTATTAATCTATTTATGAATAATAAATAAATAGGTAATTAAAATAAGGCTTAAGTAATTAAAATATAGTATGCTAAGTAGTTGGTAACTGTAATCGAATATAAGTGGTTAATAATTGTAATAGAATATTATAATGGGAATGAGTTTGGAGTAATTTTAATAGGACAAGTTGTTTGTAAGTTTATAGGTTAATAATTCTCTTTTACGTTGACTGATGTAAGGCCTTTTTTTGTATACCAGGGTATTTTAAAGCAGCTCCATGTAATGTAACTTTTGGGTGGGGGTTATTTTTGTTGTTGTTGTTGTTTTCAGATTCGATTCAGTGCTTTAACTTTAACAACTTAACAGCAGGAGCAGGGAGGTTGTTCTGCCCCTGTACTCTGCACTGGTTAGACCACACCTTGAGTACTGTGTCCAGTTCTGGGCCCCCCAGTTTAAAAGGGACATTGAGATGCTTGAACGTGTCCAGAGAAGGGCAACGAGGCTGGGGAGAGGCCTCGAGCACAGCCCTACGAGGAGAGGCTGAGGGAGCTGGGATTGTTTAGCCTGGAGAAGAGGAGGCTCAGGGGAGACCTTATTGCTGTCTACAACTACCTGAGGGGTGGTTGTAGCCAGGAGGAGGTTGCTCTCTTCTCTCAGGCAGCCAGCACCAGAACAAGAGGACACAGCCTCAAGCTGCGCCAGGGGAAATTTAGGCTTGAGGTGAGGAGAAAGTTCTTCACTGAGAGAGTCATTGGCTACTGGAATGGGCTGCCCAGGGAGGTGGTGGAGTCGCCGTCCCTGGAGCTGTTCAAGGCAGGATTGGACGTGGCACTTGGTGCCATGGTCTAGCCTTGAGCTCTGTGGTAACGGTTTGGACTTGATGATCTCTGAGGTCTCTTCCAACCTTGGTGATACTGTGATAAAATATTTATGGATTTCTAGCATCAGCATAGTTAAGGTCAAGAGTTCAGAATAGGGATATTATAGGACATTTTGGGGTTTTGCTTTCTATTAATGGTAGTACTTTAGGATAGGCATCATGTCAAGATTTAAAAGAATGGAAGAGTCTTTGTTACAGTACGCTGGGAAAGTTAATATGGCAAAGATTACTGGATTCAGTTTTCACACACACATGCTGAGATTTCATTTGCAGCATGTTAGATTAGCTACTAGCCTTCTATAGCAGGTACATAAAAAGAGGTGACACTTCAAAAAGATGGCTTAATATAGGCCACTGCAGCTTGGGGTCTCACAGGATAGGTTCTGCCTTTAGTTAAAACAGAGATTGTTGTACTTCTTGTAATTGTCACTGTTCTCCTAATGCTACCCTGCCTGATTGGCCTGCGGCAAAGGACCCTGCAGCAAGTCAATCAGTCTGTGTTTGTGGCACAGAAACAAAACCAAGGAGTTGTGGGAGCTGAGGGAGTAAGCTAAAGCACAACCCTGTGTACCCTTGCCACAGTAAGATTCGCCTTGTGTAACATTTATATAGAAGCATAGCAGACAGAACAAAGAACTGAAAGTAGTCTATGCCAAGTTAGCCAACACCTCACTCTTATCCAATTAAAAACAATATTTTACCCAATCACTGTTTCCCATAACTTGTAGAGTTACCATGCCACAATTTGTAGAATGGTGTGTAAGAAGACTGCTGCTATCACAATAAATGGCTTTGGCTTCGACTTCAGCTACTATATCCATATATTCTTGTGTCACTGTTATTTTGTCCATCACTAACTAATATATACAACAACAGTTAGCCAGCACCTAGCAGCTGGTTGTAAGTTTTTTGCTTCTATTGGTTTTATCATCATGATGTATTTAAGGGAGAAGAATTAATCAGAACTACTTCAAACAACACAGTAGTGACATTTGCTTTGGTGACTGAAGGATGACAAAACCCAAAGAAGACAGTGAAGGGAGCGAGGATTTTTCAGCCTTGCTTACAAGTCAAACTAACTCCTGAGCACAGAGCCACCGTTTCTGACATGAGACATGTTTGCACTTGCATTTTGGTGGGCTTTGTGGCTCCACTTCCAGAGGTAACCTCATTTAGAACTCTGCAGTGGATTCTCCAAGGTTATAGTGGAGCAAGAAGTAGGACTTTGTCATCAGTAGGCTTCTCAGGAACCAATTCTGACTGGTAGCATGATAATAACCACTCTCCAAACCATCTTGAGGGTTACAGATCCCAGTGGCTCCTGATAGCAGCTTCATTTCACACCGAGTTTTTCTGTTTTGCTGGAACTTTATAGTCAGTCATTGCCAGCACAAAACATCTGACAGCTCAAAACATCTGCTCAGGGCAGCCAAGAGGACCATTGCAAAACCAAAAGCAAAAACCAACAAACACAAAAAAAGCTCCCTGGAGAAGATGCAGGCAAGAGAAGTACCAATAAAGTCAGGGCTGCACAGCTCTCTCTGCTTCCTAGAAAGAAATTATTTGACTCATTTGGGCCACTGGAAGGATCTTTATTGATGTTGTAGTCACAGGGGCCATAGTGGATGGAGTGAGGTTTCATGGCTGTAAGCAACTGCCAACAGTAGTGTCTCTTTAGGCAATTTCTCTCGTGTCACAGCTGATATGGAAGTGAAAGTGTAACTGAGGCATGATAAAAATGCCTGCAGGGTATCCTAGCAGTTACATAGTTGTTTATGTCATTGCAAATGCTATTAGTTGGAATTCAATACTAGTTTTGTGCAGGAATAAATGGTTGTGCAAAGGAAAATTCCCTTGTCACCCATAAAATCTTGTGCAGCACTGGTTTGTTTTTTTTTTTTCTGTCCATGCATCTAGGGGTGAGGCAGTGTATATGGCAAACAAAACCAAGGAACTGTGAAGGAAGTAAGGAGTCCTGTGGTACAAGGATGGCTCATAGCCTATGTCCATCTCAAGTGGGGAAATAAATCGAGCAAGTATAATACACACAAATGACTGACTTGGGCAAATAATTTTAAGGCAGTACTTTAGCATGCACTGAGCTTAGTGAAATCCAGACCTCAGTGGCATTCTCCATTCAGGAGATATTTTGGCCCCTATTAATTATAATTCCTACTCTTCTAATCAAACTAGAATATGTATATATATTTTTAATAAATTTATGTCCTGGCTCTGTAAACCTGGCTCAGCTAAGTATCTGAAGAGCTGAAGTCTTGAGGTGGAAAATTCTCATTAAATATTCATTTTATCCTCATGTAGCGTGAGTTTTTTTATTTCTCTTGTTTAATTCTGAAGAGAAGGAACCCTTCCAAGTCTTCAGGCAGCTTTCTCACCCCTGCAGTACAAATGGGTACCTCTTCAATGTCCCCTAAATAAATTATCTCATCCTGTAAGGTGGTAGTTTTGGAAATGCTGTAGATTTGTGCTAGTATTAAATTAAATTATACCTAGAAACCTAAAACATCCACAGAAATTGAAATTTAGTTTCTTTTATGGAAACCTAGGAGTTCTTGTAATGGGATGTGCAAACCAGTATACTATACAAAGTGAATGCCTGCTCTTACCTTTGTAGGCAATTAACAAGAGGGGTCAGAAAAAGCTGTCACATAAAGATGTGCTTAGAGATTACCTTTGTCACACTTGAGGGTAGCACTTCTGCGTCTCAAAACGTAAAAAAATCAACCTGTGTTTTCTGCCCAGAGAAATGCTGGCTAGCAATTCTATTGTGTCTGTGCTATAAAGCACTTATCTTTTTGAGAGAAAGTAAGTGAGACTTAACCCACCCTCTCTCCATATCTCTGAGACAATGGCTGGTTAGCAGTCTGATGGAGGCACAACTCCACTGCTCCTCTAGCAGTATGTTTTCCATAATAATTATTAGCTTGCCCGTTATTTAACTCTGTTATTAATGAATTTAGCTTCATTAATTGTGATTTATTATTAAAAAAATATGTAATATAGGAGTGTCTCTGACTGTTGGACTGGGTATATTAATGCATAGTTTAGCAGAGCTGTGTCATCTTTAAGACTGACCTACCCAGGATTCTACTCCAGATGCCTACATTGAGATAGGCATCTGTGATGAAGTACCTGCTCACATCAGAATTAAAATAGATGTTTTGTATTCGCTTGCTGTGAAAAAGAACAGAATAATTACAATATAGTACGATAGAAACAACCAGGTTGGAAAAGACCTCCAAGACCATCCAATCCAACCTATCACCCAGCCCTATCCAATCAGCTAGAACATGGCACTAAATGCCTCATCCAGTCTTTTCTTGAGCACCTCCAGGGATGGCAACTCCACCACCACCCTGGGCAGCCCATTCCAATGGCAAATCACTCTCTCTGGGAACTTCCTCCTAATATCAAGCCTATACCTCTGCCAGCACAACTTGAGACTGTGCCCCCTTGTTCTGTTGCCGATTGCCTGTGAGAACAGACCAACCCCCATCTGGCTACAACCTCTCTGCATCTCTAACTCCAGTTTATGCTGGATCATTAAATGTAATAAATTGATGTAAAAATCCCTTTTTGACATGAATACACAGCAAAACAAAAGCAATTAATTAGAACTTGGATCGACTAAATATCAATGGTTAGTGTGGAAGTCGTCCCTGATGCTATATAGAAAGCCTCAGTCTTCAAGAGGCTGTGACTAAAGGACACTAGGCTGAATCACTTAAGTAGTCACACTGTCAGTAGACATTGATGAAGGTTGGGTTTGCATACTAATAATAGAGATCCTGCTCTGTAGCATGTGAATCTGTATTATCCTCTCAGAAGGCAAGCCAGCTTCAAAAATATAATCTGTAGAAAGGAATGAGGATAGCAGTAACTGCTATTCACCTGTGTGTGAATTTTTCAGCTTACCAGATCTACCAAGGTGCCTTTGGTGCCTAGGAACTGGTGCAATCAGCTGAAGTCCACATTTCCTCAGGTGCTGTGTAATTGCTCCAAAACTCAAGAGGAAAGAAGATTATGTTGTACACAAGCCTTATTCTTTTTGATGTGATTCTTAACTACATTTGAAACTGTTCAAATGTATAAATATTTGCTTATGTCCCCAGAATCCAGTGTTGATACAGTAGATTCGGGCATGAGGCACAAGTGGGTATTCCTGCCACTTTTTGCCTATAGTATATGCATAATGAAGAGGATTTAAGTAAGGAGCCCAAAACTTTAAATATTACTCCACAATCTTGACTCTGTGTGTGAGGGGAAAATACAGTTGCCTAAGCTGATGAGAGTGTCTCTGTGAAGCACACAGACACACATTCCAGAAGAGGCAATGTCATCCTGGCCTGTATCAGGAACAGTGTGGCACGTAGGAGGAGGGAGGTTATTCTTCCCCTGTACTCAATACTGGTCAGGCCACACCTTGAGCACTGTGTCCAGTTCTGGGCTCCTCAATTCAAGAGAGATGTTGAGATACTGGAACATGACCAGAGAAGGGCAACAAAGCTGGTAAGAGGCCTGAAACACAAGCCTTATGAGGAGAGGCTGAGGGAGCTGGGGTTGTTTAGCCTGGAGAAGAGGGGGCTCAGGGGGGGCCTCATTGCTCTCTACAACTACCTGAAGGGAAGCTGTAGCCAGGTGGGTGTTGGTCTCTTCTCCCAGGCAATTGGCAGCAGAACCAGGGGACACAGTCTCAAATTGTGTCAGGGGAGATATAAGCTGGATGTTTGGAGGAAGTTCTTGACAGAGAGTGATTTGCCGTTGGAATGGGCTGCCCAGGGAGGTGGTGGAGTCACCATCTCTGGAGGTGTTCAAGAAAAGACTGGATAAAGCACTTAATGCCATGTTCTAGTTGATTGGATAGGGCTGGGTGATAGGTTGGACTGGATGATCTTGGAGGTCTCTTCGAACCTGGTTGATTCTATGATTCTATGATTCTACCTAAAAGTGCTCAGTCTAAGTCTGTGTTTGAAGTATCCTCAAGTGAAAATGAACCATACAAGATTTGTAAATGTTCTTCTGAAAGGTGAATTTATTATTTGATTACAGAAGTGATGTCTTTCTGCAGGAAAACTCAAGACACACCATTTAATTGCCACTCTGTTATTACTGCTGAGTAGAATGTCCAATCCTTGTACCTTTTTTCCAACCCGACCCTTGACTTGTCTTGGTTGCTATTAGCTGCATTCCCGCCCTACATATTTTCCACCTCTTTTACAAATGTGCTCTGCTGATACAAACACAGATCTGCACAGCTGATTCTATGCTATGGGGTTTTTACTCGTGCAGCTACACAGCACAATTAAAGCAGTATGACTTTTGCATCCTTATTCTTCCCCTGAGGCTGCTTTGCCTCAGCTACACAATCATTCAGTCTGCCTAGAATTCTGATTTTTCTTTTTTTTTAAAAAAACGTTTATTTTCCTTTTTAAGATGTGCACATTCCCTTCCCTTTTTTCCCTCCTCTTGTTTATTTCCTAGACATCTGCCTTTCATTTTTGTTCCACTCTCATTTTTATCTCCTAGACATCTATTTTTTGCTTAACTTTATCTAGCTCCTTGCCATTATTTTTCCATCTGTCACTTCACTTCTGTCTTTCTATTTTCTTTCTGGCAGCTTCTTCCCTTCTTCTCTTCTCCCGTGTATTTACAGTCTTCTCTAGAGTAGAAATTGGCCCATTTTGTTATTTGCTTATTCTTTGACTCATTTTTTTAATGATTCAGCTATCCACTTGAGGTTAATTTTGTTAATATATATATATGCATTTGATGTCTCTTTTTCATTTTGGGAAAGGGAAGTGAAAAGGTGCTGCCACCTTTAAAAGTAATTTATCACCCTGCCGTTGTTCTTTTCTATTTCTCACCTAACTTTGAGGCACAAGAAGATTTTGTCTGCTTGTCTGCTATATTTCTTTCAGCTCTAAGTTTTGTGCACAGTACAATCATGGTACACATTTCTGTACAAGAAATCTCATACAGAAAAATGAGGATCTTGTATGTCAGAGTTCCAGTGTGCCGCATTCTGATTGTTGAGTGGTGGCAGTGATAACACCATTAATCACAACCCTCTCATTGTCTGTAGAAGGGGATTTCTTACGCCATTATTTTTGTGTCACTGTTGTGTTCTTTCAAAGAGCCTTTGGGAAATGGATGGAAAATCTACTTGCAGCACAAGACATGTAGTATAAACAACACATGCAGCAGTACACTATAAACTAGAAATTATCCCAATGATACTTTAAATAAGAAAGCCTTTGTGTTTGCCTTTGTGTTTCACAATAGTATAAAATCAAAGAAGTGCAAGCGAAAAACAGTCTTGAGAATAGGTAAACAATGCAACTGCAGTCCCAGCAGAGGTCTGTCATGTCTATGGATTATAAACTGTCAAATTAGTGTATAAGTAATAATAATAGCTTGCTTTAAACCCAAATAAAAGTGTTCTAACCCAATGTGATCTACAACAGCATATAATTTTGTGACAATGTGCTGGAAAGACACAATGTGTAAGTATTTTAGAGATATATGTGAGCAATTCGACCACTGAAGGGATGAGAGGAGGCTTGTGTGGTTACAGACAGGAAGCATGGAAGAAAATGTAACCAGAAATCCTTGCAACCAAATTTTAAGCAAAATAACAATATCAGGAGAGAGGTGGTAGTGGATAAACTTAGTAACGTTATTTTTAAAGTTAAACTCTGGTCTGGTTTGTCAGTCTCCTAAACATTCCCATCACAGTGACTGTATAGATGCATATGTAGTTGCAGTGCAACATGGCATACTGTGGGGTAGAACTAAATGACGTCTCTGCTTCAAAGTGGAGACCAAAGCAAGCACCATGGAGGCAAGGTACAGTGATAAAGTTTCACTGGCCAGTTGAGAAGTCTGAGACTTGCTTTTGCTTGTCAGAGATATTGTCCCCAGGGATATCCTTGGGGATAGAGAAATCCTTGTGACCTTCAGCATCTTCTTGTTCTTCTAAGTTTGGCTCTTCTTAAAAACTAAATGCCTATAGCAACATCTTGCTGTGACACAGGGAGGAGAAAATATTCATTGTTTGCCTTTCCTGCCCAGCAGGTCTTGGTGAGGAGGAAGAGATATTTTTCTGCTCCATTTGTTTTAACTTATGGGTATTAGAGGCCTGGCCCCTCAGCTGCATGAGTGTCTCCTTTCCATAGTTGTTGGTATGGGCAACTTGGAGTATAACAACAAATTTGAGAAGGTATTATTGTTTGACATCCAGGTGATTGCAGGGCTCAAAGTCTTTCCAGCTCAAACTCAACAACTGATGAGAGCTGTTGGGAGGCGGTGGTCACTGTGCTTTGCTTTTCTTTTCTTTTCTTTTCTTTTCTTTTCTCTTTTCTTTTCTTTTCTTTTCTTTTCTTTTCTCTTTTCTTTTCTTTTCTTTTCTTTTCTTTTCTCTTTTCTTTTCTTTTCTTTTCTTTTCTTTTCTCTTTTCTTTTCTTTTCTTTTCTTTTCTTTTCTCTTTTCTTTTCTTTTCTTTTCTTTTCTTTTCTCTCTCCTTCCTTCCTTGTTTCCTTCCTTCCTTTCTTCCTCTCTTTTCTCCTTTTATTTTTTTTTCATTGTGAGAGAGAATTGACTTTGACAGACTGTGACTGCAGGTGCTGGCAGAAAAAGGATGCATAGATGATATAGGAGCCAGAAGCAGTCAGCAACAAAAATTACAATTTCCACACATCCCAGCTCTTGTGCAAGGGCAGAAAGATAATACAAGTGGGAAACTGCTGCTTGCTCTTGCATCCACTACTGTTCTGAGATAGTCAGTGAAGGGCTAGGTTAGACATGTTTCTTTTTTTTTTTTAAGTGGCAAATCCTTATCTCTATTAAAAATAATGGAATTTTTACTATTATAATTTAAAGTGCAGATTTGATTTCTTTACATTTAAGTGCTCTTTCCAAAGATTTATCTTGCAAATAGATGTTTCCACAGAACATCACAGGACTGGCAATCTGGGGGTCTTTCACTCCTGTCTTCTATAAGTACTGGGTTCCCTCAGAGAGTTGCTGCCTCACTGGGAGATAAGAACCTTCCTTGTTAGAGGAAGCCCTCTGGGAGCTCAGATTAGAGAAGAGACATTTCAAGACAGGAACACATCAGTGGCTGAGCTACAGTTGATATTTTTATAACTTGATAGTAACTTAAAGTTTTCTGTAGACATCATGTCCAAAAAATGTGTTCATGTAGACATATGTACGTGCATATATATATATGCATGTGTATATACATGTGCATATATATGTGTCTGTGGGTGTACATATATATATAAATTATGTACATATATGTATATCTGCAAATAAAATAATTTGTATAACCTTTCCCATAAGGGAATCCTCTCTATTGCCCCCATTTTATGCACTGGCTGCTGTTTGTGCAGAATCCAGCTGCAGTTTGCATGACTTAGCTGCAGTTTGCATGCCTTACCTACAACTGCCTGCTATATCTCTGTGTCGAAGTGGATACACTTGTATGTGTATGGGTGTAAGAGTCTAAATCCTCTCTCTTGTTCATCAACAAAGATGAAGATTGCATCCTCTCTCCCCGTCAAAAAAGATAAAGATTTCCTTTGTTAACTCCCGGGACTCAGACTGGGTGCTTGGCCCAAAGCTCAGGGATGCAAATCAACAGACAACACTTTGGAAACTCCTGGACCTCAGCCTGGCTGGAATGCCCAGGATGCCTACATCTTATCTCAGCTACCCCGAAGAGAAAAGGCTTATGTGTATTCAGGGTATGGACAGGTACAGCCAGGGAGGGGGTGCAGGCCCTCCCCCCAGTGGTGCCGGACCCCTGCGAATGCATGAGAATACACAGGAAGATTTCCTGGGGAGCTGCAGCTGGACACCGAGCAGAGAACTGTGTAANCCCCCCCGCCCCCTTCTGTCCAACCTTATCCTTTAATAAACAGTTTTGTGGTGATATCTGGTCTCGTTTGCACCTTCATTTCACAACACGGAAATCCGTAAGAACAGATCTTGCTCCTCTGGACAATGATATTGTTAATATCTGTTCTCTGGACCTCGACAATGGGGAGCAACAGGAACACACAGCGAATTATCATAATTTCTGTTATTTTTATTATTTGTGTGCTTATCTTAGCACAGGGTAGGTTTCTCTGCAGCACAGGTTTCACAATCCCAATTACTCCCATTGTCAGACAGATGTATTCTGTCTTGACTTTTAAAATGGACATTGTATCAAATCCATTTTAAAAAATAGTTTATGCCTACTCCAGGGAGATCTAAAATCTTTTAAAGTCTACAGCAATTTACATATGGGAAAAAAAAATTCCAGCCAAGCTTTGTCCATTCATGCTGTGCACAGTTTGGTGTGTTCAGAGCAGATTGTGAAAAATGAGAGCTTTGTGACTTGTGGCAGTGCGAACAGAGAGCTGTGATAAAAGAACAGCTCCTTTCTCTTAAATAAAAGGAACAAAATCAGTGTTTTGAAACCTGCATCTTTTCTGCTTGATTAAGGATGTTAATTATTTCAGCATAATTGCTGGCTTTGTTCACAAATTGTGGTCCCTCCAGGACGCTGTGATACCTCCTATCAGCCACCTTTGACTGTCATCTCTCTGCTCAGCTGGAATTATGCTTTGCAAAGCATATCAGCTGGGGTCGATAGACCTCAGCGCCTATGTTGCAGACATGTATCTTTCTGAGTGCTCTCCAGTGATTCATATACTTTGTGTAACTGGACATTACAAGAGGAAAAGTAATTTTCTTTCTGCATGTTTTAGTCATACACAATTCCAAACTTACTG
The DNA here is from genome assembly GCA_013400475.1 of Tricholaema leucomelas. Classification (NCBI taxonomy): domain Eukaryota; kingdom Metazoa; phylum Chordata; class Aves; order Piciformes; family Lybiidae; genus Tricholaema lacrymosa; species Tricholaema leucomelas. The sequence continues at coordinate 16,362 of WAAF01012892.1, forward strand.
TCAGGTAAGTTGTAGAGAATATTTTTGTTTATAGGGTCATCTGAAAACCTGCTTATAAAGCCTTCTATCACCTTTCAGAAGTAATTCCAGACGTGTCCTATAGGATCAGGCAAGGGCTTTTGATATTTAAGCTTCTTGTGGGTGCAGCTATTTCTTGGCAACAAGGGAACATCTGTATTTTCTAAAGGAAGATTCTTTGGCCTTTGAGTCAACGATGTGGTTTGAAAGTCTAGTAGAGGGAACAAAAGGAACAGAGGTGATAGCAATGTAGACTTCTGAATCTGAATGATATCTTCAAGTACTGCTTGCTTTCTGATGAGCCAGCAGTGTGTGTGCGCAGCCCAGACACCCAACTGTGTCCTGGGCTGCATCAAGAGAAGCATGGCCAGCAGGGCAAGGGAGGGGATTCTCCCTCTTGATTCTGCTCTCGTCAGACCCCACCTGGAGTACTGTGTGCAGTTCTGGAGCCCCCAACACAAGAAGGACATCAAAATGTTACAGTGAGTCCAAAGGAGAGCCATGAAGATGATCAGAGGGCTGGAGTAGCTCTGCTATGAAGACAGGCTACAAGAGTTGGGGCTCTTCAGCCTGGAGGAGAGAAGGCTTTGAGGAGACCTTATGGTGGCCTTCCAGTATCTGAAGGGACCCTACAGGAAGGCTGGGGAGAGACTGTTTGCAAGGTTTTGTAAATGACAGAACAATGAGTATTGGGTTTAAATTGGAAAAGGGAGATTCAAAGTAGATGTTAGGAAAGGATTCTTTACAGTGAAGGTGATGAGACACTGGCACAGGTTGCCCAGGGAGGTTGTGGATGCTCTGTCCCTGGAGGTGTTGAAGGCCAGGTTGAATGAGGCCTTGAGTGACCTGTTCTAGTGGGAGGTGTCCCTGCCTATGGCGGAGAGTTGGAACTGGATGATCTTTGAGATCCCTTCCAATCTAAACCATTCTATGATTCTACGATTCTATGAAACTGAAACAATTTAGGAAAGCAGGGAACAAGAGTTAGTTAAGAAATCACAGGAACACAATAAAAGTTACCTTTAGCCCTAGTGTTTTGTAGGTAATACTGCATGATCACCTTTGTTACAAGGAAGAAATAGTTGTAGGGGAAGGTAGATGAAGAAACATAACCTTTTTTTTTTTTTGACCGATTTAGGGAAATAGGAAGATAGATGTGAAAAAATTAGTTTTTTAAACTCTCTAATTCTGGTGGAAGAAATTACATCCTATGGGGTGTCCAGAGGGACAGATTCCCGTCTGACTGCTACTGACAGAGCTAAAAACTGGTCTGACTGGAAACCTCTTTCCTTTTTTCTCTGACTGCAAAATCACTCCCCAATAAGACCATTTGCTTCTGGTTTGGCTTTTTCAACTGTGTCTCTGTCTGATCCCTGCCTTCCACCCTCCTGTGGTTTTCTGAAGCATAGCAAACTCTTTCTTTCCTTCTCTCATAAATTTTGCTTCTTGTTTTCATCACTCTGTGTGGCAGTGCTTTCATATCAGAGAACATCTGATGTTACCTTGCCATTTTTCTGAGACTGTCTCCAAGTCTCCCCACTGATTTTTATTTGCTCTTCCTTTTGACTCCAGGCTGTGCTTTCCCCTAGAAAAGAAATGCCAGACACTATCGAAGACCCAAAGGCTGAGATGTCTCTGACTTGACTATCACATCTCTTAGTCAAACTTCACTCATTTCTTTGTTAGAGCATTTTTCCTTAGCAGAATCATGAAAACAGCAGTTATCCCAAATTATCACTGCATTATGCTTATGCTGCTCTATCTCTTATTCAGTCTAGACTATTCCTTAATTTCAGGTTCTTCAAAGAAAAGAAAAGAAAAAGAAATGTTGCGGTCTCTAGAGGCCAGGTAAAATTTTCCATTTTTCAGAGTGTTGCCCATTACTGTCTTTCAAGCCTGCACAAGTTCTGCTAACAGAGGAGTAGTGATGGAGTGGGATGCAAAGAAGATAAAGAATTGCAAAGTGTTAAAACAAACTAGATTAAATCATGCCTGGCTGAAAATAAGGCAAAGAAGAATGAAAAATAGATTTTTCTTTTTTTTTAAAGCTTTGTTTCCAGTAAGTTTACTTTTCTGCTTCACTAAGTGTGCCATGACTTCCCATGTAAATCACTGTAGAAGCTGGATCAGGTTCATAATTTTTGGTGGCTCCATCATGCTGATACCAGTGACATCTGCTGATATCAGCTGTTTTAATGTTGCATAGCATTTAGAGACAAGTTGTGTCTGACTGGGGATGTATGGAAATTTTCATATAGCCTGGATTACCTAACTGAAAAAATGCTTGAGATGGAAACTAACACTCTCAAAATCTGCAGAGTCTGATCTTTGTCAAAAGAATACAAATATCAGCTTAAACTTCTAATAACCCCCGGAGATAAAGGACTGATCCTACTGTAAATGGCAAGAAATTGATTATGCCTAGTGTGCTAGTTTGAAGCTGGCTAGAATGTTTTGGTGAGAAGAACTAGATTACAGGCTGTGAAAATGAAACAGTGATGATGTCTACTTCACTCATAGGCTTGCTGAGAGGTATAAGAACAAGAATCCAAACATAGATAAGGCAATTCTTCTTGGGGCATTGCCTGAGCTACACTTCTCTCTAGCCTCTCTGACATCTCTCTGATTAATCCACTTTTCTTCCTAACCCCCTGGCCGAACCTCCATTCTTCCTTGGGACTGGGGTAAGGTTGAGGGAAGTAGGGGGAATGTGAAGGGGTGGTTGGGAGCCCCTCCTGGGGACTCAGATATCTGGGAGGGGAGTTGTGTTTCTGTATTACCTTTTACCTTGTATATTTCTTTATATAACTGTATATACTGTAAATATCTGCTTGTATATTGAACTAAGCTGTAAATATAAGCTTCATTCAAATTTCCAGAGCCAGCTGAGTCTAGTCTGGGTGATCTCCAAAGTGTGTGTGGGGCAGGATTATGTCTAGCCAAACGGGGCTTCAACCATAGAATCATAGAATCAAAGAATCATAGAATCAACCAGGTTGGAAGAGACCTCCAAGATCATCCAGTCCAACCTAGCACCCAGCCCTATCCAGTCAACTAGACCATGGCACTAAGTGCCTCATCCAGTCTTCTCTTGAACACCCCCAGGGACGGTGACTCCACCACCTCCCTGGGCAGCCCATTCCAATGGCAAATCACTCTCTCTGGGAAGAACTTACTCCTAATATCCAGCCTATACTTCCTCCTGCATTGCAGGAAATAAAGCTAAAATAATATTTTTTAAATCAGTTGCAAGTTTACACTATTTTTATTTGCTGAAAAAGAGTGGAGACAAACTCATGTTGCAAATCATAGCTTTTAAAATGACAAATGGTATCTCTCAGACTTTTGGGAGATAGGAGGCACTACTGCAGATGAAAAAAACCCAACAGATTCTGTCACTCTGGCAGGTGGTTAAAAGCAAAATTTTGAAAGTATTACATAATCCCTGGATCATTTGAAGAATTATTCAAATGATAAGGTGCACATCAATATCTGAAGGTGACACATTCTCCACCAGGCTATCTCTCCCCCAAGCCTCCAGCCTGTTACTACTGCTAGCCTGAAATTTTCAAAGTGAGAGGTTCCAGGTACTGTTCAGCAAACTGTTCAAACAGGACTCCTTTTATCCCACATTTGAAGGATGGGTGTTCTGCAAACACTGCTTGCTGGTGCAGTGATTATATGGAAAGAAAAAAAAGAGCAGGCAGTGAGAACTTCACTTGGGTTTATATAGCTAGGAGTGAATGTTTACAGCAGGAAGAAATACAGGATGGACTTGCTTCTTATGTACTTCTGATTCAAGTTTCCTTGAGTTGCACACAGACATTTATAGTTTCTGTCCATCGCAGGTGTATCAGAAGTATTGCACATCGCAGAAGTATCACATGTAGCAGGTGAAAGAGTATATGAATGGGTTAACCTGTCTGCTTCCCTTGACACAAAAGTTGAGGGGAAAACAGCATACAAAAAGCCTCCAGGCTGAGATAAACAGAGTGAGACAACGTAACAGTTTAATAGAAATGAGACAAGATAAATACACAATTACCTTAGCCTATTGCATACAGTTCTGGAGCCCTTATTATGAGAGGGATGTGGACATGCTGGAATGTGTCTAGAGAAGGGCCACTGGGATGATCAGAGGGCTGGAGCACTCTCCTATGAGGACAGACTGAAAAAGTTAGGGCTGTTCAGTCTGGAGAAGAGGAGGGTCAGAGGCAACCTTATTGTGGCCTCCCAGTATCTGAAGAGGGCCTACAAAACAGCTGGGGAGGGACTTTTTAGGATATCAGGGAGTGGCAGGACTAGGGGGAATGGAGCAAAGATGGAGGTGGGGAGATTCAGACTGGATGTGAGGAGGAAGTTGTTCAGCATGAGAGTGGTGAGAGCCTGGAATGGGTTGCCCAAGGAGGTGGTTGAGGCCCCATCCCTGGAGGTGTTTAAGGCCAGGCTGGATGGAGCTCTGGCCAGCCTGATCTAGGGTAAGGTGTTCCTGCCCATGGCAGGGGGGTTGAAACTGGATTATCCTTGTGGTCCCTTCCAGCCCTGATTGATTCTATGATTTGCATAAAGAGCACAGCAGCAAGAAGCAGAAAGCAAACACAAGCAAGTAAAAAACCCAAGCCAGGGAGCTACTCCCCCATCCCTCCCAGTCCTGCTGCCATGTCAGTGGAAGAGAGGCAACACTCAAAATCCCAGGACCCAAAACTCTGGAACCCAAAAGCCTCCCATGTTCCAACCTGAATTTAAACCCCATAATACTTTACGGCAGCAAGCACTTTCATTTTGAAGCTATCTTGAGGCAAGATGGTTTAGAACAACAGCAGCAGATATTCATATCAACCCATGACATCACATTATATGTGTTTATGTGTTTGAACTTTTGCTTTTCCGCTAATCTTTTCCGTACCTCAGCATGTTGCTTGCCGTATTCTATCACGTGGTATGGTATTTTGCAACAAAATGATCCCATGCTAATAAAAATATTTTAAAGAGATTGTTGTGTAACCCCATTATTATTGTCTTCATTTCCATCCAAAACATCAAAAATTGAAGAGTGGTTAAGAATGTGAAACAGTGAAATAATACATATAATCAGATAGTGTCTGCATTTAGCCTGAAACAAAACAAAAGAAATTCAAAAACGTTTTGCACTGCAATCAGCCCTAGGCCTTTGGGCAATTATTGGTGATATATTTGTTGTGTAGATTTTACTTTTATTCTCCTTCCCTTTCTCTGGTTGACAGCAATTGGCAGTTACAGGGGAAGTACATAATCTCTGCCACACTTTCTGCATGTGTAAAATAGAGTGTGTGCTACCATGCTCTACTCTGCTCTGGTGAGACCTCATCTGGAGTACTGTGTCCAGTTCTGAAGCCTTCAGCCCAGAAAAGGCACAGCCCTGTTGGAGAGGATCTAGTAATGATCAGAGGACTGATCTCTCTACAGAAGAGGACACCTCTTCTATAGAATACACTGGGAGAGTTAGGGTTGTTCAGTCAGGAGAAGAAAAGGCTTCATAATGATTTTATGTTTGTAATGAGTGTTGTGAAACACTGGAAAAGGTTGCCTGGATAGGCGATAGACACCCATCTCTAGAAACATTCAAGGTCAGGCTGGTCAGGGCTCTGAGTAACCTGATTTAGTTAAAGATGTCCTTGCTCAGTGCAGCTGAGGTACTTTCCAACTTTACCTATTCAATGATTCTATGCTTAATATATTTTCACACAGAGTGAGAAGTCCTACACAAGCTTTCTTTTTTATTTTTTTTTTTTTTTTAGCTCTTGAATAAAGGATATGAAATCTTCTCAGAGTTTCATAGAATGGTAGGGGTTGGAAGGGACCACCTGAGATCATCTAGTAGAAACCCCCTGCTAATGCAGGTACCCCCTAGACAGGTTGTGCAGGTTGTACAGGAACATGTCTAGGTGGATTTTGAAAGATTCCAGAGAAGGAGACTCCACCGCCTCTTTGGACAGGCTGGTGCTCCATTACCCTCAAAGTAAAGAAGTTTCTCCTTCAGTTCAAGTGAAACTTCTTGGTTTTACTCATTGTCCTTTATCCTGTCACTGAGAACCACTGAAAAGAGCCCAGACCCATCCTCCTGACTTCCACCTTTTAGATATTTATATGCATTTATAATGTCCCCTTTCAGTCTTCTCTTCTCCAGGCTAAAAAGCCCCAGCTCTCTCAGCTTCTCCTTGTAAGAGACATGCTCCAATCCCATAATCATCCTCGTGGCCCTCTGATGGACTCTCTCCAGTAACTCCCAGTCCCTCTTGAACTAGGTAGGTCAGAACTGGACACAATACTCCAGATGTGGCCTCACAACCAAAGAGGTGAGGGGACAGAGAACCTCCCTCAACATGCTTGCCACGCTCTTCATGATGCATCCCAGAATACCATTGGGCTTTTTGTCTGCAAGGGCACCTTGCTGGCTTGTGGTGAACTTGTTGTCCAGGTCCTTCTTTGCAGAGCTGCTTTCCAGCAGGTTAACCCCTAACCTGTACTGATGTATGAGGTTATTTCTCCCTATATGGAAGACTCTGCATTTGCTCTCATTAAATTAATAAGATTGACCTCTGCCCAACTCTCCAATCTGTCCAGGCCTCTCTGAGTTACAGCACAGCTTCCTGGTGCCTCAGATGCTCAGCCCAGTTTTGTGCCACCAAAACTCAAGATAGAATTTAGTGCTAGGAGAAACTTCTATGGTTACACAAAGCTATATCTCCTACCACCAGTAGAAGTTGTTCTCTCTTCCTTTTAGCAAATAAAGCCTTCTTGGGGACCCAGAGTGCAATCAGAAGATGCTACTGAAGAAAACCTGGAAAAATCTTTCCTTTGTCCACTTGTTAGCACATCTCATATGGTAATAGAAGAGTATGCTTCTTTGCTGCTGTGATCTGAGCTAACAAGAGGCAGAGCAGAATCACAGGTCTTGAGTTGTACAAGATTTGAATTGTGCTGCCTATACAGGAAGTTTTGCACCCTCGAGCCCCAGTTAGTGAGCACTGGACCTTTTCTATGCTACCAAGTCACCTCACAGCAACAAAACACTAGGAGTAGAGAGCTGCATTGAGGCTGCAGGCAGCTCTGCCATGTGTCATTTTGATTCTGAATATGTTTTATATAAAGACGGATTGCATCCTTCTGGAACCTTGCAATTAATTTCCATTTAATGGTATCACATTTAATTTTCACATTTGAACTTTAAGCATTCCATCTGGTAATAACCAGGCAACAATTTTATTGGACATCTTAAAGAACAAATGGAAACTAAGATTTAGTGTCTGGTTTTAATTAATCTAATATTTCTCTGTTTAATAATGAAGGAAAAATGAGTCTGATTTTTCTGCCCGTAAGCAGTGGTACATACATCTGGGAGGAAAACATAACACACCAGAACTGATTGCCTGAGAGAGGTAAGGATATAGCAGCTCCATGCCCGCATGTCCAAGCAGTAGTGAGGCTGAAGATTCACTCCCAATAGACACACACACAGAGCGCAGATGCAGGCATCACTAAGCATAAATGTATAGAAATGGCCGGCCACATGGCTCACAGACAGACACACAGGACACTCACATGAGCACAGACAGCACCAACAGCCTCATCCTGCCTCTATCTCTGTCTGAGCAGAGTGAAGATCCATTGGTGTTGTGGTGGAGGGCCCGTAGGCCCGAAAAAAGGCTTATTTATGCCTCGCCCTGCCTGGACATTTTTTCTGCCCATAACTAGAGGTAAACACAAAACGAGTACAAAGGGGCACAATAGGCCTGGTGCCATAAAGTCTGGCCTGCCCAGGGCCCCTGATTATGTAAGGTGGTTGTGTAAGCCCCCACACGCCCAGCTCGTGGCTGCCCAGTGTAAGGCCTGTATGATTGCTATATTTGGAAGGTGCAGGCCTGTGGCTTTTCCCTATTATGGTGGGGTTGGCTGACTGCCAACCTGATTGGTCATTCTGGTGGCCAGTGGGCCACTAATCTCGGCCCACATTTAATAGAGATAGGCAGGTAAACAGCTCGCTCACTCGCTCACTCGCTCACTTGCCTGCCTGTGTACTCACTTGTAGAGCTCATTTTATGCCTACCTGTACATTTGTGGAGCTCAGACTCCCGTGCAGCCGTGCATCCCACTGCACGCCAGCTGCCTTATTGCCTGGTGTGCGCCATTGCCACAAGTTGCCAGGAGCAGACCCACTTGTCTGCACACGATTGCCTGAGTAGCCAGCGTTAGACCATGTTCAGACTGCACAGGATCGTATTTCCTCTGCACCTGAGATCCTGCCTACATATCCCTGGAGAGAGCATCCAGAAGGAGCCAGCAGCACAAGGTTAGAGACTTATTTCCCCTGAAGCCAGAGGATTCCAGCCTCGACGTCCACAGGCAGATTGGACACTAGTATAGGCTGTGACGTAGCCCCGGAGAGTGATTATTGATTAATCAGAATTGTGAGTAAATGCTTTAATGCCTCTGTAATTTCTATTGCCTCCTGCCATAGAGCAGAAAGAGCTTTCAGCCCACCCCTTGCTGGGCAAGGAGTATACTGACCCCAAACAGCATTAAGCCGCGGGGAAAGTCCTCTTTCCTGTTTATAGTTTGAATTATCTGCTAGTTATTACCAAGTTACTGTTTGAGATAGTCCCATAATGTCATCCATGGCCATGTAAGAATATTAATATTAAAATACAGTGGTTGGGGGTGGCAAGAGTCCAAAATATTGAAGTTAATAAATAAATATATATTTTTTATAAATATCCTCTCACATCAATTAATTTCTCCCCTCCGCCACAATCAGCGTAGGCGGCAGAATCCTCCTCCGTGACAGGTGTACACACAAACACATATATAGATACACATACAATTATAATTGATATGTGTGTATGTAAATATTTATGTATGTGTATATACACATATCATGAATTTGTCCTAAGTTTGGCTGGGATAGGGTTCATTTTCACAATAAGCTGATTGAGGCTACAGCCAGGATAGCAGAAATGAGCTAGCCAGTGGAACATTTGATACCATACTGATGTCATGCCCAGTATATGCAAGGGTGATCTGGCCAGGGGAGACTCAGTGTCATTCAACAGTTTCAGCGGGCTCTGGGTTCTTAGCAGTTGTGTTGTATGTCACTCATTTTGTGTACTAGTTCATTAATGTTACTGTTATCAGTGCTGTTTCTTCCCTTCTTCAGTTCTATTCAACTCCTATCTCAGTCCAAGGTGTTTTACTTTTGTCTCCTGATTCTGCTTCCCTTTCCACCAAGAGATGAGGGTGGAAGGGGTGTGGTGTGTATGCATGAGTGAGCAGCTTTGTGGTGCTCAGCTGTTGACTAGGCCTAAACCATGGCAAAAGTATTTTCTGCCAATAACTGGGCTCAGACACACAGTCTGCCCAGTAGATGCCTGGGAATCCCAGTCTTCCCAGATCTTGGACATAGAACTCCATGAGGCCACACAACCCTCCAGTTGCTGGTGCAGAACCTTGGGCACATACACAAAGACATGAGACTCACCTTTAGAGATTGCAGACCCACACTCACTACAGCTGCTACACTCAGATCCCCATTCACACAGAGGGCATGGCCAGATAAGATTACCAATTCATCAACTACTTACAGGTGACCAGCCTCCTTTACCTATTACCCTTATATTTTTCCACACCTGTTCCTCTCCAAATTCCCTTTTGGTTTCTTCCCTAAAGATCCCATTAGTTTTGTGCTAATCCCAAAATGTGTTCCACACCCCTAGACAGCAAACTCCTTCAGTCCAAAAGATGCCTTGAGGTTGACTTCAGCTTGATGGGTTTTATTTCTGGGTGTGGGGCTGAGAGCCTCCTGGGACAGCCCTGAGAAGGGTTTGGATGGTGTCCATTCCTCTTGAGTCCTTAATTTGAGTTTCTACCTGCCTTTGTACCCATGTGCTCCTCTGAGTTTGTGGAGGTGGGCTAATGCCTCCTGTGATGGGCCTGGAAGCTGCTGGAACAGGGTGCTATTTCACCTTCCCAGCTGTGCTCCTTTGTGAGTTTGCAGACAACCTTTTATTACAGAACCTAGCAATTAATACATTCTTACTGAGAAACCACCCTTAACTTTGTTAACTCTTCCTGTGACAACTGGACTTCTTCACAGGTGTAGATTTTCTTTTCAGGCAGTGCCATAAACCAAAATTTACAACAGACAAGCTAAACAGTTCAAAAGTAAACCTCCTTAAAGTCATCATTTCAATGATGAAATTTAGTAAGTGTTCCAGGCTCACTATTTAATCTCATTATACTAGGAAAAATATTCTTCTGTAGGTGTCTACAAAATCAAACTGATGGGACAAATCTGATTCTGGAAATGATTAGTAAAGTTGAAGTTTTCTTTCTGAACAAGGCTTTATCAATCTTTAGTGGGCTTAGTGTAGTCTTGAAAAGTTCCTTAGAAATTCAGGTCATCTGCACAAAACAAAAGGTCTTCCATGTGAAATTGCCCTTGTATCCTTGTAAGCAAAATTGCCAACTTTCTTGACATTTGATCTTTGTCTTGAAGCTCTAGAATCTTGGTTCCCGGGTTTTATTTTCTTGTCATTGCAGAGGGAAACTTGAAAATGTCAAACCTAGAAATGTGGCAACTTGAATAAAATAAAATGAGTAAAATATAGATTCTTTTTATTATGTTTTTTTTCAGAGTCACCTCTTCCATTGTTTTTCCTTGGTATAAGGTGTGAAGTCTGGATAGACACAAGAGCCTTGTAGAGAGGCAATATAAGAAAAATTTGAGGTGAATTATTATTTTCAAGCTGCAGAAAGCTCCAAGGATAAGTAATTCAAAAGCTATGAAACCAGTCTTACAATGAGATTAAAAAAAAAACAACAAACAATCCAGTTTATTTCACCTGGAAATAAAGAGAGAGTGCTGGGGAAGTAAAAAAAGTAGCTGTTCTCATAAATTCACTTTAGAATATGTAACTCTAAGCCCCAAATTGTCTCACATTTCTAGTCTGGTGTTTTGTAGTTACAGTCCTCAGTGGACCTATATAATCAATATTTATGTCTAACGTACAGAAATAAGATTTCAAGACAGAACATGGAGCAGTAAAACCAGAGCATTTTCAAAACTTTGTAACTGCTAACCAGCTCCTTCACTCAAGCTGTTGCTTGTGTTTCTGCAAACCCTTAAGCATATCTTTAGTTTTGGTTTTTGGTTTTTTTCTGGCTAATGGCAAGTGGTGCCTAGTGATCCTTTGGCTTAGAGGCATAGTTTGTACTTTAGATGCTGTTTTCTAATACCTTTCTTATTAGAAAATCTGTGTTTTATTGCAAATGTTTGTGACAAATCCTCTTTGCTTTATTTGTAAAATCAGTTAAAAAAAATATTGAAAACTGCACTAGTCTGTAACCATCATACCAGGAAAAGCTATCATGCTACTAAGCTCCTTGTGTTCTAAAACTTCTGTTCATGAGCTGGAGGTGGGGAAACACATGATGTCATCTAACATTTTTTGTGTGCTGCCTATATGTAATAAGTGTTCAAGAAAAGCCTGGATGAGGCACTTAGTGCCATGGTCTTTTGACTGGCTAGGGCTGGGTGATAGGTCGGACTGGATGACCTTGGAGGTCTCTTCCAACCTAGCTGATTCTATGATTCTACAAGTCAGACCACTAGAGGTAAGGAATTCCATCAAAGAGTTTTAATACCATCTCTTTTTTTTTTTTTTTTCCTGGTCTTCTTTTTATAAATACATTTCCCCCTCCCACTTAAGGATCTGGGAACATTAGATGCATGGAGCTATCATGACACATTTGCTAGATGAAAGAAATCAAGCAATTAACAATTAGGATATCAACTGAAATGCCAATGTAGCAACACAGGCGATATTTCCTACCTCAGTTTGTCACTTGAAAGGTGGATCTTACTGTGACGTATCTTACTAAATGGTACCAACAAACAGAAGAGTAATTAGAAACTCACAATTTTGTCCTATCTCTAATAAGAGTAGCAACAGATTTTTTTTACATTTCTGATGTGGAAAAAAATATCTGAGATCCCTGTTTTCAGTGCATAAAGATTTCTTTAGGTACTGTGTATGAAAATACAAGTCTAGATTTTACATTTGACCTCTGAAAGGTAGTGATGCTCTTACAACTTAAAGTACGTCTTCCTTGCATTGTAATTTTTCTTTGGAGACAATAAAAAGAGTTCAAAAGGCTTCTAGAAACATTTTGTTTTGTGAATTTGAGGAGGAAACAGAGCCTTTTTTTAGTGGTATCCTTTGTGTCCATCTTTTGAAAACACCATTTACCTCAGTTGTCAGGAAATTACAATACCCTGAAAAAGGCAAAGCCCAAAATTGTTTCAATGACATGCATTATACTTTGAAGAAAAATGTAGTGGTTTGGGTGTTACCACCCCCCCCCACTTAGGAAATCACCCAGACTAGACTCAGCCAGCTCTGGAAATTTGAATGAAGCTTATATTTACAGCTTAGCTCAACATACAAGCAGATATATTACTAGGTCTAGTAATGTCAGGACAAGGGGTAATGGTTTTAAACTGGAAGAGGGGAGATTTAGACTGGATGTTAGGAGGAAGTTCTTTACAGTGAGGGTGGTGAGACACTGGAACGAGTTGCCCAGGGAGGTTGTGGATGCTTACTCCCTGGAGGTGTTTAAGGCCAGGCTGGATGAGGCCTTGGGCAACCTGCTCTAGTGAGAGGTGTCCCTGCCTATGGTGGGGGGTTGGAGCTGGATGATCCTTGAGGTCCCTTCCAACCTAAACCATTCTATGATTCTATATTTACAGTATATACAGTTATATATAGAAATATAAAAGGTAAAAGGTAATATAGAAACACAACAGCCCTCCCAGATACCTGAGTCCCCAGGAGGGGCTCTCAACTACCCTTCCACCTTCTCCCACCCCTCTCAACCTTACCTCAGTCCCAAGGAAGAATAGAGGTTCAGACAGGGGGTTAGGAAGCAAAGTGGATTAATCAGAGAGACAGCAGAGAGGCTAGAGAGAGAAAAAAAAAAATGCAGCTCTGAGCTCCCCAGCAGAAGAAGCAGAAGTGCCTTATCTATGTTTGGATTCTTGTTCTTATGCCTCTCAGCAAGCCTATGAGTGAAGTAGACATCACTTCTGTTTTCCTTTTCACAGTCTGTGATCTAATCCTTCTCAGCAAAACATTCTAGCTAGCTTCAAACTAGCACAAAAAATAAATGAATAAGTATTTAGTCTGTTAAAAAAAAACCCCAAACCTCTGAAAATATGAGTGTGTTTGTAGTTCTTTAAATTCCAGAGTAGTATTAGAAAAGGAAAATGCACAGTGAAGTTGATCCCATTGGGAAGTGACAATCTCAGAGATTAGAGGCACTGAATTGCTTTCATTTCTGCCTACAATCCATTTCCTCTGAACAACCACACACGTTCAAATGAAAAACATAGGCCAAATTAGTTTTGTGACAGACAGTTCCCTGCAAATGCACATCATCTTCAAATACACATCGGAGGAGAGAGCTGAAATTTGAGGTTGTATCCTAATCCTCTCAGAATAACATTAGAATTATCCAAACACTGCCACTGCCTTTAGGTTAAGTAACAGCTTCCAAACCTGACTGCATCTGTCAGTGGCAGATTGCAGCTAACAGCACAGAATTGGCACCATGCAGCTGGAGACTGATTAGAAAGATCCAAGTGATTGTGCTGCTTAGTCCTTTTTTTTTTGTGTGTGTGTGTGTGTTGGTTAATTAATTAATGTATACCTTTTTTTAATTTTTAATTCATGGAAATTTCCTACTTGAGTTGAAATAGTCTCTAATTAGGTTACACAACTTTTTGTGGGTTGCTTGTTTGTTTGTTTGTTTGTTTTCCTGTAGTTATCTGCTGCAGTTTTCCAGAGGGGTAGAAAAATGTGATGAGATGTAGCTTTTCATTTATTTATTTATTTATTTGTTTGTTTGTTTATTTATTTCAGTTCTGCAATTTCTCGCTGCAAGATTGCTCTCCAGTTTGCAGAAGAAACTTATTACTGAACACATTTTTCAATCTATTGATTTCCCCCCGACACATATTGGATATGTGTTATTTCAAAAGTTGTCTATTTAGCTAAAGTATCACACAATCATAGAATGGTCTGAGTTGGAAGGAACCTCCAAAGCTCATCTAGTCCAACACCACCTGCAGTCAGCAGGGGCATCCTCAACTAGGGCAAACTGCCCAGAGCCCTGTCGAGCCTTACCTTGAATATCTCCAGAGATAGCTCCCCAACTACACCCCTGAGCAACCTGTTTCAGTGTTCCACTACCCTCATGGCAAAAAACCTGTTCCTAACATCCAACCTAAATCTACTCTTCTCTAGTTGGAAGCCATTGCCCCTTGTCCTCACTACATGCCTTTGTAAACAGGCTCTCTCCACCCTTCTTCTGGGCTCCCTTTAGGTACTGGAAGGTCATTATTAATTTCCCTTGGAGCTTCTCTTCTCTGGGATGAACAACTCCAGCTCCCTTAGCCTGTCTTTGTAGCACAGGTGCTCCAATGCCCTGATCATCTTCTTGGCCCTCCTCTGACCCTGCTCTATTAGGTCCATGTACTTCCTCTATTGAGAGCTCCAGACCTGGGCACAGTACTTTAGGTGAGGTCTCACCACAGTAAAGTGGCAGAATCACCTCTGGATCTGCTGGTAACGCATCTTTAGGTATTCGGTATTTGGATAATTATCTACTGACCTCCTACTTCAAAACTTCCTTATGTCTAAATAAAGATTTCTTCTACATCTAAATCTGACCATCAATGATCAGTTGTTATTTGCCAGACAACTAATATAAGGAGAACAAAAATGCATAGTGTATGGGTATTTCTTTCAGCTGGTAAAAAGAGCTTTTAAAACCAGAAGCAACAGAGACACCTTATTTTCTCTATTGCTAGTAAAGATGAGGACATTTATTCAAATTTAACACCCCCACTTATGGAGGAGCAAAGATCAAAAGTAGTTTGATTTTACCACACGTTAACATTTTCCTATCTCATTCCTATGCATAACATTTTTTTTTCAATGCATTTTTACTTTCATGTACATGTATGTCTCCAAAATTTAGATTTAATTCAGTGTCTAATGGATGTTCCTGTACCTGACTACACTGACAGGTGCACAGCCGAGGAGTCACAACACCATCACAGGCAACAATGATCACAGTATCACAGTATCACAGTATTACCAAGGTTGGAAGAGACCTCACAGATCATCAAGTCCAACCTGTTACCACAGAGCTCAACCATGGCACCAAGTGCCACGTCCAATTCTGCCTTGAACAGCTCCAGGGACAGCGACTCCACCACCTCCCTGGGCAGCCCACTCCAGTAGCCAATGACTCTCTCAGTGAAGAACTTTCTCCCCACCTCAAGCCTAAATTTCCCCTGGCTTAGCTTGAGGCTGTGTCCTCTTGTTCTGGTGCTGGCCACCTGAGAGAAGAGAGCAACCTCCTCCTGGCTACAACCACCCCTCAGGTGGGGCTGGATGTATGTAATAGAACGTTCTCAGCTGATGTGGCAGGCAGTTCATCCATACACAGAGCCATATATTTGTGCAGGAAGAAGGGAGCATGACCAAACTTTAAATCTAGGCCCAAATTAAGGGATTTGCAATTATTTAGAAAGTAGGGGCTCAGAAGATGATAGCAATATTTTCTACTGCACTCAGAACCATTTGTGTCACTTACAGTAAGATAGGCAATGCCTCCCCATTCCCTTAGGCATCCCTAAGTCCTGTGAGGAGCAGCCAGCTCCTGACGCAGCAGTACCTGGAGGTCTGTTAAATGCTTATATTATGTGCTAGGCTTTTCCATAGTTATCCATTGCTAATGTCTTTTCCTTAGCAGACCACAATAAAGCTGAGAGAATAGTAACATGTGAGGTTTCAACTGTTTGGATTTCTCATTTGCTTACTAAAATGAAGCATATGAAAAAAATGTATAAACTCTTCTGGGATAATGTTCTTCCCTTACAGCTCTTACACTTCACATTGATAAATACACTTGAAGCTAGAAAGAAAATCTTGGTCATAATTTAATTAAAGACCTTGCTGCACAATGTAGCTTTGAATCTCCATTTTGAATATTCGTTTTGCATACTGTATATAAAGGAGATACTCTGCATTTACCAGAGAGTATAACTGTCTTTGGGGAGGACTGCAGTCCCTCTGAATCAAGCAGACTGGGAATTTGAATCTAGATCTCCCATGTCTCTGACCGGTGCCTTTACTCTGAACTGGGTTCAGGTGCTGTCAAGGAGGGAGAAGATATACTGAAACTACATTTGTCTTATTTTTTTTGCTTGGCATCAAAGTCCTGGACCTTGAAAGTAAAGCATTGAAGATGGAATGCAGATTCTGTAAACCGAAGTGCCTAATGCTGTTTAATCTCTCTTAGAATAGCTGAACTATTTACACAGAGCTGGGTCATAGATCCTAAGCTGCCCTACAGTGGAGACGAAGAGGGCTGTTCAAGGGGTATTCAGATAGAATGAATCATAGAATCATAGAATGGTTTAGGTTGGAAGGGACCTCAAGGATCATCCAGCTCCAACCCCCCGCCATAGGCAGGGACACCTCCCACTAGAGCAGGTTGCTCAAGGCCTCATCCAGCCTGGCCTTAAACACCTCCAAGGAGGAAGCATCCACAACCTCCCTGGGCAACCCGTTCCAGTGCCTTACCACCCTCACTGTAAAGAACTTCCTCCTAACATCCAGTCTAAATCTCCCCTCTTCCAGCTTAAACCCATTCCCCCTCGTCCTAACATTACTAGACCGTGTAAATAGTCCCTCCCCAGCTTTCCTGTAGGCTCCCTTCAGATACTGGAAAGCCACTATAAGGTCTCCTCGAAGCCTTCTCTTCTCCAGGCTGAAGAGCCCCAACTCTCTCAGCCTGTCCTCATAGCAGAGGTGCTCCAGCCCTCTGATCATCTTCGTGGCTCTACACTAAGCTAATGGAACATGAGTATTAGTTTCAGAAATATAAAAGCATGATATTGATTTTTTTTCTTATTTGTCAACACTGAATGTTTATCAATCAGACTACATTTCCCATTAATCTTCCTGTTTTATCTGATAACATGTGCTTATTGATGTGAAAGCAAGGAGCGAATTACCAAGATCACTTTCACACTATTGATACAAAAAGCAAAAGGGATTTTTCAGTCCACTGTTTCACTCACGAACACCTCTCTAGGAAACAGGCACATGAACAGAAATCCTTCAAATGTAACAGAAATTACATTAATTAATACTGTTAAGTATCTAAACAAAATTAAGTAGTAGCACAGAGCAGAAAAGTCCTCCTACAAGTGGAAAAAAAACAAAACAATCATCTCTATGGCAACCAGAGTGATGCAGCATCAGCGCAGGTTTTGCAATGTGTGCTGCACTGGGCTTTCTTAAACATCCACTTGGTGAAAGGACAAAATCACATTTGAGAAGGTAGCTGGAATTTGACTGTCAACACAAATCATGTAGCATTTGGGTTTCATATAACAATTCCCCTTTTCTTTTCTAATTCGGCCACGTGCTGTTACGCATAGAGGAGCTCAGACATACTGCCACAGCCTCCCTGAAAATATAGGCCCAGGTATTTTCAACTTTACTTAAAACTACTGTTTATTTCAATTACTTTCATCTGTAGTTACATGAGAAACTGAGGGGACAGCCCATAACTTTAATGCTTAAAAATGCATTTAATGAATTAAATCAGTCTTACAACAGGGAACATTCCTGGTTTTCACACATCAGGAAGGTTGGTTGTTTGTTTTTTCAGGGCTCTGCACATTTCCCTTTGATGAAGTGCCCATGGACAGCGGTGTTCAGATGCTACACTCCCAGGAGCACTGCTGCTGTCTTTACATGGACTACCTAAGCAGCAACACCCATGCACACTGCTTTCATTATCTCCTCAAATAGGAGAATGATCTCAGCAATAATATGTGCCCAGATCAGACATTAGTGTTCAGGTGGTAGGCATGTGGGCCATTGGACACAAAGCTTTGCTTAACCTTAGTGGAAGCCAAGACCCACGTGAACATTATTCCACTGTATTTTAAGAGAACAACATCATATGTTTTATACAAGCATGAAGACATCTCATGCATTAGAAAGGTTGATATGGTTTCCTCTTTGGTCAAGGAGGCCACAAGCATACATGTCAGCTGTACTCTGTCAATCACAGTTCCATTTGAAACTCTAAGAATCCCCCATACTGCTGAAGTCCTTGGCCTAGAAGGATCTCTTGGATTGTGCATATCTTTCAGATGATGTTTTTCTCCTTCCATACTAGGGAGAACTGATGTATCAGTTTATGGTGAGATCATATTACAGTTTAAATTGAAAAATCATTTCAGGAGCCTCTTCTTATCTGCTTTAAACTACCCCAGGGTGTCCAGTCAGTTGCTGTTATTGCTTTTATTTGGATGCCAGTAAATAGAATCAAAATATTCTTATCTTCAGTGCAGCTCCCAGTTAGGATGCTTTTAGAAAATGTAACAATACATGCTCACAGGATGTGGGAAACAAAAGATTACCCTTGCTGTGATACAGATAAAAGTACTGGCCAACAGACAAATTGGGCGACTTGCTTGAGCTCACACAGAGTCCACACGCTCTCACAACACCATTGTGATTCTTATTCAGGAGTTCATCCATCTCTAAAGAGAAAATTCAAATTAATTTGCAACCCAGGATTTGAGGCAGTGCCACACCACTTGGGCTCTTTTCAGGGTCGGTTGTCTTCTGACTGGGTGCAAGAACACTGCCTTGGGTTTTGGGGAATGTCTTTTTACCTTTTCTTTCCCCCTGCTTCTTAATTCATATATTTTGCTGAATCATTTTTGGCTGCCATTTCTTGATGGCAGTGTCTTGAACTAGCTAGAAAATCTTGTAGAGACTGTTGACTACATGGGCTTTTTGATAGGTCTCTGTTTATTTTATCTTTGAGTAACCCATGACACATACTTACTACTTATAGGTTGCACATACTTATTACTTACAGGTTACACATACAAAAACATTTAGAGCATCTGAAATCTGAAGACCTTTCTGTAGGCTGCGTTTTTAGTGTAAGTAGTACCATAAGGTACTTTGTGGACTGGCTGTGGGGACTCAGGAAAGATCTAGAATAAAGTTAAAAATTATACTCTCAGTGAAAAGAGTCAGTTGAGAAGGCTTGTGTTATCAAGCTCAACATTCTTCACCTCACTGTAAACACATTGGTAGATTTGGAGGAAGTTCTTTTGTCAATTCTAGCACAGACATGTTGCAAACCTTCATAAAGGTTTGTCTGGCATGACATGGTAAGGTGATAATTATTTTTTCTTGTCATTTAGCAACATTCCTATTTCCTTGTTATATTTATGGGAAAAGAAAAAATCCCAGGAGAACTCTAGAATTGGTCTGTGCTCAACAGGATTATCTTTGCAATGAGATAATCCTCAGTGTGTCAGCTAACAAGGCTTTAGATCTGGATTATGTTTGTAATGTAGTGCAAAGCGATGATATCAGATCAGAGAATGTGGTCCATTTTGTGTGGTGAGTGATAGTTCTACATGTTGCAGCAGGGCATCTGTTATTTAATACTTGTGTACATACAAAGAGAAAGAAGGAGTTTGGGGTTTATTTTGGCTCATTATGTAGAACTGCAAAAAAAAAAGGTTTGGCTGTGGTAGCGTAGCTGTCTTGATCCAGGATGGCCATTAAAAAAAGTAAGGTATTAGTGAATGGAAAAAATAATCAGGAAAGCAGACAAGATTATTTTTGGTACAAATTCTTTTCACTGTGGATATAATTCTAGAGGAAGAGTTGACCACTTTGAGCTAGTACTGAGAAATTTAACTGGACAAATAATAAACACCTTATTCTGGTAACTGAGTAAGAAATTAAGAGTCTGAGACTCGAAGAAGATAAATATTTATTTAATCTTTTAAATTCTGTTTAGACATACACTCCCCTCTCTTCAAGTTACACAGAAAAAAATAATTGCAAGTCAATCAGAACCATTTACTCCAACATAAACCAGAGAACCTTAGTTTGCCTGGGTTTTATTAGTATTAGCATTTACAGGGGGAGAATTATTTACTTTAGATTTCAATATTTCTTTATTAATTTTTTAAAAACCTCCTCCTGTCTGGCATCAGGCCATGGCTTGAGGTCATTTAAAACAGCTAAGCTTATTTAATTCATCTACATGACCTCACTTTTCAAATGAAAAACAGAATCTATAGATACTCAGATTTCCTCTCTTCCTATTCTTCTTGATCTACTGAGATGAAATGAAGTAATTCCTTTACAAATTATTTTTTAAAGTTTAGAAAGAAACAATGGATGAAAGCTTGATGTATGCTGTTAGATATGTACGTGTGAAGAATGACAATATCCCAGCCGGTCTGACCTAGGCAAAGGGTAGAAAGGCTTCCCAATCTCTCTTCCTCTGTGACTCCCAGTGAGACTGTATCAGGTTCTTCTTCACATCTTCATGTCTACAAGACACAGTCTTTCTGCAAATGCATTTCACTCAAGCCCCAGTATCCCAGAGGAAGGGCTTCACATGTTGCAGTGCTGTGCTGGTCACTGATATTGTTCATATTGTTGCTTGGCCTGGAACATTTTTAAGGACTGTAAGTAATCAAGTTAGCTCACTTATTCAATCTGTTTTTGATTTATCTACTTTGACAAAATGTCCTCAGCAAGGTTCACAAACTATATGGTAGGAACTAGTACCCTGGATAGAGTACAGCTGTCCTGGGAGAGCAGAGATTTGTCTGTGCAGTGGTTTCTTGCAGCAGAAACAGCTACAACACCTCAATTGTCAGACTCCTTACAGCCAGGAGAGAGATAACACTAAGGTGCTATGTATGCTAAAAGTTGTTTCTGCAGAAATTATTTTAGGTTTCAAACACTGAAGTTTTTCAGTATTTATAAACACAAGCATTAAAAATTAAATAATACTTTTAACCTAAGATTAATAGATAAATAGACAGTCAATGGGATGACAGTTAGAAGATTATCACTACATATATAGAGAGACCATGACATTTGGTGTTGAACTAGCAAGTGCATGGGAAAATATCATTCCTATCTCAAATGTTTCAGCATATCCTGTAACTTAGACCACAAACTTAAAACAGGCTTTTTTTTTAGTAGCCTATTTCAGGGTTATTTCTGGGACATCACAGAAGGGGAATTCATTGGCTAAGCACTGTCCATGTATATTATAATACTTTTCAGATATATAACTAAACAAAAATTTAAACAAAACTGTATTGGGAAAAGCAGGTTAAAAGGGGCAATTGTCATGCTGAGGAAATCATCTCCTATCATAAATCTGATAGCTGATTTTAGAGGTGGAAGGGCATGAGAATAACAGCACAAGGATGACAGTTAGGAGAACAATGCAGAACAAATATGATCATAGAGGTTTAGGTGAAAGATTACTGAGTAAAAGACAGGCTACAGAATTGCAAATACGAGATTTTTAGCATTACAAAGGTTAAGGCAGAGTGTGACAAGGGCTGCTTGGGAAATTTGACGAGACAGTCATTATTTCTCAAAGAAAGAAAGGCAAGATCAATAGGAAAATAAACAGAGCTTTCTGCAGCTTGAAAGGGTTTTACAAGCTTCCTTAATTGCTCAGTTTCCTCCCTTTGCATTTTCAGAACAGTGGTGATACTTGGCTCTACAAGACACTGTTAAGAAGCCAAGTTGACAATTTCAGCTGAGGATTTCAGATTTTATCTTAGTTCCATGCCATGAGCAACACAGTGTTTCAGGAAATCAGGGAAATATCAGGTGCATGGCAAATATGTCAACAACTGTGGCTTGTGGCTATAGAAGAGCAGCCTTTTTGAGGAGATTTGGAACCAGAACAATTCTGTACTCTCCAGGGCTTGCTGAGCCTGTGATGATTTCATGAGTATCATCTGCTGTCTTGCAAAGGTGTCTCCCTCCAATAAGTGCGGATCCCAGCTGCTTGGTGGTTGTGGTTCAGGCCCAGCTAGCTGCCAAGCCTCACCCCTAGCTGCTCACACAACTGCCCCCAACCCCTTGCCAGAATAGGAAGGAGAATTAGGAGAAAAAAGTGTCTGGGGTTCTAATTTAAATTCCCAGAGACTCTAATAATTTTGATAGAACCGATGACAATTTATAAAATTGCCCTCCCCTCTCCCCACCTCCTTCCCCAAAGAAAGGAATTGGAAGGGAGAGGAAAAGGTAAGCCCATCCAAATAAATCAGTCTCACTCGATTTGGAAGTTAAAAGGGAAAAGTTTAACAATAACTTAAAAAGGGGTATCAGAGGAAGGGAGGTTACAAAAGGTGTAGGGAAGGAAAAGCATAACAAATACAAAAAGGTATAAATATAACCCAAATTTCTGTGATGGTGGTGACCACGTGTGTGGAGAGATGCAGAGCGAGCTCCAGTGTGGTTGAGAGAGCGATCGAGAGAGAGAGCAATAGGAAGTCCCCCTGCTTTCATGGGACAGGAAGGGGAGAGTGGGCTAACCATCACCTGGTGGTGTCCGGACCCACCCCTGGGGAGAGGTCCAGACCACCTGAGGTCAAGTGTTGAGTTCAAGGCCACTCCTCCTGGAGTGTTAACCATATACAAAAAGCAAAAACATGTGGGTTGATAATAAGGAGAGTTTAATAGAACACCTCAAAGAGAGAAAAAAAACAATCAGGAAGAACAATAATACTAATGGACAAGTATATACAGTGAGTAGTACAAAATGTAGCACTGGCCACGACGGCCAAGACAGCATGGGACAGGACAGGCCCATCCATTCACCTAATCTTATTCTGCCCCACTGCATCCACACTTGCCCTGGCCACCTCTCTCCTCTTATATATCAAGCATGACATCAGTGTGGTACTGAATATTCCATTGGGTGGTTCATCTGCCTATCTTGGTTGTGCTCCCTCCCAGCATCCTGTGAAAAACAAACCAACAAGCAAACAAAACCAAACCCTATCCTAGCCAAACCCAGGACATTGGTCAACCAAAAATCTCGGGCCATCTCTTGTGAAGACTCCATTATTTTGGCCATTGGAGGACACACTGAAGAAATAAAGCATTCCCAAGAGAATTTCTTAATGAGTCAGAGAAACTTTGCTTAGCCTTAAGTTTTGTGAAACAAATTTCTCAAGAGAACTCCATGCTTAGCTGATTAACACCAACAGTTTTAATGTGTATAGAAACTGAAATTCTGAAAAGGTAAAAATGACAGAACAAAAAAGACAACAGCCAGGAATCTGTTTCAAATGCTGCTTTCTCAATGACAAACACTTGCCAGATATTTCTTGCGTAAGAGGGACTTGGTAGCAGATATGCAGTGGCTTCTCTGGAGAAAGATATGATGCCCTTAGCAGACTGCAGTGGTCTCTAATAGTGTGCAGTACATAGTGGTGGGGTTTTCAGTCTTTGGTAATTAAAGTCCAGTCCTGGACTTAAAGACCAGTCCTGTTCAATATCTTTATTGATGATCTGGATGAGGAGATTGAGTCCAACATCAGTAAGTTTGCAGATGACACCAAGCTAGGAGCAGGTGTTGATCTATTGGAAGGTAGGAGAGCCCTGCAGAGGGACCTAGACAGGATGAATGGGTGGGCAGAGGCCAATGGGATGAGATTTAACAAGAACAAGTGCAGGGTTCTGCACTTTGGCCACAACAACCCCAAGCAGCACTACAGGCTGGGGACAGAGTGGCTGGAGAGCAGCCAGGAAAAAAGGGACCTGGGGATACTGGTAGATAGTAGGCTGAAGATGAGCCAGAAGTGTGCCCAGGTGGCCAAGAGAGCCAATGGCATCCTGGCCTGTATTAGGAACAGTGTGGCCAGCAAGACAAGGGAGGTCGTATTTCCCCTGTACTCAACACTGGTCAGGCCACGCCTTAAGTCCTGTGTCCAGTTCTGGGCTCCTCAATTCAAGAGAGATGTTGAGGTGCTGGAACGTGTCCAGAGAAGGGCAACAAGGCTGGTGAGGGGCCTGGAACACAAATCCTATGAGGAGAGGCTGAGGGAGCTGGGGGTCTTTAGCCTGGAGAGAAGAAGGCTCAGGGGGGACTTCACTACTGTCTACAACTACCTGAAGGGAGGTTGTAGCCAGGTGGGGGTTGGTCTCTTCTCCCAGGCAACCAGCAATAGAACAAGGGGACACAGCCTCAAGTTGAGCCAGGGGAAGTATAGGCTGGATGTTAGGAGGAAGCAGGAAGCTCTTCACAGAGAGAGTGATTTGCCATTGGAATGGGCTGCCCAGGGAGGTGGTGGAGTCACCGTCCCTGGGGGTGTTCAGGAAAAGACTGGATGAGGCACTTAGTGCCATGGTCTAGTTGACTGGATAGGGCTGGGTGCTAGGTTGGACTGGATCATCTTGGAGGTCTCTTTCAACCTGGTTGATTCTATGATTCTATGAATAGCAACATTATTTCTTTCTTATAAGTATTTTCAAGTTCTATGAGTTCTATGCAGGAAATTTACTTAAGGGCAATAATTTTAAAGGTGCATAAAACAACCGTGCATAAGTTTCCTAATCCCATGCCACTACTCTTTGTTTCGTGGCTGAGTGCACAAAGTTTGTAAAAAGGAAAGTGTCTCTGCATTGAAAACCCTTGAGAAATGCTACTCTCCAATTGCTTATTTGAAAATGATGCTAATTACAAAATACCCAGGCAGAGTAACCACACAAAGTTGTCAGTGACAATATCATCGATATTCCTAAGGGCTTCATCCAGACAGCCTGAATGCTTTTGCATCGGTTCAAGTTGACTAATAAAATGACAGATTAAAAGTTTCTTTTTTTCCACCCCTAAAATGCATACCCAAGCAAAACTACAAAGTTCAAAATTGCACTCCTGTGATAGTATCTCTTTGGGCCTCTCATTCAGTACACTTAGCCCTGTGTAGCGACCTTCTAGCAGGATACATGCAGCTTTAAACAGTAAGAAATTCTTTACAGTGGGGGTGGTGAGACACCGGAATAGGTTGCCCAAAGAGATCGTGGATACTCCTTCTCTGGAGGTGTTCAAGGCCAGGTTGCATGAGGTCTCAAGGAACCTGGTCTTGTGGGAAATTGTCCCTGCCCATGGCAGAGGGATTGGAACTAGATGAACTCTGACATCTATTCCAACATAAACCATTCTATGAAGCAATGAATCGAAGACAGCCCACAAGCATAAAAGATATCTCGCACTTAACAAGCCAAATGGTTTGTTATGCTCTTCACCCCAGTGAGATACTCAAAGAAAGCCTGCAGGCCAGGCAGGCATTATTCAGGAAGAGAGGGATGGAACCGCTTCATCACATTCTATCCTTATTATCACCTTGATACCCTAATATTTGCCTATTTAAAGAAACCCTCAAAGACTCCAGTTTTAAGTTTTAGAAGGCAGATAGTTTTTTATTACAAAGTTGCACACCAACAAGATAAAGTAGCAGCTTTTTATTTCTTATACACTTGCACATACATTAGATTTCCCATAACTAATCACCATATTTGCATATTTGCACACACATGTGTGGTGCGTTTCTCTGGGAGTCTCTGGGGGTCTCTGGTGGTAATTGAGGTATCATGGAGATCCCTGCTGAAATTTTCACATCCGTCCTTTTGAAATTTACCAAGTTCTGAGGAAGCTCCTGAGAGAAATCCCTTTATCACCCAAGCTTCACTTCCTTTGAGATCCATTGTCATTAAAATTCTTCGTCCGTGTGTAATCTCCCCTTTGACCTTGTACAGCATTCTACTAGACATGGTGCTATCTTAAAACAATCTCTTACACAAATGCCTGAAGACACAAGGCCTTCTGGTATCAACCTTTGGGGTTTATTTGTCAGGATTTTATATATTTTTATACCCTTCCATGACCTTTTCCTCCTCAGTACTTGAGCTACTAATAATCCTGTCTCAGAATTCTTACCTATTTGCACTTTTATCTTCCTTATCTCTGCTCTACACAGTTTTCCAAGGTTCCTACTCAAACTGAGACTCTCAAAACTAGACTTCAGTAGTCTGAGATAAGGTTATGCAGCTGGGCCATGTCAGTGTGGGGCTTCCCATTACTGGCACGCTTGGATCTAGTTAAAGAGTGATACAGAGAGAGAAACCTACACAGCCTTGCGTTTTGTATTCCTCACCAGGAAAACGCCAGGTAAACAAGGAACAGAAATTACAACAAAGACTTTCCTATATGCTGAAATTTTACTTTAAAAAAGCTTCCAAATGCTATTTGAAAGAGCTTCTGAGATTTTTTTTTTCTGGCCACTTTCAAAATAAGATAATCTGCTGTCACACATACTACTTTGCACTAGTAACATGATTCTCAAGTATAAATGCAACGTGAGTTAAAAGTTAAGGAGAAACCTCTGCATGTGGATTTGAGCCCCTTTCTGAACAAATTCAACCGTTCATAAACACGGTGGCTTTTTTGTGCCCTCCTGGCTCTGGCTAGACCTTTATAATAATTCTGCAGAACTGTTTATGGAATTGAGCAATATTTTAAGCCTCACATAAATTCAGAGAGTTCTTTAGGTTAGAAGAGAGCTCTGGAAATCTCTAGTTCATATCCTGCTCGGATGGAGAGCCTGGTTTGGCAAGAGAGCAGTACTGAGGCTAGCTCAGCTGAAACGTGCTTTTTTGAAGCTTTTATCTCCACTTTGGGGCTCTCTCAATTGGAGAAACCTGGAAGGGGGGCACAGAAGTGGCAGGAGCGGCAAGACACGAAGCGTTAAGTGCTCGCTCGAGGGTGAGGCAGAGTGGGCAGCACCTGGAGAGCAGGCGATTTAAGCACGGAGCAGCCGCATGGACTCTTCCAGCCTGGTTGATTCTATAGTATTCTATTCAAAATAGTGCTGACTTCAAAGATAGATAAAATTGGTCAAAGCCTTCTCTAATCTATGTTAGAAAGCCTGCAAGGGTGGAGGTTGCACAAAATGTCTCGACAAGATATTCCGTTGTATTTGTGAAGACTGCTTCCCTTGTGTTCAGTTGGAAGTTTTGTAACAATGTATGCCTATTGCCTTTTGTTCTCTGTGGTGCACCTGTTAAGTACCTGGCTCCATCTTCTCTGCAGCCCCTCTTTAAGTACTGGAAGATGGTCTAATTTGTTGTTTTTTTTTTTTTTAGCCTAAATGAGCTCATGTCCTTTAACTTCATATTTTATGCATATATTCTGGCTCTCCCCCAATAATCCACTAACTCTCTCACACTCAAGAGCCCGGATGTCATGGGTTTACTAAAGATAGGCGACAGAAATTAAACTCTCAGATCAAATTGGAGAGAAAATACAGAATTGTATTTAGAGAGAGAGAAATACAGCGATAGATCTTACAAAGCCATTTCTCCTTCCATGGCAAACCCCCCTGAAGTTTTCCCCCATCCCTCCAAAAAACCTTAAATCTACCTTCCCCAGTGTTCCAATTCTGCCCCCACCCCCGCTCNCTACAGCCTCAACCTGGGACACTAGGCTAGATATACTGTTCCAGAAGTGGCCCCACAGATGATCAAGAAGCAGAATAATGTCTCTTGATCTGCTGACTGTGATATTGTTAATACAGCCCAGGATGTAGTTTGTCTTCGTCTGTGGGCAAACAGCTGACCTGTGTTCATTGTGGTGCCTACGGGGACCACTGGGCCTTCTCTGAAATGCTGTTTTCTCTAGCATGCATTAGCATTGTACAAACTGATGCAGGATTTTGCACTGGTCTTTGCTGAACTTCGTGAGTTTCTCCTGCCGGCCCACTTCTCCAGCATGTCAAGGGGGCCCTGCATTCCAGTTTATCAGGTGCTCACCTACTTCCCAGTTTGTAAATCATAATAATTTGCATAAATGGTGCACTTAATTTGCTTCATTTCCTCAACTGCTATCAGTAGGAGTAGGCAGTACTCCCTAGTCACAAGGGAGGAAAATCAGTCTCGGAGCTTGTGCCATAGGATGATCCTGCTCTGGAAGGGGGGCTGGACCAGATGATCTTAGGAGATCCCTTCCAGCCCCTGACATTCTATGATTCTATAGTATTTCATAACTGTGCATTCACTGAGTTAAGCACTGTGTGGGATCTCCAGTTGTTGCGCAGCGCCAGTATTGCCTCCACTGGTTTTAATTTTTATTTTCCATTGTTTATCTACCCTCACTTTTAGATGCACAAGAAGGAAGTGAATGGAATTCAAACTTCTTTCAAAACAGTGAGACATCTATTCCTTACTTCAGGAGATCAGTGTTCCCTTTGATGTTTCAGTATTTGTGCTACAAAAAAAGAAAAACCTTCAACTCATAAAATGTAATGAATGAAGAATACACCAGAATATTTTATAGTTTATGTTGCTAAACATAGCAAAGCATAAAAAGCTTCAGAAACTATACAAAAAATACAATACCTTTACAGTAGAATAGCTCATTTTACACTTTATGTTCATTTTGGCTTGTAATTTGCTTTAAAGCCCTACAGAGAGAAGCACTTATGCTTTGATAAAAACAGTTAAGGTACATGTTAGTGTGCTTAGATTACCTTGTTTGTATGGGCAATGAAGTTTAAGGTTAATCTCATCTAATCTAAATGATGTTCATGCTAGATTTCTCCAGAGAGATGCAGTGAGGGATCCCATGTCTGTGCAGGGAAGTAGGCACTTACCTCTCAGATTTCTTAAAAGGAGCATTATTTCCAGATGCCTTAGGCTTATAGTGTGTCCTCAGTTCAACTCAAACATCAGAAAGCAATTAACTGTTCTCATCCCTGCTTCCAGCTGAGTGCACAGGCAGAAGCAAGCTGCCTAGTTTTCAAAACACTTGAAATGAAGGGCTGTATTTCTACTTTAGTGCATGGGATTCATCCTTTGCCTCCTATTAACATTAATAGGAATCCCTTCACTAAATCCCTTGCAGTACACCAAAAATCTCTTCCTGTTTATAACTCAGGGTCATGTTGTTGTTTCTCCCTGGATTGTGCCCTGAGGGGATTATTTCCATTTTTATGCCCATGCTTTCATATAAAATAAAAGGAGATGATTTTAACATTTTCAGGCAGTATAATTTGCCTTTCATGACTTTCTATGCGCTTTAAAATCATTAATCTGTTGTAGTTCTAATTTCTTTCTAAATATGGACACACAAAGAGACCTCCAAATGAAAAAAAATAAAAAGGGGGGGGGGGGGAGGGGAATAAAACACATGCTCTTAGATCTCTTCTTTAGTTTTAGTGCAAATTGATTCAATCCAAATCTGCTGTTTGTCTGAACTGACACTTCCAAGAGTACACTATAGTTCCCACATGGGTCATGTGTATAGGTCTTACCACAAAGCATGTCAAGGAATTTTAATCCCTGGAAAGCACTCCCAAATTACATGGCATATGAGTATTCTTTCTGTGGATGAGCTATGTTCTCTCCGTGTATAAGGCAAGTTACTGACTTGTCTTTGCAGCTTGAGCTACATAATAGAAACTAAATAGAGAGTTATTTGGACAGATGAAAGCTGGGCGTAAGTATCTCTTCAGGGTGGAGCAAAGTTGCAGCAAGAGATGAAGTGAAAAAGTTGTGCAAATGTCACCTTAGGCCTGTATTTCAAAGGCCAGGCCTTGAGCCTGTCTGCATTTCAAAGAGAAATAGTGAGCTAGACTTTAGCTATTTTTTGTCTTTCCTTTATTTTCCTGGAGACCTTCAGTTTCTCATGCCATCAGTTATTCATGAGATGTTTGGGGTTTTTTTTTTCATATTTTATGACTTGTTTTGAATATATTGAGTTTGGCATAAAACATATTAGTTTTGTCGTGAGTTGTTTTAGAACTTCTTCCTTAGCCTCCTAATCAATTTAGAGAGCTCACATATGTAAACTAAGCATGGAGAAGAAA
The DNA here is from genome assembly GCA_013400475.1 of Tricholaema leucomelas. Taxonomy (NCBI): domain Eukaryota; kingdom Metazoa; phylum Chordata; class Aves; order Piciformes; family Lybiidae; genus Tricholaema lacrymosa; species Tricholaema leucomelas. The sequence goes on from WAAF01012892.1 coordinate 46,228, forward strand.
GCATGCTTATGGTGTGATTTATTTGTCAGGAACTAAAGGCAGAAAAGGAAAACATCAAGAATATCCTTGATGTTATAAAAGGTAAGTTGAGGAGGGGGCTAGGGAGACCCCAGACCACTCACATAAGCACAGACACATGGTTTCCCTAAACCATGCCTCAGGTGTATGTAATAGGTAGGAGGAATAATTGTATTAGATAGGTGTTAGTTTGTAAAAGTTTGTGTATACATAACTACAACAAATGTTTGGGGGTGTGCATTGCTTTGTAAGAGGAATCCCCCATGCACCTGGGTGCACCACAACAAAGAAATGCCTGATTCTTAACACTACACTGCTGTTAAAGAGATTGACTCCCAGAGCTCGGTGACATAAACACTAAGGAGCAAATGCTTTAAGAAACTCTGGAGATGTCTAGTGTGCTCATAGAGCAAAAAGAAAACGCTGTGTTCAAAGGCTGTGTTTACGGCAGCAAATAAAATGAGCCTAAAAAGAGTTCTGGGCATTGATGTCAATTGGTACTGCACAGTGTGCATCTGCAAAGGAACTGTCTCATTCTTTAACATCTTTGTCAGTGATATGGACAGAGGAATTGAGTGCACCCTCAGCAAGTTTGCAGATGACACCAAGCTGTGTGGCACAGTTGACTTGCTGGAGGGCAGGGATGCCATCCAGAGGGACCTGGACAGGCTGGAGAGGTGGGCCCAGGCCAACCTCATGACATCTAACAAGGCCAAGTGTAAGGTCCTGCACCTGGGTCGGTGTAATCCCAGGCACAGATACAGGCTGGGTGGTGAATGGCTGAGAGCAGCCCTGAGGAAATTTACAAGGTCTAGTAATGTCAGGACGAGGGGTAATGGGTTTAAGCTGGAGGAGGGGAGATTTAGACTGGATGTTAGGAGGAAATTCTTTACAGTGAGGGTGATAAGACACTGGAACGGGTTGCCCAGGGAGGTTGTGGATGCTTCCTCCCTGGAGGCGTTTAAAGCCAGGCCGGATGAGGCTTTGAGCAGCCTGCTCTAGTGGGAGGTGTCCCTGCCTATGGCAGGGGGTTGGAGCTGGATGATCCTTGAGGTCCCTTCCAACATAAACCAGTCTATGATTCTGATTCTGTGATTCTTTTTAAACAGTCTGTCTACCTGTAAACTGCATGTATGGGAAGGATGATCCCTGACATGTACTGACCCTGAATCATGCGTAGGAATCATTTGTAGCACACTGGTTCAACTGGTTTGGGTCAGAGCAGTCCCGGAATCCACCTGTTCACCCATATAGTGGTTTGTATTGCTTAATTCGCTAACATAGATACATCCATACTGTTTGCACATGCATGCTTGCTAGTTTAGGTAGCTGATATAGGAAAAATAGTTATGACAGCTGTCTGGACACAAATCACCTTGTGATTATATCAAGAACCAAGAAATGACTCAACAAAGATAATATCATCTCTGCCTGTAGCTTCCCCACGGTGGGGTGTGATGAAAAGCCCCCCTGGAATGTGCAACAGAGATAAGCACATCCTGGCCTGATAAGCCTAGAAGCAGATGTGGTGAACAGGAGGGAGGCAAAGATGGGAGAAGGCCATTCTGGTGACAACTCTTGCAAGCACACAGGAATATGCGATAAGACCCCCTGCAGCTATGACGGTGAGGGGCCAGGGGATAAAAGCCCTAAGTTTTGCCTGCTGTACGAGAAGAGAACTCCACTGAAAAACACTACATGGTGGAGCCTGAGTAAGACGTTTCTCCCTGCCTCCTCCCAGCTGGAGACTCTACACACTGGAAAAATCACAGGACTCGGCAGCACTCTCAGACAGAAAGGACAAGATAAGCCAAAAAGGAGCTCTCTCTCCCCTCCCGTGGTAATATAATTCCTTTCCTGCTCTCTCTTTCTCCCTTTTTTTCCCCCTCCCTCTCTTTTGCTCTCCCTTCTGTTTCATTTACTTTACCTTTAAATAAACAGTCTTGCTTTTGGTATTTGGCCTTGTTTGTGCCTTAACATCACATATGGGGGTGTTTTAAAAGGAACTAAATCTCTCTCCCAACTTCCAGACCAAGACAACAGGTCCATCAGAGGTGGCTGCTAAGATGCAAACCACTGGCTTCAGGAGCTGTCTCTGTATGTGGCCTTACAGCAGCACATTTTCACATTGAAGCTATCCCATCCTTGTTGCTGTTGCTGCCCCTGCTATCTAGATTAAATCTGCCATATTCATTTTATGGTGTGGGCAGACCTTCAGATTTCTTGGAATTTAATTTCCATTTAAAAAATCATTTAGTGTTTAGTTGCCTGAAACTTCCTGAAAGCCAGCAGAGTTTGGGTCACAAAAACTGTTCTGTGAGTGCTGCTTAGTATCTTTCATAGGCATCTGGCAGACAGGAGACTATCACTGGAGCTGAGCCACAGGACCAATGCCTGGACCCATCCAGTTTCATGGCAGACTCTTGCTACATAGACACCCAGCGTAGCCACAGGTTTGCATGTTTGCAGGTTTGTTATGTAGTTTGCAAAAGTCCTTGTTCCTTTGTTCTGGGGTGGGGGCTAGGCTCTTCTTTTTGATATGGGAAAAGGGATAGAGAACATAGAGTGTAGAAACCTAGTTAAATCATTACCTATGTGAGCACTGATATAAAGCATCACCAATCAGATAAACACAAAGGAGGTGGATTAAGCTTGAGAGGATCTTGTAACACTCTCATGGAGAAGAATACTGTATTCAAAGATGAGAACATTGGAGACTCCAGCCAAGAATGTGACCCACAGCTGATGCCAGGTGAACAAAAGGTAGAGAGGTCACACTGAGGAAGACATCGGCCTTCCTCCCAAAGACCCCAAAAGACAACCACCAGGTGGTAAGGAGCATGCATAAAGAGGTGGGACATCATGGAAATGAGATCCAGGAACTGATTGTAGTAACTCCACCTATTCCCAGAACTAATTGTAATAACCTTACCCCTTTACTGAACATCTATGATTTTGTAGCATAAATATGTTACCTGAACAGGGTGAAGGTGTGCAAGGGCTTTGGAGGATGACCTCCCCTTGTCACCCAGAGCTGATTAAACATGCCTTACCTAATAACACTTTGCGTGTTGTGAGGTCTCATTTTCCATAAGTCTCTTTCCAGTTCCATTTTTTGTATGGGTAGTGTCGTGTTGGCTTCTCTATGGATTTCAGCTAGGTATTTTCTTTTTCTTTGTTTTATTTTTTAGCTTGTCTCTTTTTGGTATAATCTAATATCCCTGTGAGACAGTAGTAAATCATTTGTGTACCTCAGCTAAAACTCTCTATTTTCCTTCTGTTATCCCTTGTAAGCGGGAGAGAGAGGGGAGAGGGGAGGGGTGAGGAGAGAAGGCAGCTTAACCTATTTACTGTGTGCTAACCTGTTAAATCATTCAGTAAGAACAGATCACCAGATGAGTTTTTTGCTAAGGTGAAATTACATCTCACTATCACTTATGAACAGTACCAGGGAGACTCTAAGAACTACAAATGGATACAACATGGATTGTTGTTCACCACAGAAGAAAAAAACCCAATCAAACAACAAAAACCAAACCAAAGATTAGTTTTCAGTTCACCACTCTATGAAAAAATTTAGAGCTTGAGTCAGGAGTCTTGTCATCTGAATGACTAACATTCATCTTTACATTTATATTAAATATAACCATCCTGGCTACTGGCAGTCTACTTAGAATCATAGAATCATAAAATCAACCAGGTTGGAAGAGACTTCCAAGGTCATCCAGTCCAACCTAGCACCCAGCCCTATCCAGTCAACTAGACCATGGCACTAAGTGCCTCATCCAGTCTTTTCCTGAACACCCCCAGGGACAGTGACTCCACCACCTCCCTGGGCAGCCCATTCCAATGGCAAATCACTCTCTCTGTCTAGAACTTCCTTCTAACATCCAGCCTATACTTTCCCCTGGCTCAACTTGAGGCTGTGTCCCCTTGTTTTGTTGCTGGTTGCCTGGGAGAAGAGACCAACCCCCGCCTGGCTACAACCTCCCTTCAGGTAGTTGTAGAGAGCAATGAGGTCACCCCTTCTTTAAATAAGGACTCATTATCTCAGTCCAGAAGTTGGGAAGAAGGCACGATTTTTTAAAACATTTCTAAGAGTGAAATCAAGACACAAATGAGGTCACATATTAAAGTGAGACTATTTTTTACAAACAAAACAGAGAAAGAAAGAAAATAAAAGGTAGGTAGAGAATGGAGAAAGAGAGACAGCAGGAGAGATGTAGAGAGATAATTACCACCCTCAGGTTCTTTTTTCGGTGGGGAGGAGGCAAGCTGATGAAGATGCTATTTTGCTGGCACTTTGGCCAATGTTCCTCCGGCTTGTGAAGTCGTGGTGGCATTGATCCAGCTTATAGTGTTTCCAGTGACACTTTCTCTCTTCTCAAGCAAGCGTAACTGTTCTTAGTTCATCCATCATAGCTCCACTAGGCTCACACCTTTGTCTCACTAACAGTGCATACATGACTTCTAGGGTGACTTCTAGTGGGTTCTTTCCATGGGCTTGCAGATGTCTGCATCAAGAAGCCTCCCCTCTTTGCTCTCCACCACACCCCCATGGCACTTGCTGTCTTGGTGGGCAGAGATGTCATCAGGTGGGTGTCTTTGTTGAGGCACTTCTCCATTCTCAGTGTAATCATCACGATCGCAAGGTGATTTACATGTTCCAGAGAGGATTCCCTCACTGGTGCAGCCTGCTGCACAGCATACCTACATTTTAAAATAGATTAAAATTATTTAGTAGAAAGTTTTGCTCTATTTTTGTGTGAAAATCATCTCTGCGTCTTAACATGATAACAAAAAAAAGACTCTATACTTTCTCCTTCTGTCTTTTGAATCAACCCTTGTATTTGGAAAAAAAGTGAAGATCACATACAGGCAATGTTTAAGCCACAATTTAAAGGCTAAGCAAGGTATTAGCAATTACCTTATGTATTCTTTTGACTGCCACATTTATTTCACTGAACTCAGAGCCAGACTCATTAGATGTGGAAAAGACTGAAGTAAAGCCCTCTAACAACCAGGGTAAAAAAAAATCACACAGACATTTCCTTTCTTTTATTTGCAAGTGTGTCAAGAGTCACATTTCAGAGATTTGCTGAGTGTGTCCCTGCTGGCTATTAAAAGGCACTAGTAATTCTGCAGTTACATTGTTCATTTATCATTGTCTTCCAGCACTTCAGAGCATAATTGTTTTTTCTGTCACACGTTTCAAAGAATTCAATACCAAATGTTTTTAAAAAAATAGAGGGGGCAGGTTTATGACAGCCATATCCTGATAATGGAATGAATCATATCCTCAGGGAATGCTGGGAGCTCCTTTTAATTATCTGTGCAACCAGGGTCCAACTGACTCAACTCCCTTCACATGTTCCTTCAGATTGTATTCCTCTGGGCCATACTCACTGCACTCAAATAAATTACATTTGTCAATCTATTGCAAATGATGTTTTAACTCCTGGGTGTCTGTAGCACCTCCAGCTGTGTTTTGAGTATCTGCTGTGGTGATGGAGTCGACATGTGCTATGCTACTCAGTTGATTTGAGTAAAGCTTAACTTGAAAGACTTTGGACAGGTCTAGTGTCAACAAGGAAACATAACAGTTACATCCAAACTGTGATATGTTCTGTATATAACACGGTCTTTTGCCCTCTGTGCTCCCCATGTTTGTGTTTTATCCTTATAAATAAATATATGTTTAGCAAGCTTAACTGTAGGAAGAAACAGATAGGCTAAGTGAACCCTTGAGGTGTTTTGTAAGACTGTCTTAGGTGGGCTTTGTATAAGTTAAAGTGAAAAAAAAATCCCGTAACTCTAAAACCCTAAGGAAGATACAGCACTAAACCAAGTGTTTTTTTCTCCCTGATTTAAATGTCTGTAGTCTTCAAACCTGGAAAGGGCATTGGTTATTCTACAAGATTAAAGTGCACACAGTGAGCTGTGAGAAAGTCGCCAAAATCAAACACTAGCCTTGGAAGACTACGTAACTGTTAAAAAAACCCTGACATTGTAGATCTAGTTATTTCCTTCATGATGATTCTGTTTGCAGAGGCTTGAGTACTCTCAGGACCATGTTAGATTTAAGTTTGTCATCTTCCCTTGGAGAAAAGTTCCTATTTTTCTTCAAATACTGAAGTTTTGACATTAAAATGAGATATAAATAATAATATACAAGACAGATTTTAAAGTTCCCTTCCATCCTGCAAAACTAATGTAGCTTCCTACAACACTGACAGTGAAGCATCCATGTAATGACAACAGATTCAGCATCTCACAGAAAAGGACATTTTTCATTTTTTCAAAGGTATAGTGCAAGACTCTTCACAGATTTTCAAAGGCACATTTTGCATGGATTATGCCTGCTTCAGCTATTTCCAGAATTTAATGACTAAGATTTTCTTACTTCATTAAAATGCTGGGAATCAGGGCAACAAGCTCAGAGAAATGTTGCCAGATTTCCCGGCTTGTGCTTCTAACCTTTCGTCTGCACGCTTGAGAGCGATCCACTTGTTCCTTCTGTTTGTTGTCATTGTTTGTGCTGCGTTTTGGTGGACATCTGGGTCAGGGAGAAAAAGATAAAAAGGATAGAGGAAAGACAGGAAAACAGGACATAGCTGAATAGAGGAAATCTGTGAAACAATAGTATATGAAATAACATCAAATTACAGACCTATTGAATTTCTCTGAATGTGTTAGCTTTACAGCAAAGTATATATTGTAGCATCTGTCTAGGTGGCCCCATGTTACTCTGTCCTCATCAGCATAATAATAATGACCTTGCAAATGTTTAAAAATAAGAGTAACTACGGAAAGTTATTTCTGGCAGAGATATGCTCAGTGGAAGTTTAGAAAACAGTGAATAAATCAGGCTTTATGACAGGAAAAACCTATAGCACGGGCAGTGATGTAATGACATTTCTAGAAGGTCAGGTGTTCCTGTGGCCCACTTAAAGAATTTTGGTTCATCTTTGGAGAGAAAGTCTAGTCTTGAAGCAGGAGCGTGATTACATATCTTTGTCCCTTGGTTCCTGGTTTGTGACATAAAAAATGCAGAGAACTGAATGTCGTGGAGGGCCCATAAGCCCAAAATAGGCTTATACCTGTTTACCTATCAAAAGGGACACAATAGACCTGGCGCCTTAAAGTCTGGCCTGCCCAGGGCCCAGGTTGTGTAACGCAGTTGTGTAAGCCCAGGCATCTAGCTTATGGCCTACCGGGTGCAAGGCCCATGCTATTCCCATATTTGGGGGAGCCAGGCTTGTGGACCCTGCCTATTATGGTATGGTTTGGCTAACCGCCATCCTGATTGGCTATTCTTGTGTCCAAAGGGCAATTAATCTCCATCCACATTGATAAAAGGAGATACACAGGTGAACAACCTGCTTTTGCTTTTGCCTCACTGCTTTTGCTTCACTGCTTGCTGCTATTTGCCTGTATTGCGTGCCTTTCTCTATGGACCCCGGTCCCCCGTGCATGCCCCCTGTCTTATCACTGCCAGGTAAACTCCACTGCCACAAGTTACCAGGAGCAGACCCTGGATTGTCTGCACGCGATTGGCCCGTGTGGTCAGCATGACATCGTGCTGAGACTGCATGACATCCTGCCTCTGCATCTGAAGGTCCTGCTTAGAATCACTGGACATCATCCAGAAGAAGCCAGGAGAACAAGATCAGAGATCATCTGCATTTTCCCCTGAAGCTAGGAGATCCCAACCACAGTGCCCAACAAGACAGAGACCCCTGAAAGGATTTGGGCACTGTCTGGACTATGGCTAGCCCCCTGTCGCAGAGGGGAGAAATTAATCAATGCGAGAGGATATTTATAAAAATATGTATAGTTATTAACTTCAATATTTGAACTCTCACCACCCCCAACCACTAAACTTATAATGTTAATATTTATTCTACACGGTTATGAAGACATTATGGGAATATGTGTCAAACTGTAACTATTATAAGAACTAGCATACATTCAGAATATCAAACAGAGAGAGTTTTTCCCGCGGCTAATGCCACTTGGGGTCTATATATTATTTGCCCAGCAGGGTGGTCTGAAAGCTTTCTGCTCTGTGACAGACACAATAGAAATTAGAGAGGCATTCACTCACAATTTTGATTAATTATAAATCACCCTCTGGGCTATGTCACAGCCTATATAAACTGTCCAACTCCTCAGGGTCTCCACCTGTGGACTCCGAGGCTGGAATCCTCCTGGCTTCAGGGGCAATAGTCTCTGACCTTCTGCTGCTGGCTCCTTCTGGCTGCTGTGTCCAGGGAACTCGTAGGCAGGATTTCCAGGTACAGAGCAAATACGATCCTGTGCAGACAAGTGGGTCTGCTCCCGGTAACTCGTGGCAATGGCACATACCAGGCAATAAGGCAGTGAGCGTGCAGTGGGATGCATGGCTGCACAGGGAGCCTGAGCTCCATAGGCAGGCTTAAGTGAGCTCTGCAAATAAGTACACAGGCAGCTGAGCGAGTCAATGCACATGTGAGTGAATGAGCTACTGAGCGAATGCACTGGCACCTGAGCCTGTGCATCTCTAGCTATTAACTGTGGGCCGAGATCGATGGTCTCATTGGCCACACAATGACCAATCAGCTTGGCAGTCAGCCAACCTTACCGTAATAGGCAAGAGGCCACAGGCCTGGACTCTCCAAATATGGGCATCACATGGGCCTAGCACCCAGCAAGCCTGAGCTGTGCGTGTGGGGGCTTACACAACCTAAAGCCTGGGCAGGCCAGACTGCACGGCTCCAGGCCCATTGTGCCCCTCTGCGCTCGCCATGTGCTCACCCCTGACTATGAGCAGAAAAACATGTCCAGGCAGGACAAGGCATATACATGTCTATTTTCGGGCCTATGGGCCCTCCACAACACCCCCGCAAGGGTAATAATCATAATTTGTGAGTAAATGCTTTAATACCTCTTTGTGATTCTCTGTTGCCTTCTGCCATAGAGGAGAAAGAGCTTTAGCCCATTTAGTGGGCAAGTGGCATATTGACCCCAGGCGGCATACTGACTGTGGGGATTCTCTCTGTTTATTGTTTGAATGTTTGCTAGATAATAGTAGTTCTGTTTGGTGTTACTCCTAGACTGTCTTCCATAACTGTGTTAAAGAGCAAATATTAATATTAAAATCCAGTGGTTGGGGGTGGCAGAAGTTCAGAATATTAAAATTAATGAATTATATATTTTTATAAAATATCATCTCGCACCAATTAATTTTCCCCTCTGCAACACTAAAAAATCTCAAGGTAAATAATACATAGTATTTGATTACCTGGGGCTTTTTAAAGATGTTCATGCTCTCTGAAGAAGTAAAAAAAAAAAAAGGCTTTTAAGTAAAAATGAGGGGGTTGTGTTGATTTTGCAACAGAATATACAAGGCAGCAGAGAACCTGACCCCTGATATTTCCCTGGTAGAGATACAAGACTCAATCTTGTTGATAGGAAGTGGAAAGAGGTGAAATCTCTGAAGAACTCACTGAAGAATTTCTAACCAAAGTCTGCTATGCCAATAAAGCAACAATTTATTTTTCTTTGCTTTATCTCAACAATGTCAATGAAAATATATTATTGACTCATCTTTTTGATTTGCAGAAAATGTTGAGCTTATATAAAACTTGGCTGAAAGCAATTTCTATTTCGTCCACGAAAGACTAACCCTCCTAATTTGTTGCTGCAGTGGGATGCCCCCACCTCAGTAATCCCTTGCATCACTTCTTCCTGTGAACTTCAGGAGTGCCATCCCACACTACACCTGCCCTGTAGAGATAGCAAGATGACTCTATGCTAGGTGTGAGCCAGATACAGAGAGATGGGGGACAAGTCCTGCGGTCTTGGTTCTTCTCACCCTCACCTCACTGTAGCCCTGCTCTTAGCTAGGGCACAACACAGTGATGGTGACAGTCACAAAAGCTGCCCTATGCCCCCAGCCATAGAGCCTAGAAATACAGGAGTGGGCAGCAGGGATGGTACCTGCTGGCTCCTCTTTCATACAGAGTCAGCAGAGATAGCCCTGCTGTTTGCTGCCTTTTGTAATCTTAATGTGCTCAATCTGAATTTTATTCAGGGCCTTCCTGCCACCTTTGTCTCCTGGCAGTTTGTTCCAGAGTACTGTAGTTCACATATTTAGCATCATTCTCCCAATTTACAGTTTCCCTCTGCTCATGGCCAGTTTAAACCCATCTTTTCCTTGTTCCAGTATTGTTTTTCATTCTTATTTAAGTGTCTTTCTGCCACTCCAGTGAACTTTTGCCATCATTCCTTCTGGCCTAGACTTCTTCACATCAGATCAATCAATTATTCTAATCTCTAGAATAATATAATCATAGTTCTGCTATTATCTTAGTATCTTTGCACTGTTTCCAAATTCAAATTATCTTTTTTAATCATAGATGACAAAGAAATGCATGCGCGTAATGGATTGTGTAACTGGCATTGCAATAGCACTTAGGTTTCTTTGCCTTCTCAAGCATCTTAAGATATGATCTCTCTTTATTACATGTAAGTTTGCACAAATTGCACATAATTACAGTGCCTCTCTTTCTATTCCAAAGTCAATCTTTCTGTCAAAGATGGAGAGGTGAAACTGTCCTATGATTTGCAATATTTGTCAAAGACAAAGGATTAAATTACTAAAGAGAAATGCAGTTTATTGTTTTCTTGGCAAACATACTTACAAATTTGTGGTGATAGGAGTAACAAAAAATCAGTTGAAAAAAATGCATCTTAATGCTTCCAAAAATCTCACAAACACTTCACAGAAACTTGAATAATAATTGCAGGGAGAAATGGAGCAAAGAGGATGCAGTAAAAATGGTATAATGATCACTTGCTAATTTTGGTTACTCATCCCACTGGCTAATTGACCCTGTGCATATTCCCCCATGTTAATCACCATGCATTGTATGTCATAATAGCTAAGAAGACCAGTATTTTCTTACATTGCTATTTTTAGTAGGCTTTACTGGCTGATGTTTGAATTCTTTGGTAACCAGCAAAATATATTTTTTTTCAGAGGAGTTCTACGCCTTTTTTTCCCTTCCTGTTTAATTGTTAGTTGTGTGTAGCACAAGACAAATAATGCCAACTTAACTAGCTACGTTATGACTTGTAAATAATCTTGCGTTTGATTTCCATGTAGAGATTATCTGAGATTCTGAGTGGAACATATGGACAGTGAAAAAAATCTGTAGCTGTCTTTCAGTGAAATTATTTTTCTTTCATAGTCATGGCTTTTTATTCAAAACTGCAAAATGACTGCAGTTTATTGTGCCCTGTAGACACATTAAGGATATTTCAGCAGACGCTGGTGGAAACCTGACATTTTAATCTAGCCCTTTCTTTAAAATTATATTCTACTTTACTCAAAGTCCACAGTTTCCAGCTGTGTATAAGATGGAGAACATGTTATTGCAACTATATTCAGCAAAAGATATTCCATAATGAACTTGTAAAGACTGTAGTCCAGTAAAAATAATCATTTTTTGAATGGTGAAGCAATATGCACATAGAAGTTTGCTCAAAGGGTTGATCTGTTTCTTTTTGTTTCTGTGAATCTAGAAGCCTAGTAAAACTTTAAAGGGAATAAAATACAAGTCACAACGTTTTTCTAGGCTCAATGTATTTCAAACCTGATCCTGTAGTAGGAGTGATGAGCTGAAATATGGAATTATTAAAATGATAAAAAGGAGAAAAAGGTTGAAGGCTATAAAATGCGTGGCAATATATCTCCAAAATCCTCACTCAGATATCATAGAATCATACAACCAACCAGGTTGGAAGAGATCTCCAAGATCATCCAGTCCAACCTAGCACCCAGACCTGTCCAGTCAACTACATCATGGCACTAAGTGCCTCATCCAGTTTTTTCTTGAACACCTCCAGGGACGGTGATTCCACCACCTCCCTGGGCAGCCCATTCCAATGGCAAATCACTCTCTCTGTGAAGAACTTCCTCCTAACATCCAGCCTATATTTCCCCTGGCTCAACTTGAGACTGTGTCCCCTTGTTCTGTTGCTGGTTGCCTGGGAGAAGAGACCAACCCCCACCTGGCTACAGCCTCCCTTCAGGGAGTTGTAGACAGCAATGAGGTCCCCCCTGAGCCTCCTCTTCTCCAGGCTAAACAACCCCAGCTCCCTCAGCCTCTCCTCATAGGGTTTGTGTTCCAGGCCTTTCACCAGCTTTGTCGCCCTTCTCTGGACACGTTTCAGTATCTCAACATCTCTCTTGAATTATGATTTGCTGAGGAGGGTTTCTCAAAAGACTGAGACTCAGTAAAGAAGGTCAGTAATTCACAGTAAACAAGGAGACTCAGTAAAGAAGGTCAGTAATTCACAGTAAACAAGGTTAATAGTTTTAAAAACGATCCTACAAAATACCTCTCTGGATTTCACATGTGCTCAATAGCATTTCATCAAAAACTCAGAGAAATATGACAACTTTGTCACAGAAAACACCACAGCCGCTTCCATTTGTTTTAACAGATTGCTGAAGGATGAACAAATGAACCTGTCATCAGTGAGACAAAAGGCACAGTGGATCCTCTGCTTTGTATGGAATGCATCACTTTAATAATTAGTGGTTATGTATGAAAAAATACATACGGGTTTTAGAAGTCAGTGCACATAACCCTGCAAAGATTCCTAACTGGGGATATCTTTGTATGCTTGCAGCAGTTGTGCTAATAACTGTGTGTTGAGAAGTTACCACAAATTCTTCCCTTAATTAGTTCTATGTGATGTACAACTTCCTGAAATTAAGCAAAAAAATAAATCCTCTAATGGTGTTACTTTTGAAAGAAAACTTATTCAATTAAATGGACAAAGAGAAAAAAAACCAAATCTCAATAATAAAGAGATATCTCTACATAAAGTGCTTCTGAAGAGACTTACTCCAGCCTGAACAGGGACTGTGGTGTTGCCAAGCAACCCTTATCTTGCATTCTTAGCATTAGAATGACTTCTCTTTCATTTTACAGAGCAGCTGGGTTGAAATGGAGGGGACACACAAGCCCTTCAAGTGAAAAAAAGAGCTAGAACCCTGTATGGTTATTGTCTTTGTAACTGAGCAATGTACGAACGTTCCTGTTCTGTGGCACAAAGATCAACTTATCGTGGCCATCACCACCATAACGTGTGAGCAGATGTGTATATTAGATGTAGCAAGCCAGCATTTCTGTGTAGATCTATCAATATCAAACTGTAAATTCTGGGGTTTTTTTTTCATTTTTTTTAGATTTTTGGGGGTTGGTGGTTTTTTTTAATATTATTACTATATATAATAATTATTATTATGTATAATAATTAGTATATATAATAATTATTAGGTGTAATTATTATGTATAGTAATTATATTATCATTATCATTATTATTATTATTATTATTATTGTTATTATTGTTATTATTGTGTTTGGGTTTGTTGGGGTTATTTTGTTTGGTTTGGTTTGTGGTTGTTTGTTTGTTAGTTTGCTTTTTGGTTTTTTTTTGTAATCACCAAACAGTTCTGTGCTAACACAATTATCTTTCTATTGTATATGGCATGCTGGACAGGCATTTAAAGTGTTGATAAGAGGTGCTTAACAAAGTGCAGATGGGAACCTCTTATTGGCATCATAAGACACCATCTGCAGTCTATAGGACCTGCCCCTTCACAGTATTATCCAAAGAAATCAACTAATGAAGTCCCTGGCTGAGCATTGAGAATTTGAAAACTAAGGAGAAGTCATCTAATACCCTGGAAGATAGATGTATAAGGAGACTTTCCCACAGCTGCATGAGGAAGGACAATGTATAGAGCTCTGCAGGGTGAAACCTCTGACACAGCACTGAGAGGTGCAACAGAAACACTGATTAGAGATTCACAGAATCACAGAGTGTTAGAAGCTGGAACAGACCTCTCAGAATCATCTAGTTTGACTTCTCAACTAAAGCAGGGTTGCCTAGATCAGATTGCACAGGAACCAGGTGGGATTTGAAAGTCTCCAAAGACTCCACAGCTTCTCTGGGCAGCATGTTTTGATATAGCGTAGCACTCAAAGTGAAGATATTTTTCCTTATGTTTAGGTGGAATTTTCTGTGTTCTAGTTTATGGTCATTGCTACTTGTGGGCACTACTGAAAAGAGACTCTCTTTCTCCAAGAAAGGATGCTACACTACCTTCTTTATCTGCCTTTCCATGCTGCCTTTCTGTGGGTACTGTTCTTCAGATTTCTCAGAAAAGGGTATGTGATTCATTTAGTCTGCTAGATCTTAGAGAAAGACATTTACTTGGCTTTAGAGAAATAGAGATTGCACAAGAAATTTGGAAGAGATTTGGGAGACCTGACAACAGTGTTTGCATGTAGAAAATTGATCTCTTATCCATTTCTAGAGACCCTAAATTATAAAAAAGATTTCAAAAAAATTCCCAAAGCAGGGGGCTGGATTCGGTTCTGGATTGAGACACTAAATTTCAGGTATTTTAGGTGTCCATATATGAGAAAGATGCCTAAGCTTACAGGATAGAGCCATACTCTAGTGTGTTATCCACCTCATTCCCCAAGGATGGCTCAGATGCCAGTGTTTTGTCACCTGAATAGATATCTTTAGGCTTCTTTATCAGTTCAGTGGCATATAGGCTGATATGTGTGTCATAGACACAGTGATGTCCAAATCTCAGCCCTAAGGTGATAATTCAGTTGTGTAAACATTGGCACCTACTCTTGTTCCAGCTTTTTGGAGATATCCATCTGGCTGCTGGGTCTATAACTGGAGGAACAGCTTTACATTCAATCCACTATCGTTTCTGCCATCCTTGCTGTGGACACTGAAGGATTTCTAAAGTCATGCTGGATGGTTTTGTTTAGACAAACATTTGTTTGTAGAGCAAACCACCATGTGTGGTGGCACATGGTGATTTGCTCCCCATGTACCCTGGCACTTATCCTCTGAGGAGCCAACCAACGCAGTTGTAAAACAAATAGTGGAATTAATCTCAACACCTTTCAGAGGCTCAAAGTATAGGAGCAGGTTTCAGTTGCCACCCGTAGCTGCCCAGGGCCATTCAGACACCCAGCATTAACTGAGATTTTGACACAGGCCAGTTAAATACAATACTGGACCTACAGAAGGATATATCTAGAAACAAAGTGAAATAACTTGGTAGATACATGATGCTAACCGGTGTCTGTGTTTAGGTAGCCAAATTGCATCCTAGGTGTCTCTATCTAGGCTAACACCGCCCCCCCCCCCCCCTTACTTTCTACTTCTTTTATAGTCTATAAAAGGCCCTCTAGAAGAGTGGTGTCTTATCCCAATATAAATGCCTGTTTTGCATAGTTCTGTTATCTGAGGAAAGACTACTTGAGGAAAGCAAACATACAGAGTGTATTCTTTTAATAATATCAGTACCCATAGATTGTTCAAACCAGGAATGTTTCTTTAACATGAAAGTTTCTTTAACTGGCTTTGGTTCATGCAAAACATGGACTAAGAACCTGCATAGGCAGCTCTAGAACTGCTTGTTTTGGTGAAGAGGAATAAAGATGTCTGAAGAGGAGTTAACATAAGAGGCACCTATGGCTTTAGTGAATACAGACACTATTGTTGTGCCAAATATGCACTGTTCAGGTCAATAAACATCCAAAGCAATGAGCTAATCAATCTTAATAGTCTAAGATAAAGTGACATTTCTTATGCTGACATGCCATGCTCTGTGATCCACTGTGTTGCTTGCACTGTTGGTAAAGATGAAAAACATTTCTGGCCTCATTTATCTAAAGTTCATTTCAGCGACGATGTTTAAGCAAACCTCGTTAGTGAGGTAAGAGGTGTGAATAACTGTAAAGCAGTGTGCATTTACATAGCAGAAGGCAGGATTTACAGGTGTGAAAGGACCATATTGCCTGAATGTCACAGAATCACAGGATGTCTTAAATTGAAAGAGACCCATAAGGATCATTGAATCCAGCTCCCTGCTTCACACAGGACTACCTGAAACTAAGCCATGTGACTAATAATAAGAGTGCCATCCACACGTTCCTTGAATTCTGAAAGGCTTGTGCTGTGGCCTGGAGAGCCTGCTTCTGTGATTGACCACCCTCGTTTTTAATTAGATGCAGGCAACACAGTCACAGCTGTGTGAGTGGAGGTAACTTTCCACAGTAGTTTTGAAATGCTGACAATTTTCTCCAAAGACCTACAGAAAGTAATCCGAGGCTGACTTATTTTTATTTGTGAAGCTAAGAGAACATTTCTACCCTTCTGGAAACTGTTAATGGGCAACTTTCACGACCTGCTCTGATTGTAAGCTGAAGATCATTACCACATTTTGTTTCCCATACAGCTAAAAGGAAAACTCATACATTCCAACTGAGAAGAGGAGGCTCACGGCAGACCTCATTGCTGTCTACAACTCCCTGAAGGAGGTTGTAGCCAGGTGGGGGTTGGTCTCTTCTCCCAGGCAACCAGCAACAGGACAAGGGGACACAGTCTCAAGTTGTGCCAGGGGAANGGGTCCTGAAAGGGAAAAGTGGTGGGAAAGGAGTGCTTGTGTACCAAGAGTTGAAGGGTACCATTACAATGCAGATAATATAGGAGAGATTGCTATTAATATTCCTAAGAGAGCTTCCATCTGATAACAACATAAAAACCTCTCAAAATTGATTCTTGAAAATTGGTTCATGAAAAGTGGACTGATGCATACTACTGATTCTCTTTCAAGTTATTCAAAATATCGTCTCAGTCCAATTCATACAATGCATCATGTTCTTTGAGTTGAGATGGGATCTTGAGCCATAATGAATGCCCCTGAATCTTGTCTAGAAACATCCCAAGGAAGACAGCTCTCTTATATGTTATTTATATGCACCTGTGTGCTAGTTTGAAGCTAACTGAGATGTTTTGGTGAGAAGAATTAGATCATAGGCTGAGAAATGAAAACAATGGTGAGGTCTACTTCCCTCACAGTCTTGCTGAGATGTGTAAAGAAGAAAAGCAAAACAGAAGATAAAGTCACTTTGCTCTGCANATAAGCTTCATTCAAATTTCCAGAGCAGACTGAGTCTAGTCTGGGTGATTTCTAAAGTGTGGGGGGTGGGGGATACCTAAACCATCACCACCTGGCTCAGTTGTTCGGTCGTTTTTTTTCATTGTCCTATCTTGTCTTCATGGCTTTACTGAAACTCTTATATGCTCAGTAGAGATACTAAATGTAGGACATTTGCAAATGCCAGTTTAATAAACATCTCTGGAGATGCTGTGTATTGTCATTGCCTTGATTGAACATTAGAAGAATGAAAAGCAACTGCTCCTTTACAGTTACAGCTTAAGAGCAGGCATAACATACTAATAATGGGTGCACTGTTCTGATTGTCAAGAAATCCAGTGTCCCTTCTCCTTCACCATAATTCCTGCTGATTAATCTTACAGAAACATGCATTTAAAGTTCACCTGTCTTCTTCAATTACTTCTTTCAAACAGTGTAGGTTTTTTCACTTGTTTTTCATGAATTTTAATTTCAAATACAAGGGCAGTTTTGGCAGATAGGTTTTTGTTTACTTTCATTAAAAAGAAAGCTACAGTTCTCTTCTGTTTCTAAATCTACTTTTCCTTTTTTTTTTTTTTTTTTTTCAATTTCAATCTCTGTGACAGCACCAGAGCAAGATTTGTCTTTTCCAGCCTGGGCTGCTGAGGAGTAGACATAAACAAAATGGTCACTTTTTCAGGCTGTAGAGAAAGTGACCCTGCTTCTCTGGGTGCCTCAATGCCATTCCTTGGGCTGTAAAGGTCATTCTAAGTTTCTAGAGTGAAACATCACAGGCACAAAGCTGCCAATCAGGATAAACACTATGTTGTAGTACTTTTAATAGACAATACAACAAATCACAGACCTTTTACAGGATAGTCACTGTTGCATACGTAGAGAGACAAGAAGAACTATTGATGTGCTGTGGGAAAAGGAACTTCTATGGCTTCCTTCTGGTGGGTATACTGCATTATTGCTAGCAATGTGAACTTCCTGGAAGAGGACTGTGAGATGCAACTTAGCTTTTGCAGTTTATCATTCAAGAATGTCTGCCAGGTGGTGAAAAAAATGAATGTAAATAATACACTGAAGAGCAGCAAGCATGAAGGAACATGCAGGAATCTGTCATTTAGCTCAAGAGAGTAGCAAAAATCATAAGACACAGAACCAACGTTGGAAAGAAAGCAAATAAACTTAGGGAAATAATGCATAACTGAAGCACCAATAAAAGCAGAGATCATCTCAGATGCCATCCGCCTTCATGCCACTGTAAAAATATTATTCTAATCAAGCCCCTGACATCTTTTTAGAGCATAAAAGTTAACTATCATCATCCATAATTCACACAGAGAGAAACTGAGTGGAGTTGACCCAGGGCAGCAGCAGAGGACATTGTCTGGGCAAAATATGATTATAGTTAATCATTCTTGGGTTCCCAAAGTTCATACCCTCTTATGTCTAAGAAACAGAACAAAGGACAATTTAAAAAGACCTATGGATACAGTGATGGGCATTTCCTAATGACTGAGTGTTTGGTTTAGGCTTATTCATGAACTTTTCACATAGTTTCCTGTTGACAGCTGTGTTACTGCATCAGTTAAATAAGGATGAACAAAGAAACAGGAGGAAGACACAAACCTTGCATTTGCTATTGTATTAATCATAGTCTGTTAGCTGCATAAAATTTCATCATACCATACAACCACTCAGGTTGGACTGGATCTTGGAATGAACAAATTCAATGCCATTGACCTCAGAGGCTTTGCAGGCCACAAAAATTGTTGGGATTTCCCCCCTACATCTAGAAAAATGGTCCTTCCTGAGAGTGTGAATTGGTGGAACTAGGGATAAATTTTACCGAGATGGCTCTGAATACATTCAGAAAGGACATTTGCTAATACAAGCGTGTGTGTGTGTGTGTGTATGTCATGATAGTTACATCAAATAGTCTGTCCTGGAAAAATTCCAGCAGCTCACTGCTGTGATACAAAGAAAATTTTGTGGAATGACAACCATTTCCATGAACCTGACATGAGCATACTGAGACCAAATAGTAAATTCAGGGAAAGAATGAAAAATTTATGTTTTAGACTCCTGACTCTGGTCTATAAACTGGACCCCTAAAAGCACTTTTGAATGTTACTGCTCATACAAGTTAGCTGATGCAGAGTTTTCTTGGGATTTTTTCTTTGTCTTGTCTCAGGGTTTGGGGTTTTTGTGTGTTTTGGTTTTGGGGTTGGTTTTTTTTTTGGTGTATGTTGGGTTGTTTTGTGTGTGTGTGGTTAGTTTGACTGTTTCATTTGTGTGTGGTTAGTTTGTCTGTTTTGTTTTGGTTTTTAAACTTGATTAAGCAGAGACTCTCAATTCTGCGTGTTAGGTGGGGTGACTTATTTCTGCCCTAGAGCAAGCTTTGGGATTTCCTTGTGATATCTGTGATGGTTTGGGTGTTCCCCGCCCCCCATACTTTAGAAACCACCCAGACTAGACTCAGTCAGCTCTGGAAAATTGAATGAAGCTTATATTTACAGCTAGCACAACATACAAGCAGATATTTACAGTATATACAGTTATAGACAGAAATATGCAAGGTAAAAAGGTAATACAGAAACACAGCTCCCCTCTCAGAAACCTGAGTCCCCAGGAGGGGCTCTCAACCACCCCTCACCTTCCCCCTACCCCTCTCAACCTTACCCCAGTCCCAAGGAATAATGGAGGTTCGGCCAAGAGGATTAAGAAGCAAAGGTGAATCAGCAAAGCAAATGGAGGGTGAGGTTAGAAAGCAAGATGGAGTTCAGCCATCAGCCTCAGCTCTCCCCAGCAGGCAAAAGTCCCAGCGAAGAGAGCAAGCAAGTAACCTTATCTTTGTTTTGCTTTTCTTCTTTACACATCTCAGCAAGACTGTGAGGGAAGTAGACCTCACCATTGTTTTCATTTCTCAGCCTATGATCTAATTCTTCTCACCAAAACATCCCAGCTAGGCTCAAACTAGCACAATATCGGTTAATAAAAAAGAAAAACAGGAACACAGAACTTTCTAAGTATTCCATAGCAGCAAAGTCCATCAGTTCATAGAGAACAAGCAGAACTGCTTGGAATAGATCAAGTCTAAGCAGACCAATTTACATATACATTTTGTATCTCATTCCAGCACTTCTCTTTAGAAAAGCAAACAGCTTTCCTTTGCCTCTGAAATGAATGTAATGATTACGCTCAAGATTTGAAAAGCCTAAGTAATTAAATTGCATCTAATTTGCATGGTTCCTTACATGAGCTGCATTTTACAGAGCTGCTATGAGGAAGCTGTCAGCAACCAGGTTCAATTGCTTTCTTGCTTCAGAAGAAGATAGATTCTGCATAGGGAGGTCCCACTAAATTCAAAGACGCAATGAAATCTGGAGCAGACCTTGAGACCTTTCTAAAAAGATTGTGTACAGGTAATGCCCCAGGGCAACAGAGGGAGCAGCAAACCAAAGCAGAGTTGTGGCTAATAAAATTGGCTCCGAGTTTTACAAACAAGAGTGTTTGTTGTACCTAAAGGCATGTCTTGTGAGGAAAGAGCTGGGAACCAGTGATACAAGTCTTGGAAAGACTGAAAAATTTTACTGTTATGGAGGCAAGCTGTCTCAGTTCTAGCTTAAATTTCCCAGAGACTCAAATATAAGTTAATAGAACCAATAACAATTTATAGGATGCCTTTCCTTCTTCCCCCTTCTTTCCCAAAGAAATGGAATTAGATGTAGAGAGGATAAGGTAAAATGGACCCAAACAAATAGTCTCACTTCGACTTGGAAGTTGAAAGAAGAAAATTTTAACAATAAAGAAAAGCACAATGAAGCTGGTGAAGGGCCTGGAACACAAACCCTGTGAGGAGAGGCTGAGGGAGCTGGGGTTGTTTAGCCTGGAGAAGAGGAGGCTCAGGGCAGACCTCATTGCTGTCTACAACTACCTGAAGGGAGGTTGTAGCCAGGTGGGGGTTGGTCTCTTCTCCCAAACAACCAGCAACAAAACAAGGGGACACAGTCTCAAGTTGTGTCAGAGGAAGTATAGGCTGGATGTTAGGAGGAAGTTCTTCACAGAGAGAGTGATTGGCATCGGAATGGGCTGCCCAGGGAGGTGGTGGAGTCACCGTCCCTGGAGGTGTTCAAGAAAAGACTGGATGAGGCCCTTAGTGCCATGGTCTAGTTGATTGGACAGGTCTGGCTGTTAGGTTGGACTGGATGATCTTGGAGGTCTCTTCCAACATGGCTGATTCTATGATTCTGTGATCTTGTCCAGCCACCCTGTGGTAAGCAGGTACACCTCCAACTAGATCAGGCTGCCCAGGGCCACATCAAGTCTGATCTTGAATGTTTCCAGGAACAAGGCCTCAACTGCATTCCTGGGCAACACATGACAGTATTTTACCACTCCCATTGTAAAGAGCTTCCTCCTTATGTCCAGCCTAAATCTATTCTGCTCCACTTTAAAACCATCACACCTTATTCTATTGCTACAAGCCCTTCTAAGCAGTCCCTCCTCAGCCTTCCTGTTGGTACCCTTCAGATATTAAAATGTAGTCATAAAGTCTCCCTGGAACCTTCTCTTCTCTAGGATGAACAGCCCAAATTTTTTCGGCATGTCTTCGTAGGAGAGGTGTTTCAGCCATGGACCTCTGGACCCTCCTCTGGACCTCCTGCAGCAGGTCTATGTCTCTCTGGTGTTAGGATCTCATTGCTGGACACAATAGTCCACATTAGGTCTCACCAGAGCAAAGCAGAGTAGCAGAATCACCTTGATCAGCTGGCCACACTTCTTTTGGTGCAGCCCAGAATGCTATTTGGCTTCCTGGTTATGTAAGATACAATTCAATGGCATATTGCTGTTCTAAGTCATCTTTCATTTTTTTGCAGCTTTCTCTCCACATCTCTCATAAGGTGCTAATAATTCAGATACTATTTTTAGTGGGTGTTTTATATTTATTATTTTATAAGCTGAGAGAAAAGCTATTAGCTCTTTGAATTTTTGTGCTTTACTTCTTGGAGATGGTCATGGGATTTGCTTTGGGACTCTGACACTTGGCAGCTGCTTATAATTATCAACATAATTTTTCAGATTTGTAGTCCAAACCATTTGCCATAGATCCTTTCATGAGCTGCTCTCTTATAAGAAAGTCTTGTTGTCATCTGTTACAGCCATGTTGACTTTTGCCTTCCTTCTGTTAACTGAGCACACACTTTTCCTTTTCTCCATCCAGCCCACCACATTCCTCCTTTGCCCTAAGCTGTCAGTTCTTTCCATTTCCATCCTGCTCCTCTGTCCTGCTCACCTCACAGTTAGTTCAGTTTCCTGTTCCTTGTTGCCTGCTATGTATTCACACTTACTAAAACAAGGAGGCTGTGGGGAAGACAAAACAGGTGTAGCCTCAGATGTTTCCTTAAGTGATGCTTTAACACTGTGAGACTAGTATTTGTTGATACATACAGTCTTCCCAGTCTCCCAAATTAGCATCTCCCTCCCCCAGTTCCTGTACACGTTTAAGATTTTCTTTACATATGCACACTCTTACTTTTAACCTTTTTTTTTTTCTTTCCAGAATAGGACTTCACATGTTTAAATATGTGCCCCAAGAAAGGTAAGAAATGTGCTAATAATAGGAAAAAAAAAGAGAAAAATAAAGGAGTAGATTCTTTCTTGATCACTTGGCTGTAAGATCTGGACTTAAAGACAATCCCCACTATCATAAAATTTATTATGATGTTGAAATTTGGCAATGCAGCTAAAGAATTGAGCAAATGTAATGATGTAATGTATTTGTTCGTTGTTTTTTGGTTGGTTGGTTGGTTTTGCTTTCCTTTGCTTGGATTAATCATAGAATCATAGAATGGTTTAGGTTGGAAGGGACCTCAAGGATCATCCAGCTCCAACCCCCTGCCATAGGCAGGGACACCTCCCACTAGAGCAGGCTGCTCAAGGCCTCATCCAGCCTGGCCTTAAACGCCTCCAGGGAGGAAGCATCCACAACCTCCCTGGGCAACCCGTTCCAGTGTCTCACCACCCTCACTGTAAAGAACTTCCTCTTAATATAATTGAAATAGTTCACAAATTTAAGTTAGAGAGAAATTTTACCTGAGACACAAAGCTTAGTTCCGAATGCTCTCTGTGCACCTTGCAAATGTGTCTGGAACATGAAGTGACCATGGCTCCAGCTGCCACGCTAATGTGGCATGAAGACAGAGAACTTCTTAGCAACATGGCAATACTTCTGCACTATCTCATGTAAAGATTAAAAATATTTTTCTTGTGAAAGAGACTTTGCTGTTTAGATGCTATTTTTGTGACTATTCATCAGCTTCTCTTCATACTGATTACACTTCTTAGTTAACATATACAAAAATTCCTTCCAGGCAAATACTAATTAAAGCTATCTTTATGGACAAATGAAAAAAAAAAAAACCAGAAGGAAAAACAATGTGAGTATAGAGTTTTGCCTTTAACCCTTTCATATACCACTGGGAAATGGCTCCAGAGATTCATAAGGAAAACTTGGTAACAATTCTTTTTAATACCTTGTAGTCTGAGGCATGTTAACATCAACCGCTTACTATGCTCAAATAATGAAATTGTATCAGAATTAATGTCTCTGTGCTAGTTTGAAGCTAGGTTGAATGTTTTGGTGAGAAGGAGTAGATCACAGGCTATGGAAGAAAAACAATGGTGATGTCCAATTCACTCATAGGCTTGCTGAGAGGTATAAGAACAAGAATCCAAACATAGATAAGGGGGTCCTTCTACTACTTCTTCTTGGGGCATTGCCTCAGCTGTATTTCTCTCTCTAGCCTCTCTGCCATCTCTCTGATTAATCCACTTTGCTTCCTAACCCCATGGCCTAACCTCCATTCTTCCTTGGCACTGGGGTAAGGTTGAGAGGGGTGGGAGAAGGTGAAAGGGCAGTTGGGAGCCCCCTCCTGGGGACTCAGGTTTCTGGGAGGGGAGTTGTGTTTCTGTATTACCTTTTACCTTGTATATTCCTGTATATAACTGTATATACTGTAAATATCTGCTTGTATATTCTGCTAAGCTGTAAATATAAGATTCATCCAATTTCCAGAGGTGGCTGAGTCTAGTCTGGGTGATTTTCAAAGTTGGGGTGGGGGGTGGGCAGGTAACACCCAAACCATCACACTGTTTAAGTCAAGGAGAAACAGTTGTTTCAGGCATGTATTCTATTTGTTAGACTCAGCAACAAACGAGGTTGTGAAACCAGCTCTTACACCACATAAGTTTATGTATTCTCCTGTTATCAATAAGATTGTAACACAAATTGGAAAATGTTGCCACTCACTTCATTCAGAACAGGAATTGCTCTGAAATAAGGGGTTTGGTGCAATTCAAAGCAAAAATTCTACTTTGTTTGAATGTCTCATTTGTGTAATTACCTCTTCATTTTTTAGCTGGATTTCATTAGGAAATGTGGCTTACAAAATAACGGCGTGTTTGTGTGTTATCTGGACAATTCTTCAACTATAGATCAAGTTTATTCACACTGACAGATCAGAAGAGTTCCTACAGTTATTAAAGTAGGAATTCATGTGGAGAAGAGAGAGATCTTAATTTATTTTCCTGTGGGAGAAAGGCCAAATGAGCCATCACCTTTGTTTTCTCATCAGAATCAATATATGCTTTACTATATCATTTGCTCACAATTTTATTCCAGTGTGTTTTTTTTCCCCATGACTTGCTTATCCTATGCCTGTCAGCCCTTGAATGGATTTGTGTAGGTATTATTCAACACACTATTCATCAATAAGCACATTCTTAGGTCACATTGAGCTTCATAGGACTTACTCCCTGGGTATTTTGAATTGGTTGGTACAAAAACAGGATGCAAAAAAAAAAAAGGGGGGGCTGTTTTTCTCCTCTTTGTGCTCCTGGTGACAGGAAATTCCTGTTAGTGTTTGCAGTGGTGTCATGGGGTGCAGCAGTGGTGGTGATGGAGAAGGCAACGGCAGGCCCGAGCAGAGCCAGGCACAGACAGTCCAAAAGGCTGTTGCAGGATATCAGTGATAACTTCTTGATGCAGGTAGTGGAGGAACCAACAAGGAGAGGTGCACTGGGCATAGGATAATCCTAACAAAGAGGGTTGAGGACATTAAGGTCAGGAACAGCCTT
>WAAF01012896.1:3539-32912 GCA_013400475.1 Tricholaema leucomelas
GCATGGGGTTGTTGTGGCCAAAGTGCAGCACCCTGCACTTGGAGCCATTGAATGCCATCCCATTGGACTCTGCCCATCTGTCCAGGCGGTCAAGCTCCTGCTGCAGAGCCCTTCTGCCCTCCAACTCAGTCACATCTGCCCCCAGCTTGGTGTCATCTGCAAACTTGCTGATGACTGACTCGATGCCCTCATCCAGATCATATATGAAGATGTTAAAGAGGATACAGTAAAATTCTTAAGGAAAAAAAAAACCAAAGAGAGAGACAAAGAAGCTGCAGTTGAAAAGTCTAAGAAATCACTCATTATATGAAAACAACATTTGCTTTCTTGCATTAGGAGATGCTACGCTATCGTTAAATGAGCAACGCTAACTACAGAGGTCATGATAATATGGATCTCCAAGGAATAACAGAGACACGACAGAAGAGCAATCACCTCAAAAAATATAGCTTTGAAAGAGTGTTTCTCTATATTTTAAAGTATTCAGGTAAAATGAAATAATGGTTATGACAGAGGAGCAGTTTTGCATATTACAGATTCAGAGGGAAAAGGAAAAATAATTAATAGATCAAATCAGCCTGGAAAAGGAAGGACTCTCATAGAATGGAGTTGGAGTCTGCTATGGACCACCAGATATGGTGACAGACAGGCACAGCCCTACAGTGTTACCTGGGAGAAGGTGCGTCAGAATAGTGTATCCTTATAGCAGACTTGAGCCTCCCAAACACAGAGAACAAATACTACTGATAGTTGTCAGTTCTGGCTACTTCAGGAGTGACAGGCGTATCTTCACCAAGTAGCCAAAGAACTCATGCTGTTGCAGCTGAATTTTGTTTTCCATTAAGTTTTCCACACCACCTGGTAAGATCTGATCTGAGTGATGATAGGCTGACTCCCTTTAAATCAAATGAAAGGATATGCAGAATTAAGTTTGATGTCATAAAGGATCAATTTTTTTAAAATTCAGACAACCAGAGAGTTTAAGAGTTTGGAATTCCTTCAAATGCTCCTCAAAGGTATTAGCAAAGAAAAAAAAAAATAAAGAAAAAAAGCACAGCTTATGTATTTGATATTATACTGAGGCTAAAGAACCTCTAAGTATGACTGTCTAACTAAATCAATATTTGATACACTTTTCAACAGAAACCATAACTATACAGTCAAGGGTAGGATGATGAAAGGAAAAAAAATATGTGGAACAAGAATCATTAGCGTGAAATAGAGGTGAAACTCCAAAGATCTTGCAGTGAATTAGACTATCTCTATCCTAGGACACTTGCTGTAGAAGAACAGAACGAACATCATTTGTATTTAAGAAAGAAAAAGAAGTTTCTCAAGCTGCTCAGCTCGTCAGATCTCTAGTCTGACTTTAATAATACACAAAATTTTAGGGCAGATGTGGAAGAGAGGACTCACACACTTCAATGTGCTTAGAAAACAAAAGAAAATACAATACAGGTTTCCAAGAAACTAGACTGTGAAATTAGGCTGTGCCCCTAAACTGAGTCCTCCTTTCCATACATGATCTGAATTTTTTGACAAACTACCCAGATCAGTTCCACATGGGACTGAGTAAGCCATCTGACTCCAGCTCAGGAAACAGTTAGTTAGGCAGCAAATGCTAAACCATCTTTGCACAAGAGCTGACAGATGTTTAAGAGTTACCTTAAAGGGAACATGAGGAGTAATGTTGAAAACATTAGGATAAAGAAGGTTACTAAGAGAACTCATCTGTGATCAGCCATGAGCCAAATCTTATTCACTGTCATCACAAACAGTCTAGCCAAAGAAATTAGGAAGGGATAAATAAAATTAAGGACATAAACTTGGGCAGCACACATAAGAGGCAACCAATATATTGAACTAGATGTTGCCTACGTGTCTGTGAATCGCCATGCAACAATATTAATTTCTCCCTTTTGACTCTACAGGTAATCTTGCACCTCAAGTTAGGTGAATACTTACAGAGACCACACCACCATCTGGTGTAAGTGTCAAAAAGGCACACAAGGTGTCAGTCAAGGTATTTTTACCAAGAAAAATACACATGACCTTAATGTCAGTATAGGAGACCGGGATGCTCCTGTGGAACTCTCTGCAATCTGAAACACTACCTACATTGCTGTTCAGTCATGTCCAGGAAAGAAGGATCCAGGCTGGGAGAGAGTCTGATGTTTCCAAGCACAATGATTAGAGGGATGATCTATCACCAATGAAATATCCAAGAGGCTGGCTAGTTTATCTTGGTAAAAAGAAGGATGAAGAAAGATGGGGAGGAATGTCAGGCACTGCCACTGAAAGTGAATATCAGAAAGTGAACATCAGTCTCAGAAGGAATAGGTTACAAAATCAGCAAATTCTATATGGAAATTAGAAGATAACTAGAAATACTAGGAAAAAAGACAGTAGAGTACTCTTGATGAGGTTTACCGTAGATGCCATTGTGAAAAGAGTAAAAAAAACCCAGCAACTTAAATAAAAAAACTCCCCACAACCAATCAACCTTCTAAAGCATTGCAACATAATCAGTTTATGGTGTACTTATGACTTAGATCTCCACAGCACAAGACTAGATACAGACTTCCTTTCTAGTCTTTTGTTCACTCTTACAAATATACTCCTTACAAGAGTTGTAACACAGAAATAATTGACCTTGTAAGAATAAAACATATTTGTCTATTGCATCCAAGTATGTCCTAAGATAAGCTTTCTTTAAAAAGCTGATTTTCAGTCATCAGAATGAGAGTTCCAGTCTATGTGTTTATATAGATTAACACCTGTATATCATATACTTGAAATGGATACAGAAACTATTTCATGGCATCATTTCATTTCATAGAAACAAGTTCATTGTACACAAAATCTAACAATATTTCAGCAAACAAAGCATTATTTTGCATACAGATGCAAAGACATCAGTGCTGATCAACTTCAATTTTGTTTAAAATTTACAGGAAGTGCTGTTATACTGCATTCCCTCAGTCTGTAAATCTACCACTTTTCACAAAACGCCACCTGCACCAGAGAAGAGTTTGACCATCTGCATGTTGAATAGTTCACCTCCTCCCAAATGACAGCATCCACAAAAAAGGAAAGTAAAACTACAATATATAGAAAAGAGGAAGGGCTAATTAAGAAAAAAGATAAGACTTTACGATGCCCTTAAGAAATAAAAATGATATTTGCATTTGAAGTATATGTAGGCAATGCAGAGTATGACAACAGTTCATTTTTGCAGACAAAAAAACACAACCTAGTGTTACTCCAAATACTCAATCCCAGGGCAGCTCTCTTACCATGTCCTTAGTTTATTCCTTTTCAACTACCAAGTGTCACAGCTTCGCAACCTAGAACCTGCTTACAGAGGTATACTTCCTGGTTTGTTACCATTTTTGCAAACTGAAGAACATGTAGAGATTTATATGTGCAGGCTAATATACTATATTCTGTTTCCATATTAACCTCCAAACCTGAACATTTCAAATACGTTCCAGATCATCTGCTCATACTGTGTGCAACACCACAACTCAAAAATCTGACTTATTTAATTGATCATAATCCGTATTTTTAACATACTCCACCACTTTTTTTCCCTTTGCAAAGAACACAAATATTATTTTCCTCCTTCACTTAATATGCAGAGTTTATGTAACACAAATGTCAGATTTTCGAGTATGCATGGGTAGTTGCACAGAGGTAAGCACACGCACTGTTAATCATGAGTGTACATCAAAAAAATCAAACCCAAACCAACTTCAAATTTCTCATTTTTACACTTGAAAACTTTTCAAATATGTACTTCTGAAGGAATTTCAATATTTATATTAACAGATATAAATATCACAGAAAAAAAATTTAGAATATACTCTAGCCTATATATACTGAAAATACCTCTTGCAGGATCAGCAAAGATAATTTATCTTTGGTCTATTATGAGGCATATAGAATGATGTCACAGGAGTGTATGATATACTAAAATGTACCTCACTTCTAAAGATAAACATGAAAAAGTGGAAGTAGTCACATATCCTCTTTAACATCTTCATAGATGATCTGGATGAGGGCATCGAGTCAGTCATCAGCAAGTTTGCAGATGACACTAAGCTGGGGGCAGATGTGACTGAGTTGGAGGGCAGAAGGGCTCTGCAGCGGGACCTTGACCGCCTGGACAGATGGGCAGAGTCCAATGGGATGGCATTCAATAGCTCCAAGTGCAGGGTGCTGCACTTTGGCCACAACAACCCCATGCAGAGATACAGGCTGGGGTCGGAGTGGCTGGAGAGCAGCCAGACAGAGAGGGATCTGGGGGTGCTGATTGATACCCGCCTGAACATGAGCCAGCAGTGTGCCCAGGTGGCCAAGAGAGCCAATGGCATCCTGGCCTGCATCAGGAATGGTGTGGCCAGCAGGAGCAGGGAGGTCATTCTGCCCCTGTACTCTGCACTGGTTAGACCACACCTTGAGTACTGTGTCCAGTTCTGGGCCCCCCAGTTTAAGAGGGACATTGAGATGCTTGAACGTGTCCAGAGAAGGGCAACGAGGCTGGTGAGAGGCCTCGAGCACAGCCCTACGAGGAGAGGCTGAGGGAGCTGGGATTGTTTAGCCTGGAGAAGAGGAGGCTCAGGGGTGACCTGATTGCTGTCTACAACTACCTGAGGGGTGGTTGTAGCCAGGAGGAGGTTGCTCTCTTCTCTCAGGTGGCCAGCGCCAGAACGAGAGGACACAGCCTCAGGCTGCGCTGGGGGAAGTTTATAGGCTCGAGGTGAGGAGAAAATTCTTCACTGAGAGAGTCATTGGACACTGGAATGGGCTGCCCAGTGAGGTGGTGGAGTCGCCGTCCCTGGGGCTGTTCAAGGCAAGGTTGGACGTGGCACTTGGTGCCATGGTCTAGCCTTGAGCTCTGTGGTAATGGCTTGGACTTGATGATCTGTGAGGTCTCTTCCAACCTTGGTGATACTGTGATACTGTGTGATACTGTGATAGCTGCAAACGGGCAAGACTGTACTTTGAAGACAGATTCTGTTCCCACATCTGACAGACATAGAGGCTTTTTTCCCACCACAACTGAAGTTTCATCATACGTTACTGAAAATAAAACAGATGAAAGTTTTGGTTTCAGTGCATGACTTACAACTCTCTCATTTGCAAGTTTATGCATTGTGTGCACTGAGCAACACCACCAATAAAACATGGATTTAGGTTTTGAAAACAAATTAAGTATTTCCAAATTCTGACTCTTAACATTATTGTGATGTCTCCCAATACTGTAACAGTAAATGAAATGTGTTCATGCCCATCTCACATATGCTAGATCCTTATAAACAGGGGAAACCCATTAGCAAGTGACTATACAAAGCAAATTGATGAATTTGTAGCACAGAGGAGGAAATCCTGTCCTCACGGAAACCAATGGCAATTTCCAATTTATGCTGGCAGGTCAAGAATTACATCCCATGTTTTTCCCATTGTGAAGAACACATTCAGAAGAGAGAATTATTTTTTTAAGCTCCTTCAGAGATGAACTCTCCAAGTATCTTGTAATATTAATGCTAAAAAAAACCAAAACAACAACAACAAAAAAAAACCCACACAAATTGTAAAACATAGTATTAAAAGTATCCTGAGAACAACAGAGGAAAGGTATTACATGAATACAAAATTGTTCTTTTCTCTTTCCCCCAAAGCTGCAGCAAAACCACAAAACATGCATTTGAGTAGCACTTTTAAACCTTTATACAGTTTGCAGAGAATCCTTGAACATTAAAAAAAAAAAAAAAAAAAAGGGT
The DNA here is from genome assembly GCA_013400475.1 of Tricholaema leucomelas. Lineage (NCBI taxonomy): Eukaryota > Metazoa > Chordata > Aves > Piciformes > Lybiidae > Tricholaema lacrymosa > Tricholaema leucomelas. The sequence continues at coordinate 9,326 of WAAF01012896.1, forward strand.
CATTTTTAGCCTTTGATGCAGACACACAATAACATGGATCAGGATTCATGCACATACCTATTTTAAATTAGTCTCAAAGGATACATTCTGTCTTTCTCCTGCCCTGTACAGCTCTGAAGTCAGTAATAGAGATTCTGGCTCTACAGTTCCAAAATACATCCACGAATACATCTCTTTCAATTATTGTCAGTTCAGGCACGCAATGATCATATGAGCAATTACCATCTTTGATGGCAGCACACAATGAAGAAACTATTTTTGCACATGGTAGTAAGGCAGGATGCTATCCCATAATATGTAGCTGCTGTTTTTTCTACCCAAGACGCTTTCCTTTTCTTTATTAGATTCAGTTGCATAGTGTAGATTATTCTCACTTCATGTCTTTCACCAGAGGAGCTAGAGGCAAAAGTCCCATTGATTCAAGACCTCAGGGTGAATTAGCAAACCCAATGCTTCAGAAACTCATTTAGAAATGGAGGCCAGAGCGTCTTTAATGCAAAATGAAAGCAGAACACAAAACACATTGAATTCATATTAAATGTACTACAAAAGGTCCACTCTGTTCTTTATTTTCACTTGTAAATTGAGTTTACACTCCATAACCATCTGGGTAAATTAATTATTGCAAAGGATCCAAATTTATTTTAAGTCTGAATGCAGGTGAATGGATATTGGAAAGTCTCTGAGGTACCACAGGTCCCAAATTTCCACAGTTTAGAAAAGGAAAAGGGTAATACCATGCCATTTCTTGTTACTTGGGCCATTTTTTTCAGGCAAAGGCTACATCTAAATCATCCACTTAGCTTCTTGGCTACCTTTTCCATCTTTTTTCAAGGGAACATCATGACAGTAGACATTTAAGAACATTCACCAGTGTGTGTCAGAAAACAGGATGGAGAGTTGGAGACCTCTAAAAACAGCTAGCAACAATAAAACTATTATGCATAATATTTAATATCATATACCACAATCTCACATTTTACAGTTCTTTGCACACACACATTGTTCTGTACTATATACCCATGAGGGTGTCATGTCCTACTGTCACAAACAAGAAATCTGAAGCAAACCTTCACATCTGTTGAGGCTTCACTATCTTAATGCCTGCTCAATACAACAGCAAGCTGCACTCCTAGGAAACACTGTTTAGGAATGCTTTTCTCTTGTATCTCAGTCAGTTTGGTTAGTTAGAAAGTAGTCTTACATAACGTCTAATCACTTTTGGAAACATTAGCCTTGTACTCTGAACATCTGGATGAGGTATTTAGTGCCATGGTCTAGATGACTGGATAGGACTGGGTGATAGGTTGGACTGGATGATCTTGCAGGTCTCTTCCAACCTGGTTGATTCTATGATTCTATGATTTATAGTGTATATTTAACAACATTACCATAAGTATGTATTAATGCAAATAACAGAAGATGGACCCTGACTGGTTCCAAGAGGAGCAATCTCCCTTTGGGATTTATTGCTCTTGACTACAGGAACTTGCTTAACTCAGCAGGCAATGCCAGCTTTGCCTTGACACTCCCTCTCCATGCTCCTTGAGGCAGCCCACTTTCTCATCCAGCTTCTGTCTGCAGCTTCATTTCCCAACAGCTGAAGATGATCAATTCAAAGAGACACAGGAAAACAACAAAAACAAAAACAAAAACAAAAACAAAACACGATGAGTCACACATATGTGACTCAATGTAAATGTTAATGCACTTCCTAGACTGACGATGAATGGACTTCCAGTTACAAAAGCCAACTCACATTTCCTACAAAATTCAGCACCCTTCCTAAATCATATTCTAGGCACTTTGCTCTTACGTTACTACTAGCATAGTAGGCTTTCTATTCCCCTTAGTGTGTGTATTTCCAACATAAACAGGCACTTCTATTCCAGTTCTCCTGTATAGACCTATTCTAATTTCTATACTTAGCATGAACAAAGTAAGACTAAAATTCAATTCATTACATACACTGCAGTCTTCCGCCCACAGACACCTTCCTGTTTCCACATGAAGAAAGTATTTGCAAGACTGTATACTGCAAAGGCACAAGACCTCAGTGCAGATGAATCCCACGGATCTCATGGATCCCCTCACAGAGTCTGGCAGGCTATTTGCCCTTCTTCTAAATACAATTCTTGTAAGGATCATGGCAAGAAAGGAAAAGACCTTTTCTGTCAGATCTTTTTCTGGCCATTCCACCAAAGCCTAGGGATGATCAGGCTCATATGCTTACTTGCTTTTAACTTAGAATCCTATAATCATATTGGTTGGAAAAGAGCTTTAAGATGATAGTGTCCAACCATCAACCCATCATCAAAATGTCTATCAAACCCTATCTGAAGTGCCACGTCTACGTGGTTTTTGAAAACCTCTAGGGATAGTGGCTCCATCACCTCCCTGAGCAACCTATTCCAGTGTCTGACTAAGTAATTTATTCCAAAGATCCAATCTTCCCAGGTGCAACTTGGGTACCTTTATTTTCATCCTATCATCAGCTACTTGGGAGAAGAGCCCAATGCTCACCTCACTACAATTTCCGTTCAAGTAGTTCTAGAGGTCTTCCTGCAGCTTCATCTTCTCCAGAATAAATAACCTCAGTTCCCTCAGCTGCTCCTCATAACAGTTCATCTCCAGACCCTTCACCAGCTTCACTGCCCATCTTGGGACATGCTCCAGCACTTCAATGTCTTTCTTGTAGTGTGGGGCCCAAAACCAAACATAGTATTCAAGGTGTGACCTCCACAGTACCCAGTACAGGGACACAGAATCATAGAATCAGCCAGGGTGGAAGAGACCTCCAAGNATTTAGCCAGCTGTCAATGAGCACCTCCAGGTCCATTTCTCCCAGGCAGCTCTCCAGCCACTCTGCCCCAAGTCTGTAGTATTACATGGGGCTGTTGTGATCCAAGGTCAGGACCTGGCACTCGGTCTTGTTAAACCCCATATGAATGGCCTTGGCCCATTGATCTAGTCTGCCCAGATCTCACTGTAAAGCCTTCCTACCTTTGACCAGATCAAGACTCCCACCCAATCTGGTACTATCTTCATTTGTCATTTGTCTGCCAGTTTAGCTGAAATGCCAAAACGCTATTCTATAGCAGGCTCCACTTTTGAGTCCAAATATTTGGGTGTGTAAAGAGCTAGATACATCTAAGTCAAAAAGTTGCTTCCCCACCAGAAAGCCAGATGGAGGTGTACACCGAGTAGCAATAACACAGTGAACAAATAGTAGCTTCCCTTCCTCCAGTAACTCTGTATCTTCCATATACAAACAAGGAAAACCCATCAACTACCAGTATACACTAAGTGATGTCTAGATCTGTATTTCCGTGTGACTGGAGTCTTCTTGTGTATTGCTGCACTCAGTATATGTCTTATAAAATATTTCTGTAATGATAACCAGTCATTTGTGAAAATACTGTTCAGCCCAAAGCACAGCACGCCATGCACCAACTGAAGGCAATATGTCATGCTGAAGATCCAACACAGAGAACAGCATTTTCAGAGTACCACTTACACTAAGCCATCTTTCTGAGGACCTTAGTCAACCCTTTTGAACACAATCGATTTTCCTTGCTTGAAGCAGCTAAGTTTGCAAGAACAGTGCTTTGGCTTCTAATGTCACATATCAGGCAGGCTGGAAAAGTAGAGTCTTTCTCCTGCTGCTCCTGAGGCAATGAGGTAGAGGGGCTGTAGGGAAGCAAACTCATGAGCTGTCTCTTCACATTTGCAAGCATATCAGAAATATAATTCCCAGATGTATTTCAGTTACATGAAAATGAATCTTGACTTCTTTAACACATCTCTGATAGACTAATTGTTTGCCCATTTGGTTGACCTGGACACTCATTTGTTACATGAACTGCAAGAGACAATCCACTCCGAAGTTATTCATGCAGTGGTACGATCTGTCTTTAATGGAGTCATGATACAACTGGACATGATTCAAAAAGGGCTTCACTCTGTAAATAATGTATTAAAAAATATGTTACGACATTTAGGAAATACAGCGTCTCAAAGATACTTGCTTATTTGGAGGAATCATCCACATCAGTGAAAAAGAAAAAAAAAAAAACACAAGAAAAACCTTTAAAATATTAGGCTAATAATTCAAGACTTCATTTCCAAGGTAAGAAACATCAATCTTTTCATCATTTCTCAACGGAGCAGCTTGCTGAGATTTTTATCGTCGCTAGAATATTAATAATACAGCACACAACATTACCACAGAACAGCAAGTCTATGAAAACGAATGAGAAAAAGCAGAGGGTCACTAAAGCTCAACTGCAAATTCCAAGAGTGCCGTGAACAAAATCAAATTTACATTTTACCAACCCAAGCAATAAAAATAAAAATAATTTCACCAGGAAATAATTGGATGGTCAAAGCGCTACAGATGTGAAATAAAACTATCAATTCCCTTCCTTCAGACAAAAACGTAAGCTTCCGCAGCACGACTTCGGCATATCGTTTTGTGCAGTTACTAATTAACTATGATGCCTCATCGGAGAACGCAGAAGTAGCGATATTCTTCCTCAAAAGCTGTGTCTTCATTTAAGTCAAGTTCTGCCAGGGAGGAAGTTAAAACCCACAGGCACGCAAGCATGTGCGCGTGGGGCACCAAATAGAAGTCACGCATCTTCACCGACAACCATCCCGCAACGCGCATCTCGGCACGCCTTGCTGTGCCGCCCAGGACAGGGGGCTTCGCAACGCCCCCTCCCCGCGGCGGGGCGCTGACGGCGGCATCGACGTTCTGGGAAGGAAGGAGAAACAAAGCCGCCGCCACCGCCGCACCCCACCCCAAGCCCGCCGAAGCTCTCTCACGCCGGGGCTGCCTCACACCGCCGCGCCGGGGGCAGGGGGTAGCAGCAGGGTCACAACGCCCCACGCCCCAAGAAAGGAAAACCGAGAGAGTGGGGGTGTGTGAGGATTCTGCCCGCTGCAAAGCGCCACATCGCGTCGCCGCAGCGCCACTCACCGTGCCGCGCCGAGCCGAGTCAAGCCGAGCCGAGCCGAGCCGAGCCGGTGTGCGGGCGCACCGCGGTGGCTGCAGGTGCCGAGGAGGAGGAAGCCGGGGCGGGCGGCGCTGGCGAGCCAACCGGGGCCCGGCGCGGCGCCGTGAGTCACTAGCGGTCGCGCGGGGCGGCCGGGCAGCTGCTATAAAAGCGCCGCGAGGACACCCTCCCCCTGTGCCTGCTTCTATCTCCGTTCTTTCCACTTCGGCTCTTCAGCCGCGGCGCCTGCTCGCCCTTGCTGCCCGCTTTCCTCTCCGGCGCTGCCATGAGGTCGGACAGGCAGCGCAGGGACCCAAGCGCCGCCGCGGTCGCCGGCGGCCCTGGGCTCGGTGCGGAGCGGCAGGCGGTCCCGTGCTGCCGGGCGCTGTGTCTGCTGCTGGCCCTCAGCTGTTTGTGCGTCGCTGCCGATGGTGAGTGTCCGCGGGGCGTGTGGGGGTAGGGGCGCGTACCTCGGCGGCGGCTCTGGCCGCCGCCCTTCGCAATAATTTCTTCGGCCACCAGCCTTTCAGCCTTTCCTCCTTCCTTCCACCACCCTTTTTTTTTTTTTGTTTNGGGGGTGTGGGGCTCCACAGAAGGGCCGACGAGGTGGGCCTAGACTCGCAGGGGAACGGTTTCTGCCCCACCGCCTGTCTTGTCGGGAGAGATACCGCCTTCCCCACCAGGGGCCCAGGCACAGCGCAGCGCCAGGAGGAGTGGGCCCGCGCGCGCTGCCTGGCCGGGCCCGAGCCTCCCTGGGAACACCTCTCCCGGGAGCGACTCAGCTGCCGCGGGAAGGCTTGTTTTCCTCCGTGATGCCTGTTGCTGAAGGGAAGATCTGTGGAGTTTACTGGAGGGGGCGGGGGTTGGGGCTTTGTCGTGGAGGGAGAAAGAAGAGCTCTTAAAAAGCGTACGGCGTTAAAGGTGCTGTCAAACTAGTGTGCAACTTTGGCTTCATGGCATCCAGCAGCGCTGGCATGGCTCTAGTTCAGGGCCAATGGTTACCACCAGCAGGGATCTCCACCTGGTGGCAAGGTTGAGCCTTGGCAGCGAGCGTTCGTTCTTGCGGATTGGGCTATCACAAGTAGCCACTGCTCGTGGCGGGCTTCACTGTTGCCTCCCAGCCTATGGCAAAGGGATCTGTACATTAAGCCAATTGTACTAGAAGTATTTTCCTTTTGAGTGGACATAGTTATCAGTTGGCTGACCCCTCACTTCTTTCAGGAACTGAGGGCCAGGGTGGGAGATGAGCAGTCGATGGTGATGCTGTTATTAGGAGACTGAATCATACCAAATAACCTAAAGCAGATTTAAGTGTTCAGTTCTTGGCTGTGTTGGGGAAGTATGCGTAAAGAGTATTGGACATTGTAGTCCTAACTGTGTGCAGTAGTTAGACACTGGGCCTGCCAGGTAGAGCGTAGCCAGGAGGTTGTCACGTCCAGTTCTTGTACGAGGAAGAAGAGTTACTAGTCGCTTCTTGGTGCAGAGTGCCTCGTTAGTCCGGCCTACAACATACGCAACTGAACAGCAGTATTATGAAGAACCAAGCTGGCTGGTACTGAAACAGCTGTAGACTGCTGTAGTCTGAAACGGTAATGAGATATGCGACTTTAAAATCACCAAGTTAGGCTGATTCTTCCCCGAATTTGAGTTGGTAGCCCTTCCAGCTCTTTCCTGCTGGTAGTTGCAATTGCCATAGTCAGGGGGGAGTCTAAGCTAGTTCCTGTATGAGCTGTTGCAGCGTTTCCCGATCACTGATGTAAGCTTTTCTGGGAGTTGGTGTCAGATGACAGCACACAAGTGTCACATGTTTGAGGCTCTCTAGACAAGTAATATGACGACTTGCTTAAGGAGCTGAGGCAAACAGCAGCAGCAGAGGAATAGAGAAAACTAGTTTAACTTGGATAGCCATTGTAACTGTGCTCCTTTACCTGGCACACACTGCTGCTCATGAGCCAACTTCTAGAAAGTAGTTGCCCAAAGAACATTAAAATATGCTAATCTGAAAATCATTGCGTGCTGACTAAAGCTGCAACTGAGGTATTGCTCGGTGGCTTCAAATAGCAGTGGATTAGGCTGGTAATGTCATGACTTTAGCTGGCATTTCAGAACTGTTTGGTGTAAGAGGACCACAGTTAGTTACTGCTTAGAATTAACCTTCATCTTAGCTGGTGCTTACTCTAAGTGGCCTTTATAGTTTGACAGGCATCCTTAGGAGTAGCAGCAGATGATTATCTTTGTGCACCTGTGTGGGCGTTATGTGCTGTCAGTTTGTTACTTGTTTGTGGGCTAACAAAAGTAGTTGTGCTGACATTTCACTTGATATGAGCTGCAGAAGTGATGATACTTTCTTGGAATGGCTTTTTGTAAGGGTTGTAATTGTAAAGTTACAGCTGTTACTTTGAGCTCAGCATTTCATTTAACACTTTTTGTGGCTTCCCGATAACATTTGGCCAAACACTTTAAAGTCACAATGCACTAGGCAATCTCAGCAAACCTTTTCTAGTTACTCTAGCTTGAAATAGAGTAATTAAGGACTGTGGAGTTATTTTGGGATCTCCTGAGTGGCAAGCTTAGTCTAATGTCTCTAGTATGCTATTTTAGGAAAGGTTGACTTCTCACTCTGAAAGCCTGGATAAGAATGCCTCAAAACTAACTGAGTTAGTCAATGCATATTTTAGGTGGTGGCACTGTTATAATTGGAATAACATGTGACCAAGGCTTGCCAGTAGAAGACTACTTCTGTTAAAGGTGACTGAACTACAAGGTAATGTCAGGTTTAGTGCAAAGTAATAACTGTGATCTTAAAAGAGGATGTAGAAGCCACAAGTGTACCTTCTAAGTTCAAGGCAGGGTACTTGATTGACAGCTCTTTACTAAACAGTAGTAACCTTACAAAACCGAATTAAAAAGTGCATGCTGTTGTAACTTCCATCCTGCAAAGGAAAAGAGGGATGGAAATACAAAGCACAAGAGCTAGTGTTCTGGGTTTTGGCACTCTGAACACAGGTCCCATGAACAACTTGTAACTTCACTTTGACAGGTGAGTTGTTATTTTAGTCGGCCACTGAGATTGCGAAAACATTAGCAGTGCTCAGTAAGTGGCTATTTCAAATCCCTTACTGTTAGCATGAATTTGAGACACTCAGCAGGTAATTTTGTCCTTGCTCAGACTCTGTGGACTGAGTTTGCCTTTGCTAGTGTCTGATGGCTGACCTATATCAAGTGAAATGACTGAATAGTTCCTTCCACTTGGAAACAGTCTGTCATTTTGCATGTTAATCACGGAAGATAAAAAAAATACTGATCTAAAATTTGATGCCCATTGTAAGTGCTTGAATGCCAAGACAAAGCACCTCCACTAAATGATGCAATAGGCCAAGGAGGAGCATGAATCTTGCATCATGCTGTAGAAATGTGCAGCCAATACTAATGTGTGAGCTTATACATGCCTGCATGCATTACGCAGAACAGTCTGGCTCAGCTGCTGAAGACACAAACTGGTGCTTTTAGTGACAGTAATAACATGGCTTCAAGACAAAGCAGGTTCCCTTGAGGGATGGGGTCATGCAGTTTTAGAGTTAAAGACACTGTGGGAAATGCACTCTAAGTGCCATGCAGAAAGCAATACCTTACTGATATGTGCTGACAAATCAGGACTTACCAGTTGGAGACATCACTTCCTTCTAGAATAATTTATTAAATTATCTTGCTCTCCTAGCATCGCACCTGATACCTGGCTTTAATAAGTGAGATCCAGATAAGTAATCATTTCTTTTTGTGCACATTGGAACATCTCTGGGTGCCCTGGTTTGAGGATTAACATCATGAAAATGTAGTGTTCAATAAATACCTTGTGAACTTGACATTTAGAGCAGATATCTAGGAAGTCTTTGCAGACATCTCAAGGACTCTGCTATAATGTCTTAAGAACTCTAAAATGCTAATCTTATTTCATGTTAGTAAAGCTTAAACCCAGTTTGCTTAGAATTTGACACCTAGTACTGCATTCTGAACTCTTATTTGTGTGCACACATCCCTATGCCTTGTAAACTTGACCCAGCCTTGAAAAGGAAAACTCCTTAAGACTGCTGAGGCTGATTTACTGTTGTCTGGTGGGTGAACTGTCATAGTACTTGAATTCTGAACTTGCTTTCTGAAGGAGAACTTCTGGCTCTGCTTCTGTGACTGAGTAAGGTGAGTACAAAGCTTTAGAGTTCAACTCTGGTTTCATGTTGATGCTATGTTGTTTAGTAAGCTGAGTAACTTCTTGTTCAGTAGTGGGGGAAAGCAAGAAAGTATTGTTAAAAAGTGTTGTGACTTGGATTCACTTTTTTTAATTGAAGGTGGAAGAACAAAATGTGAAGAATCCCAGTTTCCATGTAGTAATGGACGCTGTATTCCTTTACTCTGGAAATGTGATGGTGATGAAGACTGTTCAGATGGCAGTGATGAGAGTGCTTGTGGTAAGTGATTAAAAAATACCTCTGTAGTAGTACTTGCTGCTTGACAGTGAAGCCTTAGTAATAGGTAGCTGGAAAGGTTCTTATCCTGTCCAGCACATCTGACAGCCGGAACAAAGAGTAGAGGGCAAATTCCCTGAAACAACTGGGAATTGTATTCACATGAAGCAGCTGAAAGTACTCAAGAAAATTCAAGAAAATTTCCTGTTGTTATGACAGAGAAACCCATGATGCAACCACTTTAGTTGTGAGAGTGGTGACTGTCAAGAACAGAATGCAAGTCTATTGTTACTTGAAGACATAGTAGAAACTTTTTTGCTGTTAGCACTTGGCTGTGGGCTATGTTAAATGTGCTGTGTTACTTGTGGAAGTGAGTCTGCTGAGTCTTCTATAAACACGAAGTCTAGGTTTGGCTGCCAGCTCTTACTTTAAGCGGACACAGAGGCCAAGATGGATGGTTGAATGTACTTAGATATGAGACAAAATGGACTCAGTATCTAGTGCTGGTGTGGTTGAACTGCCAGTGTGCTCGCTCAGACCTAAACTGGACTTTAGAGTTACATAGTGCCATGCTTCTTCAATGACAAATCTAATGCCTTGATAATAAACTCAGAGTTCAGAATCTGAGTAATAATATTAGACCTTACTTTAACTCAGGTGTGTTCAGAGCAACAGCTATTCTCACTTGGCAGTAGCAGCCCTTTGGTGCCTGCTTGAAGGTAAATGTTTATTTGTGCACAGAACAACTCTTAAGGAAGTGTTAAACAATATTATAGCTGCACTGGTGAAAGATGACATTAGAAGAACTAAAGATTTTGCATTACTTTCCTAGAACAAGGCAGCTTATCTCTAGCTACCAAAAAACCCTAAGCTTTGATCTCTGAAGTGACTGGGTTTTTTTTTGCAGTGAAGAAGACGTGTGCTGAATCTGATTTTGTGTGCCTCAATGGTCAGTGTGTGCCTAACAGATGGCAGTGTGATGGGGATCCAGATTGCGAAGACGGGTCTGATGAGAATGCTGAACTGTGCCGTAAGTGATCCTGGCTTGTTGGTACTAACAAGCCTGCAGGGAGCAGCTTTTTCTGCTTTTTGCCTGCTTGCAACCCAGTCGTCCTCCTAAAGCAAAGCTGAAATTACTATGTTGGGGAGCACCTTCATTAAGTGCTGGCTTGACTTTGGCCACATTGGGGTCAAGGCTTGACTGCTTAAAGATTCAGAACTGATCGAAGGCTATGCACTTGGTGATAAACAGAAAGTACAAGGTTTTACTGGCAGTCAGAAGCAGCAAGTACAACATGGCATGTGTAACCTGTAACCATTATGGTGACTTGTTTGCCAAGTGATCACTGTCCTCCAAGGCAACCACTCTGCGAGATAACCAGAGCTAATGTAGGAGCTAAATGACTGACCACATGTTGTGGGGTGGAGAGCAGGGGTGCAGAAGCTTGACTGTGAAGTCTCACAGTTAGCAACCCTGGTCTTAACTGTGGCAACTAATGAAGGAACATATATCTGTGAAGCTTCATTTCTCAGCATCAGTAGGACTGACTCTAAGAAATACTTAACTCCTGAGACCTAGTGTGCTTTGGCATTGCTCCTTCCTACTACTGTATACTATAGCTCAATCTTGTACATGAACTGGTGTGTAATCACAAAACTACTATTACAAAGATAGTCTTAAAATGAAACCTGTTAGGAGTTGGAGGCATCTTTTTATGGATTGCTGCAAACCTGTGTAACCTCTTCCATGACACAGACATCAGCATAGCTGGACCAAACTTTGTCTAGAGGTGAAGCTCAACTTTTAGTGTAAGTTCTAAAACTCAAGATCGATAGCTCTTAAATTTGAGAACTTTTAAACTGAAATTAAGCTTCATTCAACAGATATGAGAACATGCCGGGTAAATGAAATCAACTGTGGTCCTCAGTCAACCCAGTGTATTCCAGTGTCCTGGAAGTGTGATGGTGAAAAAGACTGTGACAGTGGAGAAGATGAAGAGAATTGTGGTAAGAGTGAAAAGAGTGGCTGCATAACTCCTTGAAATTGACTTACCTGGAATGGTGCTAGCTGGGCAGTGTACCTGGGAAGACATTTCTTGTAGTATTAATACATCGTTAAACTTACTGGCACCTTGTATTGCAGCCTGTTTAATGAAGCAGTCTTGTTTTGATACTCTTCTAGCCTGCTAAGTTAAAAAGTGCAGAAATATAAGATGTTCAAACTCCATCTGCAATCTCTGCTTAACTTTGGCAATAGCCAAAGCCTTAGTCACATGTCAGGCAAACCATCAGAACTTAGTCTCTGCAGAGATTCTCAACAGGTAATTGATTGCTGCTTACATTAACAAATCATCCCATAACAATGTGGTAATGATGTGGAGCCGCAGGCACAGCTGGTCTGCTTTTTATAGTGCTATTCTGGAGTATTCTGTGCACTTGTCTGAAAGTGCAGGCTGGGGATGCTTGGTTTCAAATATTGGGGGTAACATGAGGGTGCCACTGAGAGCATTAAGAGATCAGCATTGTTGGCTTGTTCTAATGAGTTTATGTATGAGTTGTCTGAGTTGTCCCAAGGCAAATTTGCTGTAACCAAGCCTACAGAGCTGGCTTCCATCAGAATCACCTTACCTGGTTGAGCTGGTGAGACTTGCCCACATAGCAGACTTCTGCTATGTGTCTGTGGCTGCTGCCTCACTCGGCAAGCAAATGCCTTAATCTGACAAGTAAATCTAAAAAAGCTATTTCTAATGAATTTGATAAAACTATCAGCCTAGGCAAACAGAGCTGCTAGCTACAGTGCTATTAAACCAGCACAATGTGTACTAGTCTGAGTTGTGTGGTTGTACTTAATACCACAGGATCAAATGGTGCAAGTTCTTTAAATGTTAACCCGAGTGGTCCAGGCAAAATTTTTGCTTCTGTCCTGGAGACCAGCACAGAACACTTGCATTTCAAATTACAGTACATGCTGACCATCTGACTGCCTTAATCTTAGTCTGTACTCTAGAATTAATAATTCTTTACCTTCTGTCCCTAGTTTACAGCATTGTAGCCTGTTTCATGAAAGGCTCACACTCTGACACAGAACAGCCTACCTGCTTCAGAAGGAGATTGTTTTCACTCTATAGCTCAAAATAGCTTCCTCTCACAAGATTCAAAGTTAAAATGGACAGTATATGTGAGGCCCAAGTGTCCTGTAGGTGGTCAGTAGGGTTCTTGTAGAGCCTTTTACAGGATATGAATCAATCAGCTAACAGCTGATAAGGAACCTGCAAAGCACCTTCATGCAGAAGTCTGCCTTGTGATCATATCTAATCTCTTACTCTTGTTATTTCAGGCAATGTGACTTGTAGTCCAGCAGAGTTCACATGCAACAGTGGGCAATGTATTTCCAAGAGCTTTGTCTGCAATGGTCAAGATGACTGCAGTGATGGCAGTGATGAGCTGGAGTGTGCACCTCCTACCTGTGGAGTTCATGAGTTCCAGTGTAAGAGCTCCAGTTGCATCCCCATCAGCTGGGTGTGTGATGATGATGCCGACTGCTCTGACCAGTCAGATGAATCCTTGGAGCAATGTGGTCGTCAGCCTGCACCTCCTGCAAAATGCTCTGACAGCGAGGTGCAATGTGGCTCAGGTGAATGTATCCACAAAAAGTGGCGCTGTGATGGAGACCCTGACTGCAAGGATGGAAGTGATGAAATTAACTGCCGTAAGTTAACTTAGTTGTTCTCTAGCAGGTGCTGGTTGGCTCCTGTGTTTCTTTCCCTTAGCAGACCTTAGGTTATGAGTTTAAATCTGTAATGGCTATGTCCTCAGCTTCTCGGACCTGCAGACCAGACCAATTCAGATGTGAAGATGGGAACTGCATCCATGGGAGTAGACAGTGCAATGGTGTGAGAGACTGTTTGGATGGCACTGATGAAGCAAATTGTAATAATGGTAAGTGTGGAACTAAGCAAGTATAAAGTCTTTGCAGAACATTTGTTGAAGCTGATAGTTGCCCTCACAGTCTTCATTATCTCAGTTATTCAGTGCTCTGGACCTGGCAAATTCAAGTGCAGAAGTGGAGAATGCATAGATATCAATAAAGTGTGCAACCAGCAGAGAGACTGCAAGGACTGGAGTGATGAGCCCCTCAAGGAGTGTAGTAAGTGAACAAACTCCTTACGCAATGCTGACCACTGGATGTACATTGATACAGCCACTGAGCTGTCTGATGTTGATCTGGGTGTCCATCTGCCCTTGATGGCGAACAAACAACCTAGATGATAGTCTGGCATTGTCAAAGTCAAACTGGCTGTTGGGATGACTTATGAATGACCAGAAGTAATTGAAGTATTGAAAACTCAAATTTCCAGGAGCCTCAGAGTTTATTGTTCCTGAGCTGTTAAGATGAGTAACATTCTGGTAGCTGCACCAATAGGAATTTGAGGAAAGTGTCTTGCATATAACATGAAGTACCAGCATGGTTAGTCAGATGTGACTGACATCTTAGAAAATGGAGGGTAAAGCCCTCTGTGGCTAAGACTTTAAAGTGTGTACTGTCTTAGAAGTGGCCAATTCTTCTCTTGTAGACATAAACGAATGTCTGGTGAACAATGGTGGATGCTCTCATATATGCAGAGATCTCGTTGTTGGCTATGAATGTGACTGTCCAGCTGGGTTTGAGCTTATAGACAGGAGAACTTGTGGAGGTAAGATTTCAAATAGGTAAACATGGATTCTGCTGGTGGTATTCTGCTTGGAGATAAGAGCAAATTAAATTTCTTTACAGACATTGATGAATGCCAGAACCCTGGAATCTGTAGTCAAATCTGCATCAACCTGAAAGGAGGCTACAAGTGTGAATGTAGCCGTGGCTATCAGATGGATCTTGCTACTGGAGTGTGCAAGGCAGTGGGTGAGTACTGGCATAAGACTTTTGTACTCCAAATTTAAAATGAAGTAGCAAATTTTGTACTGTTTATGCTGGTGTGGTTTTGATATTAGTTGTTAACAATATAACTTGTACAGTTCTGAAAATTCTTAGCTCTCTGCCATGATACAATATGCTGCCAGACATAAACCACTTACGCCTGCTTTATGGGCAGGAAGACCCTCCTTTTAGTAAGTTGGGGAGGAGGGGAAGGATGATGTATAGGACAGCCAAGACCTCTGTCAGTATCTATTATCTAGGGTTGAATGGGAAAAACTAAGTATGATGATGCTTAAAACTTCTCAAAAGTATAGTATGTGATTGCAAATCTAGAAGTAGAGATACCACTTGTACTCTTTTCACAGGGAAAGAACCATGTCTCGTTTTCACCAACCGCCGGGATATCCGGAAGATTGGCCTCGAGAGGAAAGAATACATTCAACTAGTAGAGCAGCTCAGAAACACTGTAGCTCTAGATGCTGATATTGCTGAGCAAAAACTGTATTGGGCTGACTTCAGCCAAAAAGCAATCTTCAGGTAAATGGACTCAGCTTCTGAACCCTAGTGTATTCCTTTAAACCATCCTGTATTTACCCAAGATAGTTCTGAGAACTGGATTCCAAGAGAGAGATATCCTAAAGACAAGATACAGTAGATGCTAGTGCCTTTAAGTCGCAATGTGTATGCCGTTGGCAGCTCCTAGTAACTAATTCTAGAGTAGTACAAAAAAACCACTCTGTGGAGAGTCACAAGTATATTGACTGAGGTCTCTGTGTGGTACTTGAGGTGTGCTGAGTGTCAGTATCTGTGGAGGAACAGCTTGAAGGCAACTAATTCTTGTCTTCCAGTGCCTCTATTGATACCCGTGATAAAGTTGGAACACACATCAGAATCCTGGACAACATACATAGCCCTGCAGGAATTGCTGTTGACTGGGTTTATAAGAATATCTACTGGTCTGACTCAACTGCCAAGACCATTTCAGTGGCTAGCCTGGATGGCAGAAAAAGAAAAGTGTTGTTTCTCTCTGAACTGAGAGAGCCAGCATCTATTGCTGTAGATCCTCTCTCTGGGTGAGTATTTGTTCTGGTTCTCTTTAAAGTCGACCTACTAGCTGTTCCATGTCCTGAATAATTGATTTAGGTGGCCTTTGTTAGTTACTGGTCATAATTAAGAGTGATACTACACATTATACAACATAAATTCTGCTTCACAGCTTTATGTACTGGTCAGACTGGGGTGAGCCAGCAAAAATTGAAAAAGCAGGAATGAATGGATTTGACAGACAGCAGCTTGTGACAACAGAAATCCAGTGGCCTAATGGAATTGCTCTAGGTATGTTGAACTTGTCTCTGTGCCAGAGATATTCTGAAACTTTAGCAATTAATTTGCTACAAAAGTAAGGTCATCCTTCAGAGAAATGTTTTCAGCTTCTGAGAATCAGAAGTTCCTGCATATCTGAAGGCATTGCAGTAGGCACATATAGCACTTATCAGATATGTAAGAACAGTTGTTCTTTCAGTACTCTATATTCTGTTTGAGGCACAGGCCACTTAGCACTGTAGCAGCCTTCTGCATCCTGTTGTGGTAAGACACTAGAGCAACACTGCAACTATCCTTGAAGCTGTGGATCATTTAACTTTTGCAGAAGGCTTTGGAGGTTTGCTCCATGTAGATAGCAGATGTTTGGGTTTTCTTCTCCTAGATCTTGTAAAAAGCCGACTGTACTGGCTTGATTCTAAACTACATATGCTATCAAGTGTGGACTTGAATGGCCAGGACCGTAGAATTGTGCTGAAGTCTCATATGTTCCTTCCTCATCCTCTTGCACTAACAATATTTGAGGTAAGAATTACTTTCTGTAGTAACTGTCAAAGATACTCTTCCTGCTGGTATGTGGGTAGGTGGCAGTTACAGTGCTGACAGCAACACAAAGGTAACAGGGTGTAATGTCTGTCTTCTAGGATCGTGTGTACTGGATTGATGGAGAGAATGAGGCAGTATATGGTGCGAACAAATTTACAGGATCTGAAGTGGTAACTCTAGTGAACAACCTCAATGATGCACAGGACATCATTGTGTATCATGAACTTGTTCAGCCTTCAGGTAACTAATAGTATTTGTAGTTACATTAGTGTATACTTGAAGCTTGTCCTCCAACTGATACTGCTCCCCTGTATAGCTATCTCTATCAGCTATCTATTCACTTCTACTTAGCGTCTGGAGCTTCTAGTAGAGGCACCTGCACTGGGGTTTAGAGAAGGTCTAGTTGCAATTGTTCCTTCTCAGAGCAGGTAAAAATCTGTATGGTGCAGAGACAAGTAAGTCTATTGGAGCAATCAGTGAGCAAATAATTACTGTACATCTGGACTTAAAAAGAATCCTGTCAATTGCTGTACCAACAGGCAGAAACTGGTGTGAAGAGAACAAGGCAAATGGAGGATGCAGCTACCTCTGCCTGCCTGCTCCTCAGATAAATGAACACTCCCCAAAATACACCTGTGCGTGTCCTACTGGCTTCTCCTTGCAGGAGGATGGTTTGAGATGTGCAGGTAAGGCAATATGACTGAAATCTTTTCAAGGATGGATAGGGAAGAAGTAGAGCTATTGAACTTATTTGAGGTAAATAAAACAGTATAGGCTGACAGCTTTGCATGAGGAAGTATGGCTGCTGAGCCTATTGGAGGCAAATGTGGCAGTGTAGGCTGACAGCTTTGCATGAGTTACTCTGCAGTAGCTGTGCAAGGGTCCGTCTTCTAGCATGCATTAAACTGACTCTCAACATCTGCAGATACTATTCAGAGATTGTGTTTCACTTCTGCATCCTCATTTGCAACAAGCCCTTGTACCTTCATGACTTTCTGCAGACAGCAAGCACACACAAAACATACTGAGACTCTTTCTGGTAAAATGAGATATAAACTATCGGAGCACTACAGTGATGAAAAGCTAATAGGCTGATCTTGCTGGTGAAGGAAGTTTGCATCCCTTTTATGGTCCAAACAAACGAGCTGCTGCTACCTTGTGTATTGGCTATATGTCAGACTTGCTTGTGGAACAGAACTCCAAGTTTGTACTCACTGTACTGAATGTTGATTCTGACTGCCAGAATTAGGACAGTGTCCACATTCAGTGCTCTCTGTTGGCTGCTCTGAGAGGTTGCAGTAGGTATCAAATGGTGTACCTTAACAATACACTTCTGAAACTAAAAAGTCTCACCCAAAGAACGTGAAGTAAGGAATGGAGTGACTTACTGCTTTCATGACTAAATACTTGTATTTCATGCCTGGTTAACTGTCTAGCCTGTTTCTTGGAATCACATTTGGTCAAATCCCCTCAGCTGAGGATGTGCTATTGAAATGGCTCCTGTTAGTGTTTCCAATAAAGCTAACAAGCTGCATGATCATTTTGACATCCACTAAACATCCACTACCATGGCTGTCATAGCTAAGCCATTGTAGAACTTCAGGATTAACTGGGTTCTTGGTCTATAATTAGTTTCAGGTACTGGAACAACTGTGGCTTACACTGAGGCTAAAGATACCAGCACAACAGAAAAGTCTCCAACTGTTGGTCTAGTTCCTGGAGGTACTGGTCCAAAT
Organism: Tricholaema leucomelas; assembly: GCA_013400475.1. NCBI lineage: Eukaryota > Metazoa > Chordata > Aves > Piciformes > Lybiidae > Tricholaema lacrymosa > Tricholaema leucomelas. The sequence goes on from WAAF01012896.1 coordinate 27,300, forward strand.
AATTCAGACTGCTAAACATTAGAAAAAAATAAATGCAAACTGACTCACTAGTCTACTCTTTTGCATGCAAGTAGAGAACACTGTCCAGGTCATGTGTGTAGTACAAGTACAACAGCTGGAGCATGTGATAAATAGACTTAGTTCACTTGTGACAGTATGGAACCTATAAATTCCATGAAATCTCAGGAGTGATCAGCAAAGGCAAGCAGTGAAGAACTTTTCTACTAATATAGGATTAAAGCCTGTTAAGCTCTTTCTGCACTGAGAAGCTAATATGATAGCATCTTCTGGGCTTGGGAAATGCTTGCATCTGACAAAGTCAGCCAGCCTGTCAGTAAGCAAGCTCACTGGTTCAAATTTTCATGCAGCTTCCAATAGCAGTGGTACAACATCTGAAGTATCTGCAGCTGGAGGAAAATCAGCAGCTTGGACAGTTCTTCCTATCTGTGAGTACAGCATTTGCTAGCCTTTGGGGCCTATTGTCATGGGACAAGTCACTCTTAGTCAGGAGCTTGGCTTAACCTTACTCCATTCTTACAATCTCTTTCTCCTCTCTCCCTAAAGTACTGCTGATGATGGCAGCATTGGCTGGCTACTTCATGTGGCGTAACTGGCAGCACAAGAACATGAAAAGCATGAATTTTGATAATCCTGTATACCTGAAAACTACAGAAGAGGATATCACAATCGATATTGGAAGACACAGTGCTTCAGTAGGACACACCTACCCTGCAGTAAGTAAATCTGTTGATGTGTCTGAAACTCTGGGTTAATTCTCAGAGGAAGCATAAAGACTGCCAAATGATACCCAACTTGAGTTTAGGACAAATCTATGCTGTTGAAAGATACTGTCTGCATCCAAGCTTATTTGGCTGAGAGCTTGTCCTTTTAATTATGGTTGATCTTAGAGTAAAATAACTACTGTCATATATCTGGGGCACAGTAATCATTGGCCACTAGTCTGCAGAAGCAGCCCATGTTTCATACTTGTAGTGATGATAGTCATTCTGTTGTATTATTTACTAGTACAGTTGCAGCTAACTCTGTATTTATTTTGTACAGATATCTGTTGTAAGCACAGATGATGATATGGCGTGAACACTGGATCAGCAATCACTTGCAGTTTACTTGTGTTTTACACTCTTTGGGGATAGTAACCAGGTTTGTGGCTGAAAGACTTCCTCCGTTCTTGGAAGAAAGAAGATACTTCCTGTATGTATGGAACAGTTATGTAAATACCTATTTTATACACCTTAACAAACTGTAAATACCTGTCCACAACAATTCAGCTTTTAGTGGTTACAGTTTTATCAGTAACCCTTGAATTGGTCAGTCAGTAACACCACTGACCAAATATAAAGCACTTTCCATAGAAAGCCATATTCCAGCCACAACTTGTAACACCTGTACATATGTGTATAGGCCACTTGTAAATACTGTTCTTGGAAACTCACTATCAAGCACTTTGAAATACTTCAAATGTAATTTATTGTACACTATCTTTTTCAATGATGGGGACAATGGCAATAGGAAAAAACGGGTTACTACAATTGCCAAAAATTTCTAAACAGAAGTAATTTTGTATGTATGATTCAAACAATTTTGTCTCTTAACCTTTTAGAGATGCACAACTATGAATGCTCTTTAGGAAGCCACTGTAATCTTAAATGCAGAGAAAGGAAAAAGGACAATAAAAAAAAGAGCAACTGAAGTTTTGGTCTCTGGTTATTATATCAGCTTTGATGTAAAAGAGTAGCTCTGAAGTTAGGAGCTTTAGTAGGACACATTGTTACTGCCAGACAGAACAAAATATTTGTTATCTGTGCAGTACCCCGGGCTACTAAGACCCTACTAACCTGTCTTAGGTTCATAAGTCAGACTGGTAGCCTGCAGGGCACTGAACTGATGGTCTCCTTTTGTGGGCCACCATCTGGGCTCTTAAGTTAGGATTGATGGTGGCTAAAATTACTGAACTACTACTGTAAGCTTTTAAAAGGTAGCATTAATAAAGATACTATGTCAAGAGAGGTTAAGGCATTCTCTGTCAGGTAAGTGTAAAGTCTTTGTAAAGAATATTATGTTAAAGCTCATAGTGGTGTTATCTGTGAACTAGTGTCCCCTTCTCTGTGAGAACCCAGTTACTTGCAATAGCTCTAAGATACTGACAGCTTAAGGTGCTAGAGCCTTTCTCTTGAGTGACCATAGGAGTTACAAATGTACAACTCTCCTGGGTCTGAGAAAGTGATTGTTCATCTTTCACTGTTTAGTACCATACTACTTGAGTGCTAACTTTAGTTCCTTATCTCACTGCGCATGTGTAGTTGAATGGTTGAATTTGCAGGTTCTGTGGTCTTGAGACATTTTCTTCTCTGATCAAGTCTGGAGTAAACAGAGAATTTTTTTTATTTATGGCATAACTACTTGGTAGTCTCCAAATGAGTAAAACTAAACTGTCCTAGACAATAGTAGTTTCCTTAATGGCAAATTATTTTTCTAGCATGAGGTCATCTTGTTTGTTGTTTTCATCTGATGCTGCAGAATTTTGACCTGGAATTGCTACCTCAATTACTGTACCAGGAGATGCTGCTTCACTGCTGGCTAATCCTTACTCCTTCATGGTAAAGAGGAAATTGCTTCTGTCTAAGACAGAATTTGGAAGAAGTGAAAATCTCCTGCCTATGCTTTAGTGAAGATTTGTTACATCATTTTCCGTTGGTCATGTCTTTAGAATAGCAACAATAAAAGCCAAGTTAGAACTTGGATCGGTTCCTGGTTCTAATCACTGTTCTCATTACAGTTATAGCTGGAATCTGCTCTTGTAATGGTCGTCTGTGTATTGTGGATGCCTTTTTTTGACAAACAAGGACAGGTCACAATTTCTGTAGATTTTTAAAACAAATTGTCCTAGCAAGCTTGCTGCTCAGAGTTGAAGATTCTAACTAGCTATCCCTGGCAACTCTTGCTTTACATATCTGGGGTGCACATGGACTGAATGTCTTAGAAGGATTAGGATCTAAGGAGACTTCTAAAGTTTTTGGCCAAGAGTACTGTATTTATTGAGTTCTTTATGAGATAAAGTGCCTTTCATATCAGCCTACTGCTATGTAGAGATTACTAGTAGAATTCAGCATTTTCAGTCAGATGTTTAACTTGTAATACTACTAACACTTACACTTGTAAGTGTTCATGCTGAAGTGTGGCAAAGCCTAAAACATGATTGTCAGTCAGCTTGTTGGTTGTAAATCTGTGTGGCAGCTCACTACAGACAAAATGCTCTGCCTTTTTACATCTTCATACAGAAGATGAGCAAAGATACAGAGTCTGTTCAAGTTCACTCCTGCCACCAGTATCATCCCAAGTGGCATATGGAGTAGTCCAGTAAAAACCCTTCTTGAGGTTAACATTCAGCTGGATCTTATTTTGGGGACTTTACTTAATTCCTGCGGAAACTGTGGGCTCTGGTAGCTAGTTTTCTAACAGTCAGATGTGCTGCACAAAGTTGTCAGAGTAGTACTTCTGACACAAGTACTTACTAGGGGCTGTAGACTTAACATTTTGCCTGATAACGTAGCTGGAGGGAGGAGTGGAGAATGTCAGGCTGTAGCAGAAGATGACATAAGATGGCTTGTACTTAGTTGCAGTTGTTTATTTTGGCTCTTAATGTCATTAGATTTATTCTGCCCTACCCCTTTTCATTTTTGTGTTACGGAATCATTGTTTACTCCCACAGTAAACTTTGGAGAGTAGTCAGGGATTCCTTCTATAATAAAAAAAATCCAACTTGCACAGACAAATGCCTTACTATCTTTGAACAATTTTCCCCTCTGCCATCTGGAAGTGTTTGACTTTTTTTGTACTCTGTCATGTGACTCTCTTGGCATCTGATGAAGGTCTCATAGCTGTACTAAAAACTCCTGCAGCAGCCTGTGGCTGTGCTGGTGACTGCTAAATGAATTCTCAGCTCATCCTTGTCTCGGCTTCTCTGCTGCACTCTTGCTGTCTCCCAGAGCAATGGGATATTAATAACCAGTTTGGTCAGATTTTACTCTAAGTTGGGTTTGTATCCATTAGCAGTACATTTTTCAAGAGAGATACATAAGCATAGTTTTAATTGATGATTAAATAATAGTCAATAGTGTAATTTTTGTTTCCCATCTGAATGCAAAGTCCTCTGTTTCTAAATACTACCAACATCTGCTAGGTAGTGAGTACAAAGCTAGCTTTGAAACACTTTCTCTCCCTTGCAAATATTAAAGTTTTTCTTAAAAACTGTGGGAACAGGGGAACAGTATTACACCATATTTGATCTGCCTTTAAGCAGTAATGTAAAATACCTACAAAACCAGCAAAACTGGAGGAAATTTAATGTAAAGGGAATTGAAGTTGCTCATGCAATTCACTCCTTCCCCTTTCTGCACCACGTTTCTCTACCCATACCTGTAGTGTGCCTTCTCCCTACCCATTTCTTTCCTTATCAGATCTATTTATCTATTCTTATGTAAATACTGAATCTTGCTGTCGTTAGAGAAAAGGGAGACAAGAAATTAGACTGGAAGAACAATTACAGGAAAACAAAGGGGTTAAAAACAGAGGAGTCCAGGAAGGTTGGACCTACTTCAAGAAAGAACTCTTGAGGGCACAGGAACAGGCCCTCCTAATGTGCTGGAAGGTGAGCTGATGAGGGAGACAGCCAGACTGGGTGGGAAAGGAGCTTCTAAAGAAATTAAAGGGAAAAAAAAAGGAGGAAAAAGGGGAAGTATCCCCAAAGAGTTCAAGGATGTTGCTAGGTCTTGCAGGGAAAAAGAGAGGCAAAAGCCGATTTAGAGCTTAGGCTGGCCTCTGTGGTTAAGGAGAATAAAACATGTTTCTATAAGTATGTTAATGGCAAAAGAAGGGGCAAGGACAACCTCCAGTCTGTATTAGATGGAAAGGAAAATATAGTGACAAAGGTTGAGGAATAGGCAGAGGTACTTAACACCACGATTGCCTGAGTCTTCAATAGTAGGACAGGTTGTCTCTATGACAGCTGGCCTCCTGAGCTGGCAGATGGGAGTCAGGGACCAATATATTCCCCCTATAACCATGAGGAAGCAGTAGGGGACCTGCTGAGTCACTCAGATCTTCAAGTCCATGGGACTAGATGGGATCCATCCTAGGGTGCTGAGAGAGCAAATGAGCTGGCCAAGCTGCTCTCCAACAATTATCAACAGTCCTGGCTCACTGCAGAGGTCCCCAAAGACTGGAAGCTGGCCAATGTGATGCCCATCCACAAGAAGGGCCGGAAAGAGGAACTGGAAAACTACAGACCTGTCAGCCTGACCTCAGTGCCAGGCAAGGTCATGGCTATGTTGAGTGCCATCACAAAGCACCTACAGGATGGCCAAGGGATCAGGCCCAGCTAGCATGGGTTTAGAAAGGGCAGGTCCTGCCTGACCAACCTGATCTCCTTTTATGATCAGGTTACCTACCTGGTGAATGTGGGGAAGGCTGTGGATGTAGTCTACCTGGACTACAGCAAAGCCTTTGACACCATCTGCCACAACAAGCTCCTGGCAAAGGTGGCAGCTCATAGCTTGGACAGATTCACTTTGATATGGGTCAAGAACTGTCCGG
>WAAF01012896.1:33147-53416 GCA_013400475.1 Tricholaema leucomelas
ATTATTGAAATGGGCTGCCCAGGGAGGTGGTGGAGTTGCTGTCCCTGGAGGTGTTCAAGGAAGGCCTGAATGAGTCTGAGGCACTTAGTGCCGTGGTCTACTTGATTGGATAGGGCTGGGTGTTAGGTTGGACCAGATGATGTTTAAGGTCTCTTCCAACCTGTTTGATTCTATGATAGGAGACCTTAAGTAAAGGAAAAAGCTTAGAGCTACAGAAGCACTTTTCACTGTATAGCCTTGCACGCACGTAAAGACACGCCAGTAGTTTCTGCAGATAAACCACAGCATTTCTGTGGACAAGCATGCTCCTATTCCTCCTTTGACCTGGCTCACAACAATGACTGATATTGTCACTTATTGAAAGAAGCTGCTTGAAGAGATCTGATCTGTTAAAGTACAGATGCCAGCTACTATTGACTTGCTGATCCTCTTGAAAAAGCTTCATGATTTGCCTGTATCAAATGTAAAAGCCATAAGAGCAGGTAAAGGACAGAGATGGTGTGAAATAAGCCTGGCCGATTGAACATCCTAGCTAAAGACTGCCTATGAAAAGGATAATAGTCTTAATTCTCCCTTGCACAGCCCTGGTTAGGATGCTTACATATCTCTGTTAAGCAATGAAAAATGCTTCCTATGATACCTGAGAAAAGACAAGCACCCCAGCCTGGCTGACTTAACTGATATACTAACATACTCTAAATTGCTCCAACATAGGAAGCAGTATGCAGTAAAGACAAATGACTTGTAGAAGAATTTTTGGTTTTTGCTGTGAAGAAGTCTTGTGTAAGCAAGAGTAAGCAGTTTTTAGCACCTTTTTCCTCACTTTCCTTAGATAGGTTCTCTTGGAGTCAAATGTCAAAATACATTGAAATGGCAGTTCCTGTCAGTGTAGATTTAAAACTCAGACAGCAATGTGAACACATTAATATGCAGAAGAGTTGTTTCCCTCTAGTGGAACCTATTAGTTGTCTAGAGGTGCGTTTGAAAGGCTGATCACTGAAGACAGTACCATAATTTAAGAGCAGTGCTACCTGCTATTAGGTCCCTTTTGTGGATGTATGCAAGTGAGAAGTGGTTTTCTTTAGACACTTTAACAGTTTATTCCTATTTTTTTTTTTTGGCCCTTAGAATGTGTTAAATGCTCAAGTGAGGTTTTAAGTCTTAGACTTCCTAATTCGAGGAGGCTGGCCTGTGACTTGGTAGTTGCATAATATATTGTGGTTGTAGCTTCTTGTCTCCTGAATTTAGCAATAGAGTACGTGATTTAAGAAGGTGCTTATTCTTTTCAGGCCTGGATTGGAAAGCTTCTTAGAACTCAATCTCATGGAGATTTAGAAAGATAGGTAGTTTACGTGGTGACAGATAGTTCAGAAAAACAGTAATGTTCTTAGTTTGTTCTTTAGCTGTTTCTCTCATCATGTCAAGGTTCTGATATTGCTGTAGTAAAACTTGGTGGATATATTCAATCATTTGAAGAAACTCCACACACTCTGAACACACTCTGCTTATGTGAAATTACTGAGGGTTAATTGTGCTCTGCTAACCTAAGCACCTTTAGGCATTCAGCACTGTCTTTTATGATATTGTTCTGTCCAAATCTGGGACTTTATGGCCCACAGGAGAGGACAGCTAAGATAGGTGAAAACTGAGGGTTGTGGATAAGGAATTGTGCTCCACAAGGAGGTGGGATCTGTTCTGGGATGAGTTCTGTTCGACATCTTTATCAGGAACCCTGAGGAGCGTGCTGTGGGTGTGGTCATCAGGTTTGTAGAGCGTCAAATAAATGGTCGGGGCAAAACCACTGAATATACTCAAAGGCAGAACTGCTGTCTTGGGGGGACTTGCACAGGTAGGAGAAAGGGACTGACAAGGATCCCCTGAAATCCAGCAAAGAGAAACAGTCCTGGGAAGGCAAAACTCTGCAACAATGCAGGCTAGGGACAGGCACCAACAAGGGCCAGCAGTGGCAGCAGTGGTGGTGGTGTTGTAAGTAGGATCTGTCCTCTCTGCTTAGCTCTCATTGCAAGCTACATCTGCAAGCTACTGCACTTGGACTTCTAGTAGAGGTTTTCAGCAGAAGAGGGATGTCAGTAAACATGGCCAAGTGCAGTAAAAAGCCAGCAAGATGGTCCTGGGCTTTAGAGAACTTGGAGGCTTTAGAGAACTTGGTCTGGAGAGCAATCTATGGGATCCAGGGTGGTTCAGCTGAGAGAAGAGATGACTTTGGGGGCATGCAACAGCCTCCTTGAGGCCAGCAGGAGTGGGTGAAGAAGTCACTGATGGACTTTTCACAGTGGCATGTGGTGAGAGGGTGAAAGGCACTGGTATAAGCTGAAACACAAAAGGTTCAGTCTGGAGATAAAGAAAATCCCCTTCCCCATGAGGACAGCCCAAGCACTGAGGCAGGGCCCAGTGAGGTTGGGGCTTCACAGCCTGAGAGCTGTTTGGTGCCTGGAATAGACTGCTCTGAACTCATGGATGAGCTTTGGGCAGGGGTTGTGACTGGAAACCTCCCCAGGGTCCCCCCCAGATCTGAACAGGATACTGTGGTTCTGTTATTTGTTTGAATATTAAGGAAACAATGGAATTGGTCAGTGTTAAGGAGGGGTTTAAATCTGGGTTAGAAGTGAATTGTAGTGAGACCAGTATAAAAATTATTAAATAGTTTAATAAATATATAAAAGAAAACTTCCCCACACTTGTTTACAATTAACACACAGAGAGAGATTCTATTATGTGGTTGGTAAAGCTAATTTTTGCAGAATGTATATATGCAGTCAGGTTAAACTTAAATGGTTTAGGAAAGGTATTAGAAAAATGTTTGCAAGTGGAGAGTCTGGCAGCACAAGCTGCCACTTAAAGGTTAAACATAAACTTTCACAAGCTTCAGAAAAGAGAGTTACCTACTGGTTATGAGTCGCAGTGTTTGTAATCCAAAAGTGTATGTAGAAGCACAAAATGAGGAAAAAAATAGTCTCACGATGTGGTGGCCTTCCACGTGGTGATGATGCAGTAGGGCTTTGCTGCTCGTTCAGCTCGGATTGAGCATGTTGACAGAGGAAATCCACAAACACGAGGCAAGTCCTCCGTGGCTCTCAGGAGGTCATTGGAGTGGTCAGCCACCTGGGCAATGCAGGATCTGGGTTTGCAGGCTGGAGCAGTCTGATCGAGTGCTACGTATAGCAAGGAGTCGGCCATTGGGCTGGAGTGGCAGGCCAGCAGGTCCAGGTGTCACAACCTCTTGCTAGGTCATTGCCTAGAGTCAAACGGATTTGAGCTTAGCTGAGCTCAGGTGGGCAGCTGTATCCCAGCCTGGGGCAAGCCATTTCAGTCCCTTGGCGCAGTGCAGGAGACAGGCAGGGTCAGGGCTTCCCTTCATGGAGGTGGCAAGTCTCGAGCTACACGTGGTGCAAAGTGCCATAGGACACAAAGGCACGCAAAGCAAACGGGTAGCAAACAAAATAAAGGCGGCAGCAGCAAACAATCAGGTTTGCTTGGGTTCTAAGCGTTTTGATGACTGTCTTTGGCCAACAGCAAAGATAAAAACACCCCTAAAATCAATCCTAAGTTATTTCACCAAAAAAGGGAGATGTGCATGCCAAGCATATGTGACCTGTATTTACCAAAGACAAAGCAGGCTGCAAAACCAGGCCAAATGACATCAAGCTCTGTGGCACAGTTGACTTGCTGGAGGGCAGGGATGCCATCCAGAGGGACCTGGACAAGCTGGAGAGGTGGGCCCAGGCCAATCTCATGACATTTAACAAGGCCAAGTGTAAGGTCCTGCACCTGGGTCAGCACAATCCCAGGCACAGATACAGGCTGGGTGGTGAATGGCTGGAGAGCAGCCCTGAGGAGAGGGACCTGGGGGTCTGGGTTGATGAAAAGCNGAGGGACTATTTACAAGGTCTAGTAATGTCAGGACGAGGGGGAATGGGATTAAACTGGCAGGGGGGAGATTTAGACTAGATGTTAGGAGGAAGTTCTTTACAGTGAGGGTGGTAAGACACTGGCACAGGTTGCCCAGGGAGGTTGTGGATGCTTCCTCCCTGGAGGTGTTTAAAGCCAGGCTGGATGAGGCCTTGAGCAGCCTGCTGTAGTGGGAGGTGTCCCTGCCTATGGCAGGGGGTTGAAGCTGAATGATCCTTGAGGTCCCTTCCAACCTAAACCATTCTGTGATTCTATGATTCTATGAAATATGGTGTCTGTGATAGACTGAGAGGTGCCAAGGCTTTTGTCTGCTTTCCTGTGCTTCTTCCACCCAGGAAGAAGGGGGATGGGACACCAAGGTAGGTGTTTAGGACATGTCATGGATTCTAGGTATAATTTGGACCTTCTGCCACAGTCAGGCTTCCAAAATGTTGCTCTTCTAATAATAAATACACTTTTGCTTGCTTGTTTCTTATCAGAGAATGGTCTGGGCACAGTAATTTAAGCATTCTAATCGCTAATGGCAAGTTAACATGATGCAGTTTTCCACCTCTTGGATGTCTCTGTTGGTTGACACTAGTCTACTTGTGTCAGTGGGTTTTCCCTGGTAATCTTTCAGTCCTGTTTTTGGATCTCTACCTGGCCAGATGAAGAAAACTTTACAGATCTAGAAGCATGGCTTCTCAATAGCTTAAAGACAAGGAACTTAATTTGTCCTTGTAAGGTGGTGATGATTTTGCCCATCGTAGTGCCATGTACAATATATTTTCTGCAGAGGATTAGAAGAATCCCATGAAGAACAAAACATTTGTCTCCAAGCTGAAATGTATAGCTCAAGAGCTTTATGCTTCAGTATTTATTTCTGCTTCATGGTCTTGTGGCTTGAAACCTCTTTACTCCTTGGTGAAAGCATACTCACTAAATCACAAATACCCACTAAGTGAGAAATCATCTATTTGCAACTTTCAGCTTATGCCTCTGGTGGTAAAAGAAGTTCACCTCATGAACCTTTTTCAAATAATTGCAAGAAAGCCTCAACAGAAAAATTCAAATTGTTTATGCAGTTACTGATGCAGAAGCAGCTTGGTCCTTTTGGTTTTACAGGAAGAAACATTACTTAGGCTTTGATTAAGCCACTCCATCTTGGCTGTTTTTGGTTGAAGAATAGGTCAATGCAATTGGGTGGGTGGAGTGGAATCCATAGAATTTAAGTATTGATTGTGATCCCTGCACATTATAAAGTTCCTGCTACTGGGTAAAAGCTGGCAATTTTGTAGTTGTAATATGCCTATTGTCATGCCTCAGAAACAGAGTTTGAACAATTGCTTGGATCAGAGTGAACAACTGTCAGATTGTAAAGTGACCCATGCAGAGAAATAGCTAGCAGTTTCTAGTCCTTTTTCTTCTTTGGCAGCTTCTACTGATGGTGTAGTTTTTGGAAGTCAAGGCAGGGAAAGAAATGCTGTAAAACTGCTTATTTACAAAGGGCATAATGCTTTTGCACTCAGGAGAGGGGTGTCTTGGGTCTATGGGAAGCTAATCATCAGCAGTAAATATTCCACTGCCTCTGGTGCACCTAAACAGTGTGTCTTGTTTCACTTTGCCTGCAATTCTCCTTTTAGCTTCTTTCAGAAGATTATCTGTGCTCTGAAATAAGGTCTGTGGGAACAAAGAGTACTAGGTAGGTATACAAGGATGGATGAGCAACCTTGGGTTTCCCAGTGTCAAAGAGCCTGTTGCAGGCAGTAACAGCAGAGTGGTGAATGCACTGTCAGGTGGTGGTCTGGGCTATCGGATTTACATTTGTCATCCCATATTCTTAGATAAACTTTCAGTCTCTTTTCTGTTGACCTTAGATCACAGGGAACAATCTGACCCAAATCTGTAGAAATCAGAAGCAATTGCATGGTTAAATTCAAGAACATAAGCAAGACATGCAAAACCCCCACTGCAAAAGGTAAGGCAACCATAAAAGAGCAGAAGAAGTTTGGAAGGCCTCTATAAAGTGTGCAGCACCATCCTTAGATGGCCTTTGAAAGGTGAGTTCCCTGTCAGAGAGTCTGGGGCTTACAGAAAGGCTCCAGCTCTCTTCCAAGGGCATTGTAGAATTACTCATCCATCTGTTGAAACAGGAACAAGGAGCAGTAAGCAAGCAAAAAGTCATTCTCTATCACTGAAGATTTTCAGAAATTAGTATTAAAAATGGAGCAGTACATTACAGACTAGTGCACAAAATTTAAGTTAGGGTAATGCTGCCACATTTACTTGTCTTGCAGGGGATCCTCATCAGAATGGGTTGTTGTTACTTTATGAACTGCATTAAGTGCATAGAGTACAGATAAAGATTGCTAATTTCTAGTTGGACTAGAAGTCCAGAAGCTATGCATAGCTCAGCTACTAAAACAATAAGGACAAAGAAGGCCATAACCCATCAGTAGCAGGGAATATGCAGAAGGTAAGGACAGGGACCAGGAGAATGGAGATCCACCCACTGTAAGAGAAGACCAGGTTCAAGACTGTCTAGTGAACCTAATGATGCACAATCCATAGGACCGAATGAGATCCATCCATGAATCCTGAGGGAACTTGCAAAGACACTTTACATCACATTTGAAAAGTCATGGTGGCCTGGTGAAGTCCCAATCACCAGAAAAAGGGGAGACACCTCCCATTTTCTAAAGGGGGGAAAAAGAAGACCCTGGGAAGTACAGGCCAGTCAGTCTCAACTCAGTGCTAGCAAGATAATGGCACAGATCCTCCTGAAGACTCTGCTACAGCACATGGGAAACAAGGCAATGGTTGGTGACAATCAACATGGCTTCACCAAGGGCCAATCCTTCATGATAAATTTGGTGGCTTTTTATGATGTGTTCAGAGCACTAGTGGATAGGAGAAGAGTAACTGATGTCATTTTCCTGGACATGTGCAAAGCATTTGACATTGTCCTGTGTGACATCTTTGTCTCTAAATTGGAAGGACACAGATTTGATGTATGGACTACTCAATGGATAAGGAATGAGCTAGATGTGCTGCTCTCAAATTGTTGAGATCAGTTGTTCAGTGTCTAAATGGAAACCTGTGACAAGCAGAATGCCTCAGCAACCTACTGAGACAGCTGCTGCTTAACATCCTCATCAGGAATGTGAAAGTGGGATCGAGTGCACCCTCAGCAAGTTTGCAGATAACATCAAGCTGTGTGGTGTGGTCAAAATGCTGAAGGGAAGGGATGCCATCGAGAGGGATCTCAACAGCCTGGAGAGGTGGGTCCATGCCGACCTCATGACCTTCAACAAGACAAAGTGCAAGGGCTGCAGGTGGGTCAAGGCAATCCCAAGCACAAATACAGGCTAGGTGACAAGTAGATTGAGAGCAGCCCTGTAGAGAAGGACTTGACAGTGCTGGTTCAGGAGGTACTCAACATGAGCAGGCAATGTGTGCGGCCAGCCCAAAAAGCCAACCATATCATGGCCTGCATCAAAATATGTGTGACCAGCAGGTCAGGGAAGATGATTCTGCCCCTTGGCTCTTGTGACACCCCGTCTGATTTACTGTGTCTAGCTCTGGAGCCCCTGTACAAGAAAGATATGTATCTACTGAAGAGGGTCCAGAGGAAGGACCCAAGGATGGTGAGAGGGTTGGAGCACCTCTACTATAAGCATAGGCTAAGGGAGCTGTATCTACTGGAACGTGTCCAGAGGAGGGCAACGAAACTGGGGGGGCCTGGAACGCAAGCCCTATGAGGTGAGGCTGAGGGAGCTGGGGTTGTTTAGCCTGGAGAAGAGGAGGCTCAGGGGTGACCTCATTGATGTCTACATCTACCTAAAGGGAGGCTGGTGGGGGTCAGTCTCTTCTGCCAGGTAACTGTCGCGGAGGGGAATTCTGCCCTTATCGCCTGTTCGTGGCGAAGGGGAGAAATCAATTGGTGCGAGGTAATTTTTATATAAAAATATATGTTTATTAAACTCAATATTCTTAACTCGACACCCCCAACCACTTTATTAAATATGATTCATTAATTCACGGTCATGGAGAACCTTATGGGAAATATATCACAATAAACGGCTTACTGGTAACTATATTGCAGTAACTAGCGTAACTATTAAACAGAGAGAGTGTTTTTCCCTGTGGCTACTGCCGCTTGGGGGCTATATACTGTTTGCCCAGCAGAGTGGGCTGCAAGCTTTCTGCTCTGTGGCAGGCACAATAGAAATCAAAGAAGCATTTACTCACAATTAGATTAATTATAAATNTGGGCTGAGATCAATGGTCTCATTGGCCACCGATAACCAATCAGGCTGGCAGTCAGCCAACCCTGCCATAATAGGCAAGGAGCCACAGGCCTGGACTTTCCCAATATGGGGCTCACATGGGCCTAGCACCCGGCAAGCGTGAGCTGAGCATGTGGGGGCTTACACAACCTAAAGCCTGGGCAGGCCAGACTCCATGGCACCAGGCCTGTTGTGCCCCTCTGTGCTGGCCATGTGCTCACCCCTGACTATGAGCAGGAAAAACATGTTCAGGCAAGGCAAGGCCTATGCAAGTCTGGTTTTGGGCCTATGGGCCCTCCATGACAGTAACCAGCAACAGAACAAGGGGACACAATCTCAAGTTGTGCTGGAGGAGGTATAGGCTGGATGTTAGGAGGAAAGTTCGTGACAGAGTGATTTGCCATTGGAATGGGCTGCCCAGGGAGGTGGTGGAGTCACCATCCCTGGAGGTGTTCAAGAAATGACTGGATGAGGCACATAGTGCCATGGTCTAGTTGACTGGATAGGGCTGGGTGCTAGGTTGGACTGGATGAACTTGGAGGTCTCTTCCAACCTGGTTGATTCTGTGATTCTATTGAGTCTGAATAAATGAAGGCTCCGAAGAGACCTCAGCAGCATTCCAGTACCTGAAGATGGCCTACAGGAAAGCTGGAGAAACATGTGTTGATAGGGCAAGTAGTTTTAAACTAGAGCAGAGTAGATTTAGATCAGACATAAGTAAGAAGTTCTCTCATAGTAGTGAGACACTAAAACAGGCTGCCCAGAGAAGTTGTGGATGCCTCATCCCTGGAACTGTTTAAGATCAGGTTGCATGCGAAGTTGAGCATCCTGGTCTTCTGGAAGGTGGCCTTGCCCATGACAGTGGAGCTGGAATTAGAGGATCTTTAAGGCTCCTTCCAACTCAAGCTATTCCATGATTCTGTGATCCTATGCTTCATTACTAATGCTTTAATTCATTTTGATGCTTTGTGCTTGGTACAAATAAGAGCAAAACCAAATCTATGTTTGGTATCAGCTTGACAAATTGTGAGGTTAGAAAGCAAGATGGAGTCCAGCCAGCAGCCTCAGCTTCTTCCCAGTAGGCAAAGAGAAGAGGACAGCCTAGCACAAAGTGCAGAGCAGAAGTGACCTTATCTAATGTTTTCCTTGCTACCCATCTCAGCAAGACTGTGAGGGAAGTAGACACCATTGTTTTCATTTCTCAGCCTATCATCTAGCTATTCTCACCAAAACATGCTAGCTAGGCTCAAACTAGCACACAAATGTATAGCTTAATAAGCTTATAACTCATCTGTGTGCTTCTTTTAAAAGCAAACTATAAGTGTACCAACAAACAGTCCACTCTGCAGTGTTGTTGAGGGCAGAAACAAATGCGCTAAAGTCACAGAAATCCTCTGCCTGACATAAAAGAAAATGCTTCCCTCGGCAATTTATCATCATAAGCACACATGCTGACACAGCTATGAAGAGGTATTGTCGCAGGATCCACTGACCCTCTGTTTTTCTACTTGAAACAACTCACAGGGGATACTGACTAGGTATGTGAATGTTATCTAGAACTTGTAAAGCTGTAGGGGTTTGTGGGTGCCTACACAGACAGGCACCCAAGTACACAAGCACACATGTACAAACAGTGTGGCCAGCAGGAGAAGGGAGGTTATTCTTCCCCTGTACTCAGGACTGGTCAGGCCACACCTTGAATACTGTGTCTAGTTAAGGGCTCCTCAATCCCAAAGAGATGTTGAGATATTGGAAAGTGTGCAGAGAAGGGTGATGAAGCTGGTGACGGGCCTGAAACACAGCCCTTTGAGGAGAGGGTGAGGGAGCTGGGGGTGTTTAGCCTGGAGAAGAGGAGGAGGGTCAGGAGTGACTTCATTGCTATCTACAGCTGCCTGAAGGGAGGTTGTAGGCAGGTGAGTTTGGTCTCTTCTCCCAGGCAACCAGAAACAGAATGAGGGGACACAGTCTCAAGTTCTGCCAGGGGAGGTATAGGCTGGATGTTAGGAGGAAGTTCTTCACAGAGAGAGTGATTGGCATTGCAATGGGCTGCCCAGGGAGGTGGTGGAGTCACCGTCCCTGGAGGTGTTCAAGAAAAGACTGGATGAGGCACTTAGTGCCATGGTCTAGTTGACTGGACAGGGCTGGGTGATAGGTCAGACTGGATGATCTTAGAGGTCTCTTCCAACCTGGTTGATTCTATGACTCTGTGAAATAGATTATACTTTAAGGTGTCCAATTTAACCAAATCCTAGCCAAGACTTGTGGTGAGTTGTTCTAGCACTCTGCTGCTGTGTTTTTTCCAGCAGAGTAGCTGATGGGCACCATAAGGACATTTACTTTCCTGTTATTTGTACGATTTTTGTATTAAGCATGTTGTGCCTAGAGAAAGGAACAGAAGTGACACATATATGACATTTAATCCAATCACATTCATTAATTAAATGTATTTATGTTCATTCTACAGGATGTACTACACTGGTCTAAAGTGCAAACAGTAAGTTTGAAAGTAGCAAAAAGAGTAAACAAATATTGTGTCAGTAATTGGATTTCAAATAGAGAACCACAAAAAAATCCTCGGAGGTCATCTGCTACAGCCTTCTGCTCAGAGCAGAGAACTTTTCATAGCTAAATCAGATTGCTCAGGGCTTTGTGTGAGCAAGTTTTGAATATCCAGAGGATGGAATTGCCATGACCTCATAGCAGCTCACTGCAGGGTTTCATCACTCATACTCTCAAGAATTTAGTAGTTATTTGGGGCAATTTTTTCTTTATCTCACAGTTTTCAGCTTAGATCATACTTTGTTACCCAGTTCTTGATCAACTTAAGATGTTAGTTTCTTTTAGCTATGAGTCAGTAGGGATTTCTGGTACAGGGCCACAAAACAAGGCATTGTTTTTGAAAGCAGTAATGGACCAAAATGCAAATGTCACCCACCAAGGTGAGTAAGAAATTCTTATTCTGAGCACCTAAAATGATGCATTTAATGGAAGTAAATGTACTTCAAGGCCTGAATCAGTGATGATTTTGGGTATATGTACACACGCTTGAGACTTCAGTTCTCCCTTAACTCACAAGCTTAGGTACTAGTTCCAAGACTGATCTGTTCAGGTTACACAGGAATTTCAAGAATAATCTGGTTTGGTTTTTGTTGATTGGAAATCTTACATACCTGCCCACTGCATTTGTCATTTGTTAATGTACTCAGCATAAGCACATTTTCAAAAGCAGCAAGCTAATGATATGAGCAAAGGGCTTAAGGTGGTAGCATCGTGACCTTCCAATGTTTTTATGGTTTTATTGGTCTGTGCCACTAAGAACATCTGCAACAATCAAGAATTCTCTTAAATGTAGCAAAATCATAATTCATTGCTGTGACTCCGAGATCTACATATGATAATGCTAAACCATGAGGACAGGCTGAGAGAGTTGGGGCTCTTCAGCCTGCAGAAGAGAAGGCTTCAAGGAGACCTTATAGTGGCTTTCCAGTATCTGAAGGGAGCCTACAGGAAGGCTGGGGAGGGACTATTTACAAGGTCTAGTAATGTCAGGACGAGGGGGAATGGGTTTAAGCTGGAAGAGGGGAGATTTAGACTGGATGTTAGGAGGAAGTTCTTTACAGTGAGGGTGGTAAGACACTGGAACGGGTTGCCCAGGGAGGTTGTGGATGCTCCCTCCCTGGAGGTGTTTAAAGCCAGGCTGGATGAGGCCTTGAGCAGTCTGCTCTAGTGGGAGGTGTCCCTGCCTATGGCAGGGGGTTGGAGCTGGATGATCCTTGAGGTCCCTTCCAACCTAAACCATTCTATGATTCTATGTTTGTCCCAAAGGAGAAATCCAAGTAAAAATCTGCAACTTGTATCACTATACTATCTTGTATTGAGAACAAAGGACACTGACATAGAAGCTGGATGTACTGTATCAGCCTTCCCATCTGTTGATGAGTTACAAGTGGACTATTTAATAAAACCTGCTATTAGTAATCTGTCTGGTGGTATTAATTAAAAAAACACAGCAATTTGTTATCTCTTTGCTAAAGCTATAGTGTTGAACATGTGAATGGCTTCCTGACTTGTAAAATAACGATCTTCATTCTGTCTAGCTTAATTAAAATCCTGTGCTGACTGCCCTTGTAGAGGAGGCACATTTCCACCACCACTGGTCATTTTTAAAGCAGCCACAATGAAGTGTTTTGCTTCTGTGTTAATATTGCCCTTGGGATGCTTTAATCTTACCAGTGCTACTCTTCCTTCTCAACAGGCTTCTCAGAACATTAGTAAACGTGAATAGGCTGGGATAATCAGTAATGTAGGAAACAGGAGACAGCCTTTTGCTGGAGGTCACCCTTGTATTGTTGATGATAGCAGAGCAGTCAAAGGTTTATTTTTCACTTTGCAAACAATTCTGGGCATTCAATTACTGAGATGAAGAAATAGAGCTCACCAGAAAGCTGGAAGTCCACTCCTCACCTAAACTCTACCTGTTTGCTCCAGCTAGAATAATGCAAAAGTACCACAGAACCACCTCCAGGAAAACTGGACAAACTTGGTGAGAGTTGTGGCAGGAGACAGCACTTACCCTGAGTGCTGCTGCAGCCTGGCAAGTCCTGTGCAGAATGGTACTTCTGGAGGCCTGATCTGATTTGGGGCAGGGGCGGGGGGGGGGGAGCGGATTAGGCCAGCCCTGAGGAAGCAGAGGAGCACAAGGGTTGTACAGTTGCTCAGTTCCTTCCCTCACAGCTGGGATCTATGCCAAGCACTGGTGAGCCCTGAGGATGTGTGCTGTCTCCCTCCCTCCTCCCTGCAGCAGCTGTGCACTCCAGCACCCAAATAAATCTTAATTACTCCATGGTGGCTCTTTTGTTCAACTGTTTCTATCTTCGAGACCCATTTATGCAGTCAGGTTAACACGAGACTTGGGGCTTGAATCTGCATTGTCTGCTTTGTGTAGTAATTTAGTGGGCTTGCCAAATAGTAGTCAAACAGCAAGAAACCTTGACCAGCTTTTTCTCTCTTTGTGCACAGACAAATGATTGTATAAGAGGCAAAGCAGAATAGCTTGCCTAATGTAAAACAAGCTACCATATTATTGTCATTGACATCCTAGCTAAAATTAACATTCACTTAATGTAACTGAAAAAGGAAAGGCACATACTAAGATATATATGCATTGTTGTGCCTGGCCATAACAATAAACATCCTGTGTTGAACTGTGCATACTTTAGGTGGTGCAAAAATATATCTGTTTTTTAATATGTTCCTGAAAGTTTGCCCTGTTTAAACAACATCAAAGTGATTTATTTGCTCTGGATAAAGGGGGAAATCGAACTTGCAGATTACAAAGTTATAAAGATATTAGGAGTATTTTTTGTTGTTGTTTTTTATGTAGCTCCTACTTCAGAGTGAATTGTCATTTCCATTAGATTTATGTAACAACATAATATTATTATTATTATTTTCTGTGTCTGAAACCCTACATGTGTGATATGCTTCCCTAAAGTCTGGAGAGCAGCTGTTCCTTAAACATTCATAGAAAATCCGGTACCCTGCGGCTGGAACCTGGTTTCCTCAGAGTAAGAGCTTTGCAACCATAGTCACAGCCTAGAGATAACAGTCAACTAAGTTCAGCAGGACACATTTTACAGTCTCCATGATCAGAACAGCCTAAATTGTAATGATAATGAACCATTACTATTAATGGTAATAAAACAGATTATTAATAGTAATTGATTAAATTTTACAGCAAATTTGTTTCTATCTTCTTTAGTTGCCAGGTAGCTGTTGGCTACAGAGTCTTTACACAAGTAGAGAACATTTGTGGTGCTGTAAAGGTCTGGAGTGCTTATTCATTGTGAAACAGTTTTATGTTCTCCCTTTGCCGCTATCACCATCTTATGACAAAAGGTGAATTTAGAAGATGCCTCAGATTTGAGGGAAATTTCCATCTGCCTTTAAAGAACTATTGCTTTTCTCTGTTTTTCGGGCCTAGCAACTTATTGTTAGCATACAGTGTTGAACTCCAGAAGAGATTTTCTTACTTAAAATTACACTGATCCTACAGATAGGCCAGGATAGGAAGAAAGAGCCAAGTAAGTTCAGAGCTTCCAAAAGAAACCCTATAGCCATATATCAAGACCTGTGAAGCATAGAAGTATATGATTGGTTAAGGAAAGGAATTTTTTTTAGTAACAAAGTAGAAACTTTTAATGGAAGAAAAGTAATAAATACAAGAATGTAAACTACCAGCAGGCACAAGGAAATTTGAACAGACAAGTATTTGTTTTACAGCTTTTATTTTCCCTGGTGTACATCCACCAGAGCCTTAAACTGTGGTATGATGGGTGCTTTGCTTATGACACATCATTGTATTCACCACAGAGGGCAATATGATTAAACTCAATCAAGCAGTCTGTCACCAAACTGGCAAACAGTGAACTATTGCCAGAGAGCAAGCAAAAGAAAAAAAATTAGCCCATCAAACCCAAAATGACAAAGAGGCAGTGTTTTTCTGGCCTGTGGTTACCGTTTTAGTTGTCTTAATCCAACAAGTTAAATGCAAGAAAATCTACTTGAAAGGCAGTGTTATGTTCTGGCTGCCAAAAAAAAATCAAGAAGTGGAGGTTTGACGCTGCTTCCGAAATGTTAACTGTGTGCCCTCAGATGCACACACAAAGTGGTTATGTCAAACTCAGAAGTAATGCTGAGTTTTCACGTAAGGGGAGCCATATATACGAGTGACTGAATTAGTGTTGTCAGACATCATCTGAAAAAGGTCTTTTTGGTGAGTCTATTCCTTTTTAATTTGTTCTCTTATATTGCACTCATGTCCTCTTTTCCTCCTTAAGAAATAGTAAAAAGAAGATCAGGAAACTAAGTTCCCAGTTTAGCATTTCCATTGTCTTCTATGTTAATGACTTTTCCCAAGGTGATAGCTGCACCTTGTGCTACACAGGGCAGCCTATAATTCACTGCTGAACATCTAGCTCTTGCATTTGAGTGTTAAGCCATAGGCTTAATTCTGCATCAGAGGACAGATCCTTATTAGACTGTTTTCAACTCCTTCTCCACCATAGACTGTCTTAAAAATATTTTATTTATGTAAAAATAAATATTTAAGTTCTATATAAGTTAATATGTATTATTTCCCATGACTGAAATAAACATTTGCTCCTATGACCTAGGAATCCTCAATAGCTAATTGCAATAGGGAGGCAATTCTACTTCACTTTCTACTATCTTGATTATAAAATACATTTAAAAGCAATTAAATTGTTGTTTTATCTAATTAGAATAGGTCTGTGGTTCCTATATGGTAGATTTTTATCCAGGTGCTTGTTCTGTACAGCACAATTCTTTCATGATTGTATGTCTTTCTTAGACAAAGCTGAAGGGGGGTCAGGTCACTAAACTGAAATTTTACTTGTCTAGCAGTGAGGCTTTTTTTAGTTCTGTAACTGGTGATGACTGAGGCTGAGTAATGTGCCACAAAGCTGAATAAAGAAAAGCCTCTCCAGGAAGTTTCCTGCTCAAATAATTGAAAAATGGAAAATAGGCTATTGTAGCAGAAAGTCAATGAGCTGTTTTACAGTACTGCAAAGTACTGCACTGTCCTAGTACTGCGAAGATAAATCTCTCAGGTATGCTGTAGTTATGCTCTCCTCCTCGCAGGTGTTCCCTGACAGATGGAGAATTGTACATAACGGGTTCCCACTTATAAAAATATGGGGATTCAGCTAAACTGGTGCAAGGCTATTTGTGGTCCCCAGTATTGCTATTTATTTCAGTTGTCTTTAGAAACAGCCAAACTAATAGATGCATTCAACCAAAATAAGATTGATTTAAACCAAAATACATGTATCTGGATTAATTTGTCCACCTAACCACGCAACAGATGAAAAAGAACCTAATAAAAACATCATGAGGGAAAGGTTAGAGAGAACACATAGTGGTTCTGACTCATCACAATATTGCTACGTAAACCTCAGCTTTGGGACTTCAGTGGCTCTCAGCCCTTCATCAGCAGTCTGGGAAATGCCTGAAGCAATGAATGCAACTTGTGCCTCATAAGCCATAAATCTTCCCAGCATTACTATTTTTTGAATTAGTAAATAATACCTGGTGAAAAAGACCAGTTCCTGAACAACCAGCCAAGCATGTCATTAAGGATACAAACATCACGGCAGTGTTGGCTGTATTAGTATCACACTCAATGGTGTGGCACCCAGCAGGGAATGAAACGTAGATTCTCATGACTGACTCCACACAAAAAGTGTAATTTCAGAGTACTTCATTAGGTCCCTCTAATGACTCTGGATGATTGAAGAGGTGTTGTGAAGGGCTTGGAGGTTCACAATAGCACTAGGCAGAGGCAGGATGTGTCATTGGCTGGGTGACTCTCCTGCAGGTGCATCTGTGGGACTTAGGGCTTTCCATTCCAGAGACCACCTCCAGAGAGGGGATCTGGGAGAAGCACTCATTTCCCACAGCTGCTCAGGGGAAAACAGTGGTCCTCAGGGATTACCTGAGAAAGTACAATGCAAGTGGCAAGATTTAAAACCTCTGCCATTGCTCTTTCAGTTAGACTCAAGGAACAGTATCTTTACCGTGCAGCAAAGAAGTAAACCCATTTGTAGTGTCTGGTATTCTGTCTGGCATGAAGAAAATTACACTGTCTGACATGCTTATACACCCAGAACATCTTTTACAGTGTTTGTGTCTTAATGAATTAAATTTCATCTGGTTATTAAGAATGATGAACCTCTGACTTCTTCAGCATATTGCTCGCCCATGGCTTGTCCATGCCAGTTTAGAAACAATTACTGCTACTCTCTCCAAGATGCTCAGCCATACTCTCCATATCTCTTATTTCCAGCCTGACTAACACAACAGTTGCTTTCAAGGAATCTAGTCTTTAATTAATCAACTTAGTAGCAGATGTTTTCTGCAGGCTATAATTTCTTGTTTAAAAAAAAAAACAAACAACCTTTTTCCTAAAAAGGTAATTTAAAGCTGGTGTAAAAAAAAAATAATTAAAAATTCAAATAATAGCTTCAAAAAAGAGCCATTTTCTCTGTTGAAAACTTATCTCATTGCTCCAGTGATGTGATTTGGTAGCCAGAGCTTCCATGTCTCTGCTGCGAGTGCCCATTAGTGTGCCTTTCAGAGTGATGGCTAAATACTAGCAATAACATTTTTATTTCTACTATTGACCATAATGAAAACTGGAGGAGAAAAAAAAAATGAACCAAATGAACCTATTTGAACAAGTTCTCTAAATGGTTTGTGCTCCTCTGCAGATCACAGTTGTACAGCTATTTACATATAGAAATAGAATGTGTTGATATGTGTTTATCAGTATGAAGAGAAAACAGTGACCCCCTACTCCTTCGCTGAGTTTCTTCTAGGTTCTGCCATGACAACAACTCTTCTGGTTCTGGAAACATCTTTTACAGATGCATCACCTGCAAGACCATCTAGGGTCCCAAAGAATGTCATGCTTGGCTCTTAATATAAGGTCAGAGAAAGTAAAATGCACAGCATTTGTATAGACTTCTTTTTAAAGCTATTGAGGAGTTTTGAGAGGTATTTCCATGGCTACTAAAGTAAATATTTCTATTTCTTGACAAAATCAATCATAGAATCACAGAATCACAGAATTAATCAGGTTGGAAGAGATCTTCAAGATCATCCAGTCCAACCTATCACCCAGCCCTGTCCAGTCAACTAGACCATGGCACTAAATGCCTCATCCGGTCTTTTCTTGAACACCTCCAGGGATGGTGACTCCACCACCTCCCTGGGAATCAGTCCAAATTATCTATATATCTATGGACTTTTTGTGCAGGAATACAAGTTCAGCCTTTTGCTGCTGGGCAAAAATAATAACAATAAATAATGATTGGAAACCTGAGCCACATCGCCGGCATTTAGAGCCTTGGCTTGTAACTTTGCACACTGGTGGCTGTCTGCAAGGGCAATAAAGCTGAAGACGAGGAGAGGTGGCTGAAGTGGCTGAACTGCTGTGGTTCAAAGTGGTGGCAACAGGAGAGAGAATCTGAGCACTAGTGGCTGCATGAAATCTTAGATGCTACTGCCATGAGTCCAGGCTAGATCTGCTTTAATGATATAGTCTAAAACAGAACTTGTGGACTGTAAAAGCACTGACTAGCTGGTTGGCATTTCTGTTTCCATTAGCAGCTAACAGAACTGGAAAACCCAGGATATACTTTTTCCTCTCTTACATTGTCTTCTCTTCCCAGTCCTTTTACGCTTGAATTAGGTTCAATAATATGTCCAAATGGCCCCTGAATGGGCGATCTCACATAAGAAATTAGTGTTTGAGAAAGGTATGCAGAAGGCATGCCAGCAGCAAACTCCCATCCCAGTGACCAGAGTAAGAATTCAAGTTCTAGACCTACAGCAAGTACAGGACATTTCAGTCCAAGGTGAGAAATCACACTGGAATTCCTGTTAATAGAAAGTGAAGGCATATCTGGGCACAGATGTTTTTCCTGTCTAATTCAGCATTAATCATTAGAGTCCTCCTTGATAAAAATGAAAACTATTTAATTTGCTATAGTTAAATCCTCTCATTTTAATTTTGCTTTGTGTCCTGTGTGGCCACTATTATTTTATTTGGGGGATGTCTGAATCTTGTAGCTTTGAAGGGGCTTTCTCTAAGGTGGAAAACAACAATTAGGTAGTTAGAACAGGTTGGCAACATTAGCAGGGAAAGCAGGGAACAATGTTAGCAGGGACAGAATGCAAGAATACCATATTTATTTTGATGTTACTGATATTTTAGCGTAGCCCAAGGCTGCCATAAAAATAAGAGCAACATTGTACTAAATAATAGATAGGAAAAGGAAAAGTTATTCTACCCTGAAAAATTTCTAGTCCATTGAGAGCGCAACATAATAACATTCAGACAAAATGTATAACCAAAATATTCTTGAAGAAAATGCCTGTTTTATAATCGTAACGGCCATACTCTCCATACTCAGGTCTAGATCTATCAGCTGGTCTGTGTATCCCAATCCTTAAAGCCACAAAGCTAAACTCTCAGGCATCACTACAAAAGCCAGAGCCCTGAGCCCTGAAAATACTTAATTCCAAAACTGGGGGAGAGAAGCAGAGATGTGTATCTGTGATAGGATTTCCCCAACCTGCCTTCCCCTCCAAAAAGGTGATGAGTGTAGTGCCCCTGGAGTTTTGCAGACTTCTGGTAATTTTTAAGGAGTCCACCGGCATAAATTAGCATATGTTTGGTCAAAATGTAACAGGGAAAACAGGAAACAAAGAAGCTGTGTTGTAAAAATAAGCACGAAAGTTGGAAAGGCATTGTTTATCTTTAGGATAGATTAGTCCAGAGCATAATGGATTTTCCACATTTCCATTGATGCTTCTGTATTTTAATGAGCAGAACTAGTTTTAGGCTAATGGCTTATGAGACTGTGTGTCTCATAATCTGCTGTCCAAGCTGAGACTCCTAGATGCAGGTGAAGCAAGATCCTATCTTCCCTTTTGTGATGGAGTCTCTGGAGCTTGGGATAGATTTGTCCCTTTAGAACAGGCTTCCTAGTGGTGTTACTCAGACTGAAGAATATATGATGATGAAGCTTTGTAGAGATATAGAAAGGTCTCAGGTGCTGTATACCATATAGTATTTTCTTAATGGATTTTTTTTATTATTGCATTATTCCTTATATGTTTTCTGGCTCCCCTGGTACTGTTGTATGTAAAAATTCTTCTAGATCCTCCTTCAATAATATTGATTTTGTAGGAACCATCTGCTCCACTGTCATGGAGGGCCCATAGCCCCAAAATAGGCTCACACATGTTTGCCTTGCCTGGACATGTTTTTGGGGGCTGCTCAACTCAAGAGAGATGTTGAGGTGCTGGAACGTGTCCAGAGTGGGGCAATGAAGCTGGTGAAAGAACTGGAACACAAACCCTGAGAGGAGAGGCTGAGGGAGCTGGGGTTGTTTAGCCTGGAGAAGAGGAGGCTCAGGGGTGACCTCATTGCTGTCAACAACTACCCGAAGAAAGGTTGTAGCCAGCTGGAGGTTGGTCTCTTC
>WAAF01012900.1:0-10230 GCA_013400475.1 Tricholaema leucomelas
AACTGTTTTTCCCAGTGCCTTGAAGTCCCTTATGATAGCTTTTAGTCCTCTGTTGTCAACCTCATCATTTCCTGTCTGTATATCTAATAAGGGATAGTAATCAGAGGGCTTCACTACAGTAGGCAGCCTCCTGGTAACATCCCTGACCTTGGTGCCAGGGAGGCAGCAGACCTCCCTGTGGAAGGGGTCTGGCTGGCATATGGGGCCCTCTGTTCCCTTCAGAAGGGAATCACCAGTAACAATTACCCTCCTCTTTTTCTTTTGGGTACCTGTTCTGATGCGAGGGGGCAACTGATTTGTTTCAGTTGCCCTCCCAGACGATGATGCTTCTGCCTCCTCCAAAACCACTTCACCCTCAACCTCTATTGCCCTATATATGTTGTGTAAGGGCAGCTGAGGATGTGAGGATGGCTGGAAGGGTTTTCCCTTGCCCCTTTTGGCAGGCACCTGCATCCATTCTCCCTTGTTACTTGCTTTTTCTCCCTCTGGTAAGGGGGACAACATTCCTCACAGCCAGTTGTCTGAACACCTGCATTCCTACAGGTGGGTTCTGTTTGTTGTAAATAAGTGTAAGGCCAACATCATATACATATCGTAACAATGAGTCCTTATGGAACTGCATATACAAAATAAGAAAGAAGTCAATATGATGAAGCCTTCTTACTCCCAAGAGCTGAAATAACTTGATCCACTGCTCATATCATACCCCTTGCTCCAATGTGGTATTTTTGAAACCAGAAAGATAAAAAAACCCCAAGAAATTATGAGTTTTGAAATATGCATATATTGGTGGGAGAGGAGGATAGACAGAAAGAGAAGATCTTACCAACAAAGAATGTCTATATACGCACAACAGCCCAGACGAAACAGGTTGTCTCCTCTCTAAATTCTGTCACGTAGTTGTGCATATATTAATTTACATCACAGATAGCATAAAGAAAGTCATATGGATGATGTGTGAATGTGCACAGTATTCTTAATGGCCACAGGATATGTATCAGTATGATCTTTGAGGATCCATTCCTTAGTCAACAAAATCCAACTGCCAGAGAGTGTTCTTGCAGTTCCTAATTAGTGGTTTATATAATCTCACCGACTGCATTTTTTTTCCCATAGGATGTCCAGAAATACAATAATAAAGACATTAAGTGAAAGTCCTACAACTTTCTTAGTTATCCCGAGGTGTCCAAACTGGACATGAATAAAAATATTTTCATTAGTAGTTTCTTAGAGATTTTGAGTTCTTGCCTGGACAAAGACGGTGATCCGCAGTAGATAGTGATTAGCTGAAATAGAGGTAAGAACAACAATTATCATATTGATGGTAACTAGTAGATCCTAGTGTTTCCCTAGGTGTGGCCTCCTCGCCACAATGCCCTGGTTCACTAATGGCAGCACGTGGTCATCAGCATGCAAACACCGATGTGGTGGACAGCAAAATGGCGTTTATTAACGTGTAGCATGGGATTATATAGGATAGGTAGCAACATCACTTCCTTCTGCTTGCATCACAGACAGGAAGCTAAGTATAACAAAGGAATCATAGAGAAACCATAGAGAAGTCATACCAAACACAGAGAGGGGCCCTATCTTTCCGTAACATCGCGCCATCTTCAGATCGCCAGACCCTATCTGCAACACCTAGGACTCATAAAAAAAAGATCAAGTTAAAGATACAGAATAGAGGTTCCCTATTCAGTTAGTGGAATGGCTCCACTGCTTATACTTTTGCTTGTGCTTTCTGATACTCTGGTTGAAATATCTTTGTAAGTAGGGGTTTGGACACAGTGATGGGTGGAATAATGTGGAAGAAAATTTGTTCCTATTGGCCATAGATGAGGGGATGTCTAGGATAATAAAGAGCTAATGAACAAATATATTTATACTCTCCTAAAACATTAACTGATGGGTTTCAAATTTTATTTTCCTTAAACTTATGACTGATGTTACTGTTACTCAGAACACAATACAAAAATGACTTCTGTCCTGTGTGAACAGAGAATATATCTTTTTCATTGGGTATTTGACCAAAAATTTGTTTGCTCTCTGCTTCATAAATATCTTCTAGAGGATCAAAGGTCTCTGTATGAAACACCATAGCAAATGGTGATCCAGCAAAATTAATAGAGTCACATCAGAGATAAATTTGTCAACCTCATCAGCTATATGGTATCATTACATTTATTATAGCATGACACAAGAAATCATAGGTATTCATAATCTTCTTTACCACAGACCCCAGAGATAATTTTGTGTCACAGTGGAGAAAATAACTACTAAGTGCCAAGAGCCTCTTCTTCATATGTGACATGAACTAGGTCTGTCTTTGGACCTTAACCTGGTTTCACGCAAGGTTGAATATTTAAAAAAAGGAAGTGTAGAACATTTTAAACCTGATTTCAATAAGTCTTGGAGATTTTTTTCCTTTTACATCTATTATTTGAGAGCAATGCTTATTCTCATTTTCTAATAATTTGTCCACATCCTGATAGTGCGATACTGCCATAATTTTTGTGGGCACAGGAAGCCAGCAGAGGTGGGATTGGGGTACTGACAAGTCGACTCAGTATCAGGTAGCTGGATGTAGTACAGTACACTTTATCGAGGCAATACAGCAGCTTACATGCTACTTGGAAGAGGTGTGCACAACTAACTTAGTTTGAAATTGGTACATGTGTAAAGTACAGATTGGCTCAAAGTTATGTGTGAAATACAAATAGGTTAATCTATATCAACAACCTGTAAAGTCCATCCCCAGCAGCTGGCAGGCTCTGCCCCCCTGCAGCTGCATTTCGAGGGTACCATCCGTTGCCTGGTATCCTGAGTCCAAGATGGACTCAAGGGCACTTCGCAGCATGGGTTTGCTTATTGCTTACCAGCTCATGTCCTGTTAGCAAGAAATTCTCCCACAAATTTTCTGAGAACTAGAATGCCAGAAGTGCAAGATATGCTCAACACTGGGATGACAGTGGAATAGTTTCCCTGGTAACAGCAAGCACATAGAAAGTATTCTGAGCAGTCATTGTTTCTCCTCTGTATTAAGTTTCTATCAACAAGGGAATTAAATCCAGTTTGGGTTTAGACCTGGGATTTCTATGGGGTCCTGCGATTTTTAGTTGGTTGGTTGAGTTAGGTTTGTTTTGGGTTTTGTTTTTTTTTTTTTGTGTTGATTGGTTGTTCCATTGCTTTGTTATGGTTCAGTTTTTTTGTTTTCATTTGATTTATTTTTTTAAATTTTGTTTTGGGATTTTTAGAGGTGTGGGGTTTTTTTATTTACTTATCTTGAACTGCAGGTCAGAAACTCAGGGATTTGTTTTATTATATTTTGCCACCTTCTAGAATAAATTTGCAGAAAAGCCTTCCACAGCAGCAGAGGAAAGACTAACAACATCATGGTGCCCCCCTAACTAAGGCAGTGTGTAGCTTAAAGAGGGCTTTAGCTTCAGTAAGTATCTCATCCTTAGGTAGCATAGGGCGGCAACACGAGGCGGCAGAGACAAGAAAGGGCAGGGTCTGCTATTGGAGTGCTGCCTGAGAGATCCCAGAAGCAGGCGGTGTTCCTGGAACTCACTGTGACAAATTTAAAAAGCATCAGGCAGTGATGGGAGGCAGCCTTTGGCAGTGACAGCTACAGACTTCGCACAGGAGCGCAGCCAGCAGCATACATTGGGGAAAAACAAACAAACAAACAAAAAAGGCAAGAGGAAAAGCCGAGAATATAAAGAGAATTCTGGCAGAGGAAGACTGTGCTTCTGATCCTAGCCAAAATGGAAATGGGAACACAGTCAGAATTCCCACAGAAGGAAGTGACCTCAGCCAAATCTGAGATGGGAATTGTGAGAGTCTAAATCTTCTCTCTTGTTCATCAACAAAGATAAAGATTGCCTTTGTTGACTTCCGGGACTCAGACTAGGTGCTTGGCCTAAAGCTCAGAGATACAAATCAACAGAAAATGCCTTGGAAACCCCTGGACCTCAGCCTGGCTGGAATGCCCAGGATGCCTACATTTTATCTCAGCTACTCCAAAGAGAAAAGTCTTATGTGTATTCAGGGTATGGACAGGTACAGCCAGGGAGGAGGTAGAGGCCCTTCCCACTGTGGTGCCGGACCTCTGCAAATGCGTGAGAATACACAGGAAGATTTCCTGGGGAGCTGCACCTGGACAAAGGCAGGAAGAATGCCTGCCAAAAGAGTTCTACCAGACCGCCAAGAGTGCATTTCTACTGGACCACCAAGGGTGCACTTTTACCGAACTACTAAGAGTGCACTTCTACCAGACCACCAACTGGATGTCCACCAGACTACCACAGCTGCCCCACCATCAGAAGAACCCCTGATGAACTCCAAAGAAGATCATCCCTGGGCCACACACCCATCTCCCTCTCCCCCGCCCCAGTCTGTGACTGAGAGTAATATGATCCCTGCTCTTTGCCTTCCCTGCTTCTTCTCTTCTTCTTCATTCTGTTTATCTCTCACTCCCTCTTCTCTCTTGTCGTGGAGGGCCTGTAGGCCCGAAAATAAGCTTATTTTGTGCCTTACCTTGCCCAAACATGTTTTCCTACCCAAACCAGGGGTAAACACATTAAATGGGTAAACAAGCAAAAAAAGGGGCACAATAGGTCTGGTGCCACAAAATCTGGCCTGCCTAAAGTCCAGGTTGCAAACAGGTTATATAATCTGGTTGTAAACACGTTGCATAAGCCCACACACTTAGCGTGTGGCCCACCTATGCTCTCCCCATATTTGGAGGTACTAGACTTGTGATTTTGCCTATTATGGTATTGTTTGGTTGATCGCCTGATTGGTCACTCTAATGGCCAAAGGGCTATTAATCTCGGCCCACAGTTGATAAATACAGGCACACAGGTAAACAACGTGCTCTGGCTTCATCTGCTCTCACTCTTGCTTCACCAGCGCGCTCACACTCATGCTCAGGGCCCGTGCTCGAGCCCTGCCCTGCTCACAATCACTCACATTCAGGCTCTATTGCCTGCATATTCACTTGCAGTGATCACTTAAGCCTGCCTGTATATTTGTGGAGCTCAGATTCCCCAGCCAGCTGTGCACACCTTGCATGCCCGCTGCCTTCATTGTCTGGTAAGCACCATTGGTGCCGAGATACCAGGAAGCAAACCCTGTATGAGATTGGTACCTGCTAGCCAGCATAAGAACCGTGCTCAAGACTGCATGGAATCCTTCTCCTGCCCCTGAGGTCCTGCTGACAGTACCCAGACAGGTCCTTGGACAAAGCATCCAGAAGAAGCCAGGAGACAAGGGCAGAGATTGCACCTTTGCCAGGAGAACAAGGTCAGAGACTGATCACTTTCCCAGATAGCTGGGTAGACTGCATCATTTCCCCAGAAGCCGGGAAGATTCTCCTTTCCCCTCAAGCCAGGAGGATTCCAGCCTCAAAAGTCCATGGGCAAAGCTCCCCTGAAGTTTGGACACTAGTAATAGGCTGTGATGTAGCCCTGGAGGGTGATTATTGATGATTAATCAGAATTGTGAGTAAATGCTTTAATGCCTCTGTAATTCTATAGCCTCCTGTCATAGAGCAGAAACAGTTTNTCGGCATAGGTGGCAGAATCCCCCTCTATGACATCTCTCTCTCCCTCTGTTTTGTCAGCTTTATCCTTTAATAAATAGTTTTGTGGTGATACATGGTCTCATTTGCACCTTAATTTCACAACACGGATATCCATAAGGACAGATCTTGCTCCTCTGGACAGAGATATTGTTAATGTGTTCTCTGGACCTTGACAGGAATCCAGTAAGAACTTTTCCAGAAGAACTCAAGGAGGAAGGTTGCACAATACAGGGATGCAGCTGTACAGACTCCAGGCTGCAGGGAATGTCTAAGCATGACATGATGAGGGGGAATGGAGATGGGTGTCTTCTTGCAGAGGTAATAAAATTTCCTCCCATACCCCACCATCATTTCAGGTGCCCCTTCAGAACATCCATGAGGTCCTGGATCCAGAAGGGCAGGAAGTGAAGACTGACTGAAACAACTGTCCTGGAGGCAGGGAAGTAATGTGGCCAAGTCAGGAATTAAAAAAAATAGAATTATTTTATTTTCCTTGAACCTCCACCCCCAAACTATATACACAACTGTTTTGGTTTGTTTACAGATTGAGTTGGATTGGAAATGTCTTAAAAAAAAAAAGTTATAGACAAATTTAGAGATTTAGGAACTCAGAAAATGGAAAAGGCTAAGCTATAAATGCAGCTTTACCCCACTGTTAATCAGGCTGAAGCAGAGAATTAAGGGAACAGTAGGTCTTACTCACAGAGGTGAGATAGGTATTCAACAGTGATCCCTTGCTGGATTTCTCTGCAAGAAGCAGCCTTCTGATGCTGCAGGCAATATCCAATAGCATAGACCCATGCAGCATAAGCCCAAGGTGAGTGGCAGGGCTCCCAAACTCAGAAATGTCTCAAGCGCTTCTTCCATGAATGGGATGATTGTGGAAAGATGTTGCTTCAGCAGTGGCTGGGGAGAACCAAACTATTAGCATCTTCCCAGCTTGAAATAACAGCCAGGGAGTTGACTGCTGATATGGTCCAAGATTGGCCAGTCCAGATGCCACTGGCAGCTCTCTCAAAGCACCCTAGGGTTTGCCAAGCCTGTACATTTGCATGGAATGGTACAAAAGTGGGAGAACCATCTAAAGGCAGGAACAGGGTGTGCTAGTTTGAGCCTATCTAGAATGTTTTGGTGAGAAGAATTAGATTATAGGATGTGGAAGGAAAACAAGGCTGATGTCTACCTCACTTATAGGCTTACTGAGACGTAGAATAGAATCAGCCAGGTTGAAAGAGACCTCCAAGATCATCCAGTCCAAACTATCACCCAGCCCTATCCAATCAACTAGACCATGGCACTAAGTGCCTCATTCAGGCTTTTCTTCAACACCTCCAGGGACAGTGACTCCACCACCTTCCCGGGCAGCCCATTCCAGTGGGAAATCACTCNTCAGGTTTCTGGGAGGGATGTTGTGTTTCTGCATTACCTTATACCTTGTATATTTCTATATATGTGTATATACTGTAAATATCTGCTTGTATATTGTGGTAAGCTTCATTAAATTTCCAGAGCCGGCTGAGTCTAGTCAGGGTGATTTCCAAAGTGTGTGGGGGCGGGTAACACCGAAACCATCAGACAGGGTAAAACCAAAAGCTGTACAAAAAGGTAGGAGCTGTCCAAAAGTGGGGATGGTCCAGTCATGGCAGGAACCTGTCCTGTCAGGCACCCTGTCAAGGCAAGAGCTCTTTCAAAGTGGGGAACTCTCAAGGCTGGAATGCTCAAGGTGAGAACCTCTTCCCATTCTCCCTTGCTCTATTTGAGCTTTCCTGGACAAAATATCCATTTACCATTTTATCCTGAGCACAAAAAACCCAGCCTATCACCAGCCCAGTTCCAGCACAGACTTCCACATGGGTCAGCCCACATGCAGGAAAGTGCCTTTTCCTGTTTCACCCTCAAGCCTGCAGGGCAGGGGGGTGGGAAAGGATTTTTTGTGCCTTCTGTCATTCAAATCCACGGGAGGGCAGGGAGAAGAAAGGAATTTGTGGTACCCCAGAGCAACAATGCATGTGCAGAGTGTCCCAATCACACTCTGTCTATTGGAAAAATAACAACCTCTGGTACTAAAAATAAAAGAGTAGTAGTAGTAGGTGACTCCCTCTAAGGGGAACAGAGGGTCCTATGTGTTGGCTGGACCCATCCCACAGGAAGGTTTGCTGCCTCCCTGGGGTCTGGGTGCAGGACAACAAGAAGATGCTACATAAGCTAACTGAACTACTGACTATTACCTGCTCCTGGTTATCCAGGATGGAAGTGATGAGGTTGACAAGGGTACTAAGGTAATTAAAAAGGAATTCAGGGCTCCGGGTCATTTAATTTATCAGGCAGGAGAGCAGGTGGTGTTCTGCTCAGTTCTTCCAGTGGAAGGAATGAATATTGAAAGGAACAGGAACATCCATGTTGTCAATAAATGGCTCAAAGGCTGGTGCCATGTGGTGGAGAGTCCCAAGGGTCACAAAATGGGCTTGAGTATGTCCTGCCTTGTCCAGACATGTTTACCTGCCTATCTGCATTGCAGATAGAGGTGGGAAAACAGGACAAAGGAAACCCAGACAACCTAGTCTGGTTTAGTCCAGCTGCATAAGAGGGGTTTCGTGTGCAAGGTGTATGCGCCCCCCATTTTTGGAGGAGAACAGCCTATGGGTTCTTCCTTTTTTGAGTATATTTGTGTGATTGCCAAAGGTGATTGGGTGATAGTGTGGCCAATGAGACCATTAATCTCGGCCCACATTTAATAAATAGGGATATGCAGGCTCACATGCTAACTTATTCTCTCACTTGCTCATGTGCTCGTTCACTCGCTCACTTGCTCAGTTGCCTGCATACTCACTTGCAGAGCTCACATAAGCCTGTATATTTGTGGAGCTTAGACTCCTGTGCAGCCGTGCATCCTACTGCACGCCTGCTGCCTTATTGCGTGGTGTGCGCCATCGACACAAGTTGCCAGAAGCAGACCCACTTGTCTACACATGATTGGCCTGAGTAGCCAACGTTGACCGTGCTCAGACTGCAAGGGATCGTATTTCCTCTGCACCTGGAGATCCTGCCTACAAATTCCCTGGACAGGTATCCAGAAGGAGCTAGCAGCAAAAGGTCAGAGACTATTTCCCCTGAAAACAGAGGATTCCAGCCTCAACGTCCACAGGCATATTGGACATGGTATAGGCTGTGACGTAGCCCCAGAGGGTGATCAGTGATTAAGCAGAAATTGTGAGTAAATACTTTAATGCCCCTGTAATTTCTATTACCTCTGCCATAGAGCAGTAGGAGTTTTCAGTCCCACCTGTTGGGCAAGTAATATCCTGTCCCCAAGCAGCATTAAGCCGTGGGGAAAAATCTCTCTCTGTTTAATAGTTTGAATGTATGCTAGTTATTATAATAGTTACAGTTTGTCCCATAATGTCTTCATAACCATGTAGAACAAATATTAATATTAAAGTTCAGTGGTTGGGGGTGGCAAGAGTTCAAAATACTGAAGTCAATAAATATGTATTTTTATAGAATAATATCTCACATCAATTAATTTCTCCCCTTCACCACAATCGGTGTAGGTGCCAGAATCCCCCTCCGCTACATGCCATCAGCAGAGTTTTGGGTTCTTTGATCATGGGACAACTCTCACTACACTTAGGCCACTAGACCCAAACTGGCCTCACCTATCTATAAAAAGCAGAAGAATCCTAGCCCATAAATTGGCAGGGCTTATAAAGAGAGCTTTAAACTAGGTTTGAAGTGGGGTGGGCATGAAACTAAGTGCTCCAGAGAGGAGAATGAGGGTTCAATCAAAGGTTCTTGTGACAAGCTGGAGGATGGCACATCACGGCTGGCTGGAAGCAGGGCCAGCAGAGATCTTCAGCCAATTCCCCAGCAATACGACAGGAACACAGCAAAACAGTCAGAGCGTCATAGAGTCTCTCACTCTATCAGGGTAAAATTGGCATACTCAGCTTAATTCTTGAAATGCCTGTACACCAATGCACATAGCATGGGGAATAAATAGGAAGAGTTAGAAGTCCAGGTACACTCAGGGGGTTATGATTTGGTGGCAATTATAGAGACCTGGTGGGATAGCTCACATGACTGCAGCATGGTCATGGAGGGCTATGTCCTGTTGAGCAAAGACAGGTCAAAAAAGTGAGGTGGTGTAATTGCTCTCTATGTGTGATGATTTGGGTATTACTCACCCCCATACACTTTGGAAATCACCCAAACTAGACTCAGCTGGCTCTGGAAATTTGAATGAAGCTTATTATTTACAGCTTAGCATAATATACAAGCAGATATTTGTGGTATATACAGTTATATGCAGAAATATACAAGGTAAAAGGGTGATTTCTAAAAGTGTGGGGAGGCGGGGGACACCCAAACCATCACATCCTTTTATTTTGGCACACCAACGTGGGGCAAATTCATTTTAAAGATTGTTAATTAGCTCTGGGACTCAGAATGAAGCTGATGAGGAAGTTACTTTACTTAGTGGGGGCTCTTGTGTGGCCTGTTTTCTGTTTTTTTGTGTTTGGTTGGGTCAAAGCCCAAATTGGTTATTTTTTGTTTAGTATAATTTTGAAAAAGGTNGTTGGGTCAAAGCCCAAATTGGTTATTTTTTGTTTAGTATAATTTTGAAAAAGGTAAAAGCTAAGCTT
>WAAF01012904.1:4517-18158 GCA_013400475.1 Tricholaema leucomelas
GAGGGTGATTGATAATTATTGATAACTAACCAGAATTGTTAGTAAATACTTTAAAGCCTCTGTAATATTTGTAATCTCTTGCCATAGAGCAGAAAGTGTTCCAGCCCACCCTGCTGGGCAAATGGTATATTGACCCCAAGCAGAACTGAGCCACGGGGAAAACTCTCTCTATTAATGGTCTGTTAATAGTTGAATGCTAGTCATTGTAATATAGTTCTTAGTAAGCCGTTTATTGTGATATATTTCCCAAAAGGTCTTTCATAACCGTGAATGAACAATATTAAATAGTGGTGGGGGGTGTTGAGAGTGAAGAATATTGAGTTTAATAAATATATACTGTTATATAAATTATCTCGCACCTCTTGATTTCTCCCCTTTGCCACGAATGGGCGATAAGGGCAGAATTCCCCTCCGCAACAAGCCCCTAAACACAATGGTAACTTAATACCTATAATGGCAACCCCTGACTGTGATGCTACAACTGAATGCCATGCAAGGAGTAGTAAACTACTCTTCGCCTCACAGTGGTAACTTAATATCTTCAAGGGAAACTAACTGTGACATCCACAATAAGTGTCACCCAGGAACCAACAACACACTTCCCAGATTGGTACCAAAACTTGGCTTGGATTCTGGGACACAAAATTAAGGCACAAATGGTGTCAAACACATAGGCTAGCTTTATTGCATTCAGATGACATACACGCACGAGTGTGCTAGTTTGAGCCTAGCTAGCATGTTTTGGTGAGAAGAACTAGATGATAGGCTGAGAAATGAAAACAATGGTGAGGTCTACTTCCATCACAGCCTTGCTGAGATGTGTATGAAAGAAAGGCAAAACAAAGATTAGGTCACTTGCTTCTTCTCTTTGCTGGGAGCTTCTGCCTGCTGGGGAGCTCATGNATACCCAAACCATCACAACGAGGATAGAGAGGGATGAGGAGAGGAAAAGAATATGAGAGGCGGGAGAGAAAAGAGAAAGAGAAGAAAGAAATACACCCATGCAGAAAGAAGAAAGGTCACCCCGGAGTCACTCAGCATCCTGAAAGTCAAGTTGAAGAGAGAGGGTGGGGAGTCTGCAGGTTGGAGCTTCTCTTCTTTTACTTGGCTGCCTCATTGAATATGCTTGGTTTTTCTGAGAATTACTTATCATTTTCCAGGAGTGATTTGCTTAGCCAGGCCCACTGTCCAATTGTCTTGGGCATGTTTGGTGTGACAGGGGATTTCCAGAGTTGAGCCCCACCTTGTCCAGCTGGTTTCTCTGAAATTATTGCTGATATTGATAAACCAGGAGCTGCTAGACTACGACTGGGTCAGAATCAGCATCACCTGTCACAACAGGAAGCCTTCACCTCCTATGTGTGTTAGGTGACAGGAGCTCAGCTCCAGGTGTGGTGGTCCAGAATGGTGGTCTTTCACTCCATGCAAGCTGAAAAGTCAGGTAGGTGGTCCCATGGTAGCATGCACAAGTTCACTCTGCATTTCCTGGCTGGTTTATCGTCCGGTTGTTGCATACTGGGGAGCTCTTGGGGAGTCTGAGGTCATGCAAGAAGGGATTTTTAGGGCAGTGAGTACAAACAGGATGTTCGCTTAGTGTTTCTCAGAAATTTAGCTCAAAATGATTTTTTTTCTGAGATGTTGGGACATATTATCTCAGCCTCTGACAGTATTCCATTTTGGAAGCACAGGAGATATGGGATAAATGGATGCACTTTTAGTTGAACTAAGAACTAAATCTAAAGGCAAACAATGTCTCAAAATCCATTATTAAATGAAGTGCCTTGATACTGGGACTGATATTGTGCATTAACTTTATCAGCTCCATGGGGGGTATAACAAAACATGGTATCTTCATCTATGATACTAGTTCAGAAGCTGTGTTTGATGTATCAAATGGTAGCACTTCAGAAGGATCTTGAGCAGCTTAAGGATCAAGACAGAGATAGAACCAGGTCACACCAGAAAATTCCTAATATTCAAGAAGAAGTGAAGACCTCCAAAATAAGCCTATACATCAGGGAAGGCTGGGAACTCACTGCCTAAGTCCTGATGAAAAAAGCCAGTTTGTATCACAGTGTATGCCAAGTGCTGCATGAGCCACCAGTATGCTTTCAATAAAGCACAAAACAGACTGACGTACACTAGGAGTAGTGAGGACAATAGATTTAAAGAGATCACAATTTTCCTTTTTTTTTGTCAGGTCTTATATGGAATATTTTACCAAGTTTTGTGCATCATACTCATTTAAAGGAGGACATTAAAACCAGGAGAGGGTTCAACAGAAGCTACTAAGGTTAAATGATCTCAAAGGAAGATTAGAAGAAACTAAACTAGTTTAATACGCTGAATAGAAGAACAGCAGATCTCTAAATCATTGAAAGGATGTTATGAAAGTGACGAAGCAGAACTGATTTAGATAGTGGTAGATGATACAATTACTTCTGTGGCTACAAGTTTTGTCTTGGAACTTTTGATCTGAACATTAATGAGAAAAAAATCATGAGAATAGTAATGAAGAACAGAAGAGTATCCTGAAAAATATGCAATCCTCATGCATGGAGAGTTTCAAGACAAAAACCTGGACAACATTAAATTTAAATTTTTAAGTTGGTGAAAATGTATATTTACTTTCACTCTACCTTCAAAAACTTTCTTTATTCCTAACACAGTATTTGCAGTTTCTAACTCATCTTTAAAACTTTAGTAAAATAATTTTCCAAGCATATTGCATGCATATCACACTCTATGATTAGCATGAAACATAATTGTACTATTTATAGACTGATATTGTTCATCCAATATCTTGAAACTCTCT
Organism: Tricholaema leucomelas; assembly: GCA_013400475.1. Lineage (NCBI taxonomy): Eukaryota > Metazoa > Chordata > Aves > Piciformes > Lybiidae > Tricholaema lacrymosa > Tricholaema leucomelas. The sequence continues at coordinate 7,333 of WAAF01012904.1, forward strand.
TGTGCAAAGAAAAGGCCCAGATGGGAAGAATTAGAAAAACAAAAAACAGTATGTACTCCTTGAAATTTTAAATATTTTAAAAATAAGACATTTGTGATAAGAAATTTCATCATACATTGCAAGTATAATATTTGATAATCCAGCAGCATATTTTATCCAAAAAGTAAGATTTTGTAACCAAATCAAGTCTGATATTTTAATTCTGTGTGGCCATTTGAGATGATTTTTCTAGTTCAGACATAGGGAAGAGGTGAACGTTCCAGGGATAGGCCACAGAATGGCAACAATCGATAAGTTACTATAATTTCATTGGAGCATCAAGAGCTAAATGTCTAGAAGCACAGTTTGTTCTTCCCCTTTGCTGGCTTCTGCTGCTTTGAGCTACGCCTGCCTATCTTCCCCGGCTGCTGTTTCGGCTGCTGCTGCTGCTGCTTTCACCACCGCTTGTCCCCTCCCCCATCTCCCTTAAGGTTATTGTATTTTGTTTGTTTCTTCTCTCATAGTAATTTCCCTTTCTAAATATAATTTCATCTTTCCCTGACTTTCAAAACAAAAAGTCTGTGTTGTGGTGAGTTTATTCTCCCGTGGCTGGGATTCGTCCTAACCCGGGACATTCTGCCCTTATCACCTTCTACAAATTCTGCAAACAGGACTTCAACTGTGACCTGAGGCTGAAAAGCAAGTTTACATATATATACACCAGAGACTGAAATAACATTACCACTCCGAAGCTGAGAATGAGGACAAGCACAAATATTTTTTTGTAAAAGTTTTCTTCTGACTATCTTTTCAGAATCTTCAGTTGGGTAACAAATACAGTGTTGTGCTAGTTTGAGCCTAACTAGAATGTTTTGGTGAGAAGAACTAGATAATAGGCTATGAAATGCAAACAATGGTGATGTCTACTTCCCTCACGGTCCTGCTGAGATTTGTAGAAAGCAAAAGCAAAACATTAGATTAGGTTACTTCACTGGGCACTTCGCTCTGGGCTCTTTGCCTGCTGGGGAGCTCAGGCTGCTGGCTGAACTCCATCTTGCTTTCTAACCTCACCCTCCATTTGCTTTTTTGGCTGATTCACCTTTACTTCTTAATCCCCCTGCCCGAGCCTTCATTCTTCCTTGGGACTGGGGTAAGTTTGAAAGGGGTAGGGGGAAGGTGAGGGGGTGGCTGAGAGCCCCTCCTGGAGACTCAGGTTTCTGGGAAGGGAGTTGTTTCTGTATTACCTTTTTTATCATGTATATTTCTGTCTATATCTGTATATACTGTAAATATCTGCTTGTATATTGTGCTAGCTGTAAATAATAAGCTTCATTCATATTTCCAGAGCTGATTGAGTCTAGTCTGGGTGATTTCTAAAGTGTGGGGGGCGGGGGACACCCAAACCACCACAAGTGTTCAGCAAAATAATAGCACAAGTAATCAGAGATGAGGGCATTAGCCAGTCATTATATTAAATTAAAATCTATCTGCTTGCTGTTTGCTTATTTGATTTCAAGATTGATTGATATGGTTGAAATCACATAGATATATCGATAGTTTCTTTTACCTCCTTTTTATATTCTGCTGACAAAGGGAAAATATTTGTCACATGTAAAGAGAGAAACAATAATAATTAAAAAAAGAAAGATCTGTCAATATTTTGTAAGGATATTTATATAGTTATCAAGGTAAGAAAGGGTCTTTAAATAAAAAAATGCTTCACTGTTTGCTTGGGTTTTGGGTTTTGGTTTTGTTGAGGGTTTATCCTGGGTTTTTTGGGGGGGGGAGTGTTGGTTTGTTTGTTTGTTTGTTTGTTTGTTTTTTTGTTGTTGTTGTTGTTGTTGGGTTTTTTTTGTTTGATTGATTGTTTTGGAGGTGTTTTTTTTTTTGTTGGTTTCTTTGTTGAATTTTTTGTTTGTTTGTTTTTATTTTAAATTTTCCAGAAACACTAAATGTACATGGTCTCTAAATTCTCATTTGTGTTATTGCTCAAGATATAAAGTATGCCACTCACAATTTATGAAATTAGGAGTATGACAGTTGTAGATCAACAATTTAAATTCACATATTGTAGTCCTACTAGCCCCAGGAAACCTACACTGTTTTACCTTGTTTCTTTAATGAGAATATACTGACACGTTTTCATTATTAAATCAAAAGAGTAGGCAGGGCATTACAGAAAGCAAGTTGCAAGCATAGTATTAAAATTGGCTGGAACATACACATTCATTCTAATCCATTATTATTCTATTCTCCTGAAATCAAGAAAATAAATATATGTTGTGAAATGTGCCTTAAAGTATGTGCATTTATACATGGGTAACTGAAGTGAGAGGAACATAGATTGCATAACTAGAATGCCTTTTGAGAATTTGTAGTCAGCATTTAGAATACTTTTTCAAAACCAAAGTTTAACTCACATTTATTGTGCATTGAAATGAAATACATGTTTAAATAATTATTTTATGAAAGAATTCCAGAGTAAATTTTATTTCTTAAGGCTGACAAAAAAAATCGTTTTAAGTTGATTGAAATTGCTTTATTTTGTGTAATGAGATACAAAGTGAGGCCAGATAATTTGATTAATGCTCATTACTATTGTCATATGCTGTGACATATCACATGAACTCTTCATTAGTAAGCAGCAAGAAACAAATTTGTGAGATTAGCCAGTGTCAATAGAAGTTAATCGGTTTTCATATTCCCAGTCTAAACCTTCTCTCTGCCTTCAGGACATGATCTCAAAGAAGTCACATACCAAGAGAAGCAAGGACACAATAAATGGCTTTCCTGATTCTTTTTATGATAGCCTACATCTTAAATTAGATAATTATATCGATCCCTCAAAAGAACACTCATATAACCCACAGAAGAGATGTCTTTCATCTCTTCCAGAGATCAACATTTAAAACCAAATCAAAACCAAACCAAAAAATAACAAAAAAACCCCACAAACCTCCCCCCCCAAAAAACACAAACAAAACATAAAAATACCCAAAATACTGAAACCAAGCATATCAGTTGGGTACTTCTACTATATCATGACTGGCAAAGTAAGGTCATAGTGAATTGTAGTGGTGTGGGTGTTACCGGCTCCCCCCTACTTTGGAAATTATCCAGACTAGCCTCAGCTGGCTCTGGAAATTGAATGAAGCTTTGTATTTACAGCTTAGCACAATATGCATGCAGATATTTACAATACATATACAGTTATATACAGAAATATGCAAGGTAAAAGGTAATACAGAAACACAACAGCCCTCCCAGAAACCTGAGTCCCCAGGAGGGGCTCCCAACGACCCTTACACCTTCTCCCACCCCTCTGCCTTACCCCAGATTTTGCCTTGTGCCCCAAGGAAGAATGGAGTGTTGGCCAGGGGGATTAGGAAGCAGGCGGATTAATCAGGTTAGGTTAGAGAGAAAAAGCTGCAGTACACAGCCTGGACAGAGAGTGACTTCTGACTACTTCATCTATGTTTGGATTCTTGCTCTTATACCTCTCAGCAAGCTTATGAGTGAAGTAGATATCACCACTGTTTCCCTTTGACACCCTGTAATTTAGTTCTTCTCACCAAAACATTCTAGTTAGCTTCAAACTAGCACATGAATACTTTTGTATAAATTCTTTGATTGATAATAATTTGATAGGGCAAGAATTACAAAAATACAGTTATTTTTTATTTTCCTCAAAAACCCTGCCACAAAACTATATGCAAAACTAGTTAACTTTTATTTACAGTTTCTAATTCAGCCAGAAATTTTCACAAGGATGCTTATGGGCAATTTTTGATAATTTAGGAAAGTCAAAAAATAGAAAAGGTTAAGCCACAAAATAGCTTTATCTCACTTAGACATCAGAGGGAGACAGGAGTCCTAAGAAAAGTCCAAGAGAACACTAGATTTACTCATGAGGGTAGAATAGGAATTTGGAGACAGTTCCTGGATCTCCTTTGCAGCAGCCTCTGGAAACTGCAAGTTATAATCCAGTTGTGGAACCACACAGATTAAGTCCAATGCTAGTGGAAATTGCCGAAGTCAAAGTGTCTCCAGACACAGCTTTCATAAGGCAGATCTCATGCAGTGGCACTGCCTTAGCAGCACAGGTAAAGCTGCACTCTTGGCTTGTTTCCGCAAACAGCAGAGTTTACAGCAGAGGCAGGATCATTCCAGCTTGGGGGTAGGGAGCAGGAAGCCAAGTCCCAGGTGCACAGGGAAATCCCTTGAATGGATCAAAATGAACCTATGCACACTTTCTGGTCACTCTATTTAAACTCTTTCCTAGACAATGTGTCCAGTGCCAATAAACAGTAGGCATGAAGCATCCAGTCAATTCCAATCCCAGATTCCAGCACGAGCTTCCCTACAATTGAGTACACATGTGGGAGTAAGAGGAAAAGGGCATCCTTTGCCTTTCCCCATTCAAGCCTGAAAGAAGAGGGAAAGAAAATTCATGACTTTGTTTTCCCCATTCAAACCTCCACTGACAGAGGTTAGAAGGGAATTAGAAGTGCCTCAAAACAATAAATTACAATATTAATGCAATTTTCTTAACCACAGAAGACTTATTGCTACAGGTTACATTTTGCTGTCACACAAAGAGAATTCACTCACATAAAGAAGAAAGCTCAAAAGATGCATTATGTTATAGACATGTTAGCCAAGTCTGGGTCCTTTGGCCTATAGGTAGAGATGTATCTGGTAGAAAGAGGTAAAAAAAGTGCTTTAGAAATGACAACATTTTGTTAGTGCCTATACTGTAAATGAAAGATGAGCTGGGTCTGCACAAGTACTTTTTCTTTTGTTGACTATTGAAATAAGAAAAAAAAAAAAAAAAAAAAAAAGAAAAAAAGAAAAAAAAGGACACAACAATTTACAGAAATTACATGCTCTGTTCCTGAGCAGGGAGAGGAAGAAGAAGGGTGAGACAGGAACAGGAAGAAATGCTTATGGACAGATGTGTTGTGGTACCTTCATCTATGTGATAAAGACAAGGAATTTTTGCAATAATGTAATTTGGGTATGGAAAGAAGAATAAAGTTCATGTACATTGACTGACTATACAGCTGATTTCTGAGTGCTACTTGCCCATTTTCAAAACCACCTCGAAGAGTACACCTAAAAGAGTAAATTAGGGTTCTAACGTCCATTAAAATATTATGCTGATATTTTGCATATGACTATCAGAAAAATCTCAAGTTATCAACCTCAAAAGATTTGTAAGCCACAAAAAAAATTGGAATGGTACTCAAGGAGATAAATATTCCCTTCAAGGAATTTGGTGTATTTAAAAATACCCCTTGATTATACAAAAAGGGCAGAGCATAAATTAAGGACTCCCATAGGTAGCTCCAGATTGCAGCTAAAAACAACTTTTGCTGCACTACTCTGTTGGCTAGTTTCTAATTACTGTCTGCAATGAAAATCGTTTATAACTAGAAAGGTCCCATAACAACATGGCAAAGGCATGGGGGTTGCAACATAATATTAGAGAACACTTACCCTGTGGGCAATCACTAGTAACTGAGGAAGATAATAACTGCTCAGAAACTCTGAAATAGTTTACTCATAAAAGAATCTTCATTAAAATAACATTAAGGAGTATTTTCAATGTAGCACGCAGAGACTCTGCTGTGTGATTCTTTTTAATGTTAATGGGAATTGAGTGGCTAAACCTATACGCATTGAAATGAAAATTGCACTTATGATTTTAAACAAAAATCCATAAAAGGAAACAAATTCAGGTGAAGGCTTCACTCTGTTGTGATCAATTATTGCTAATGATACAATATATAAGATTAACGCATAACACTCAGAATGTAAACATACTGCTGCACCTAAGCTGTTAATAAAAGAAGTTGAGAAGAGGGAAGGCTTACCTCTGTGGTAAAGCAGTGATTAAATTGAAAGGACAAGTTTATAATTCTGCAGCCTGAATTGTTCATGTACTAGGCTACAGCACAAATGTTTTGGAGAGCTATAAAATAATTATTGTTCCAATTATTGGAGAGCTATAAAATATATTTGTTCCAAAGGAGAGGAATCTGAAAATACTAATAGCAGAAAAAAAGTGTGACATTTGGTGGAAGAAGGTTCTCTGGACAAACAGAAATTAGAAACACCATCCTTTAATGAGAATTTTCATGTAACCCTTGGAGGCCACCTGGAAGCTGACTCAAAAGACATGGGATCCATGGCAAAACCAGTTTGCTCTTATTCTTCTCACTTATGCTGCCCTAGACTGGCATAAAGACAACTAATAGGGCCAGTGTGATACAGGCTTCTCATCACAATGCTAGAAAATAATCTGGTTAAAAAAAAAATCAAAATGGCTATGCAGTGACAACAAAGAAAGAGCCATACTGAACTTCATCCATACCAATAAAGCACAAATTGCCAAACTGGGAGAACAAAAAAGAGCAGGTCCTATGATGAGGAATTTTTAAGCCATTTTAGTTGGTAACCGATATTTTCATCCTTATAGTGAATATCAGACATAGTTCTTCTCCACTTTATTTCATCTTGTACCTCATGCTTTGTTTTGTGAGCAGAGGTGCTGATATTTTTTGAGTAGATGTGAGAAAGACTCTGTGTTGAGGCTTAAAATTTTCACTAAACACCAATTATTTGTGAGAAGAGTGCCCTAAGACAGTATTTGGGTACAGTTTTATCAGATCAGTACCTTCAACTGAAATAATTGGAAGCTGAAAATACAAAAGTGATAAAGCAAAAGATTTTCAATTATAATCACTTATAAGACCCTCTCTATTACCAAGGTGTAGTAATGTGAAGTGGAAGGTCTGTGTATAAAGCTTTTATTATACCTTTTATTTTTGAAAGACTATTATGAGAGCTTAACAGTTCTTTTAAACGGTTGACACAATAAGTGTTCCATTTTAATTGGCACATCTGTGATTTATCACTATACCGTGTTCGGAACACCCCATCGGGCCATTTTAAAGTGAATAGCAGGGTACTCTACATCTGACAATACTTGAAGACTTCTATTGAAGACTCCAATTAAGAAAAGACACCTACTAAAAGATTTCTTGTCCCCATTTGATGTAACAACTGAATTGAACTGAACTGTGTCTTTCCATTCTGAGCAGAAATAAAATCTTTGCCATCACAGTAAGTTCCCAGTGTTATGACAATGCCACACTTTCCTTTTCTGCAAAAGCATGAACAATATGATTTGAGTTTCTAAATTAGGAAAACCAGGAACCCTAATCCAACAGAAAGTAACTGTCTTGATCATCTAAGTTTGTTACTTTTCAGTCCTCCCTAGGACCATAATACCCAGAGTAAATAAGAAGACATATGAAATCTTGGATTTACATCAAGAGCTGGATTTCCTGGTACTGAAGTTTAGAACTGCAGTAACCTGCCACCATTGACAGTGCCATGGCTCTCATACACGATGTATTTCCTTCTAAAAACTGTTCAGGTGTATACCGAGGAGCTAATCACCAATCAGCATCCCTAGATATTCATTCCACTTTCCAGGTGCCTTCTTCACATAGTGTTCTGTTTACTATCCTGCATTCATGAGGTTAAGATTTCTGCAGTATCTGTACTACTCCATTTTAAAGAGCTGCATTGTTTAGAATCTTCCTGATCTGCATCAAATAGTGCCCTTTCAGGATTTTGTGGTTACAATTTTAGAAAAACAATTAATCTTGATGCACTGTGAAACATGCAGTTTTATCTTAGTACTTTGATCCAGCCCAAATGATTTCTTTTCAACTCCTGCATTGCTTATTGCATGTTTTTCATACCATCTGTCTTCATTAGCACCTAGATATACAGATGTGTTGTTACTGTACAAATGTTAGAGACCAACTTAACCTTTTCTGTTCTAAAAAATACAATAAAAATATTAGTGTCTTGAGCCATATCAACATCTAATATTCTATTTTGTTTCAAGTAGGTGTTTGTAAGCTTTTCTTATTCTAAAATCTGTGGTTTAGTGTTTAAAAAAAATCCTGCCCAAAATATAAAATTATTCCTTGCATAGCCATACATATTTCATAGAAACTACATAAATTGGAAAGTGATTATCAACAAGGAAATTTAAAACTACTTGTAAAACTGATGATGGTAATATCATGATCTTGGGCATTTCAAGGTTATTTTCTATATGCATATTTCTGGTTTAGTACCAGTAAGCTCTTCTGTCAAGGCTCAGAGTTTTAATGAAAATTAAACACAGTGAATGGAGTCTTGCCAAAAAAGTCATAGAACAGATGCAGGCTAATGCAGTTATTTCCAGAATTATTTGTCATCTCTCTCACAGAAGTATAAACATACAAGAAATACTTAGGAAAATTAAATTTAGTAGTTTTATAACAAATAATCAGTCCAGAATTATGTCACAGTGGGGAGGTACATATGCTAGATTCAATGTTAATGCTCCATAGCATAGTGAGAATTTTTCTTGTTTTTACATTCCTGTTTTCCAAGTTCTGATTATTTAAACTGTTTAGTTCCATGTTTATAAACACTCTGTGTGCAACTGCTTATTGTTGACCAAAAATACAAATGAATCTTAGGGAATTTCCCTGATATTTTAATATCAATAAACAATATTTGATATTCATACATGAAACTAGCATTTATAATTAACATCAGATATCATTATTTGTAATAGCAGCTCACAACCTGGTCATGGTGATCTCTTGTCTTTCTTGCCTGATATCTTACACGCAGTGATTGAGATCTCTTGTGCTCTATAGAAAGCATCCTTGAAGATTTGTCAGCTCTGTTCTGCTCCTTTTCCCCGAGGGCCATTTCCCACAGGGTCCTATTTATTAGCTTGTTAAAGAACAGAAAGTTTGCTTTCCTAAATTTTAGAGTCCTAACTATGCATCTTATGGGCTTCTTACCCCTCAGGACAGTGAACTGCACTAACACATGATTGCTGCAGCCCAGGCTACCTTTGATTTTGACATTCTTGATGATTTCACTTGCATTTGTGATCAACAGGTCTAAAAATGCATCCCCTCATGTAGGGTTGTTAATTTCTTGTCTTAAGTTGTCATCTAGGCACTCTAGGAGCCTCCTGGATTGCCTACAGCTAGTTGTGCTACTTTTCCAATAGATGTTGGGGTGATTAAAATTCCCCAGAAGGATGACAACCTGTGATTGTGGTGTCTCCTTAATTTGGAGTAGGAAGGCTTCATCAATAGGCTCCCCTTGATCAGATGGCCTATAATAGACTTCTACCACAAGGCTCCCTTTGTTGTCTTGATCCCTAATACCTACCCATAAATGTTCATCCTGCTTGTGGCAACAACACTACATGCACTATCCTATTCTTTACATAGAAGGCAACACCTCTAACCCTTTTTCCTCTCCTGTCCCTTCTAACAGCTGGCAGCCATTGATAGCCACACTCCTGCCATATAATTCATTCCACCAAGTTTCCATAATTGCCACCATCTTGCAGCTTTCTTGTATCAGGATATCATCCAGCTCCTCCTGTTTGTTACCCATGCTGTGTGCATTGGTGTAGAGACACCAGCTGAGCTGCAGGCTGTGTCACCTTCTTAGAGAGGCACTCCATTATTCCCCTAAGACATTTCACTTCTCTCGATCTGCTGGCCATACTTCTTTGAAGGAGCATATGCTAAGACTGGCTTTGTCGCCTGCAAGTGTGTGTTATCAGGTCATGTCTAGCTTTTCTTCTACCAGTACTCTGAAATCCTTTTTGCAGAGCTGCTGTCCATCTCATTATCTTTTATCCTGTACTGGATCAAGGACTGCCCTGGCCCAGTTGCAGAATCTTGCACTTCATTTCAACTTATTGAACCTCATGATGTTCACCAGTACCCACTTTTCCATCCTTTCTAGGTCTCTTTGAATGTCATCCTTTTCCTCAGTCATCTAAACCACAGAATTTAGAATCATGAAACTGACAGGGCTGGAAGAGACCTCAAACATCATCTAGCTCCAACTCCCCTGCCATGGGCAGGGGCACCTACACTAGATCAAGTTGGTCAGAGTCCCATCCAGCCTGGTCTCAGAAACTTCCAGGTATGGGAAATTGATATCATCAGCAAACTTGTTAATGATGCTCTAGTGTAGTGGAGGGACTGTAGGCCCCAAAATAGGCTTATTCATGCCTTGCCTTCCCTGGACATGTTTTTTCTGCCCACACCGGGGGTAAACATATTAAACAAGCACAAAGAGGCACAGTAGGTCTGGTGCTATAAAGTCTGGCCTGCCCAAGGCCCCTGATTGGGTAAACATGTTTGTGTAAACATGTTTGTGTAAGTCCATGCACCCAGCTCATGCTTACCAGGTGCTAGTCCCATCCTATCCCCATATTTGGAAGGTCCAGGTCTGTGGTTTTTCTCTATTATTGTATGGTTGGGTAACTGCCAAGCTGATTGTGGTATCCAAAGGGTCATTAATCTCAGCCCACATTTGATAAATAGAGGCACACAGGTAAACGAAGTGGTCCCTCACTTGCTTGCTTAGACTCACCAGCACTGCCTGCATGCTTGCCTGTCTGAAGCCTCACCCACAGTGCGTCTACTTTTCTCTATGGAGGCAGAGTCCCCCATGGGCTCCCAGACAGCTGTGCACACCTGCATGCCACTCTGGTGAGTTACCAGGACTAGATCCTGTATTGCCTGCCTTTATCTACAGAGCTCAGTCTACCGTGCAGCTGTGTACCCTATTGCACGCCCGCTACCTTGTGCACGCCACTGCCACTGAGTTACCAGGAAGCAGACCCTGGATCGCCTGCACACAATCGGCCTGAGGCCAACGTGAGACCATGCTGAGACTGCACAGCATCGTACTTCTTCTGCACCCTAAGATCCTGCCTAAGAATCCCTGGACAG
>WAAF01012905.1:0-22392 GCA_013400475.1 Tricholaema leucomelas
GTGATCTGTGTTAGATTGTGTGGTCCTGCTGCAGCAGTGGGGGGTGGACTTGATGATCTCCTTGGGTCCCTTCCAACCCCTAATATCCTGTAATCCTGTGATCTTGTGACTTTCTGAGCAATATGTTGCAGGCAGGGAAGGAGAATGACTGAAGGATGCATGCACAGACATTTTCAGCTGGCTTATGACAGGGCATGAATACGCTGTAATGGCAGGAGTTTGTGTTTATCTTCAGAATGTAATTTCAATTCCTGTTCTTTATCTGCCTGTCTCTTCTAATATTGAGTGGATACACGGAAGAAACATTGAAATGACACTGATATATGAGGTAGGAGATGGTTAGTGGCAAAGCAGTGATGATCAAAGGATGACACACCTCTCTTCAAGTGTAGGAAAAGACATTTTAGTTCTTCAGAAGCAACACTGAGAAGATGCCATTCCTGGAGGTGCTCAAGAAAAGACTGGATGAGGTACTTAGTGCCATGGTCTAGTTGATTGGATTGGGCTGGGTGCTAGGTTGGCCTGGATGATCTTGGAGGTCTCTTCCAACCTGCTTGATTCTATGACTCTCTGATAAGCCTACATCCCAATTAAGCTGTAAACTGTGTGGCTTGCAGGTGCAGGGAAACTGTTACAAGTCCCCTCTGATGAGATTGCATGAGGAAGGTGAGCAATGGGTGCTGCAAGAGTGGCAGAGGGAGGGAACATCACAAATACTAATGGGATGGGACTACGACATATCATCATCTATAGCTCACCTGTGGCTGCAGGGGTCAGAGGTATAAAGGCATTTGGTGGACACCCTGGGAACTGGTGAGCATGGTGAGCAATGTGAAACTTAAGGGCAACTTTGGCTGCAGCAATCATGAAATGATAGAGTTTAAGATCCACTAGGCATCAAAGAGGGCACGAAGCAAGCTCACTGCTTTGGATCTCAAGAGAGCTGATTTCATCCACTTCAGGGATCTCTTGGCAGAATGTCATGGGATAAAGCTTTGTAAAAATTATTACTTTCTGTATTATAGTATTTTATTATTTTTAATTGATTGAAATTATTATTATTATTTATTATTATTAAGAATAATATTAATATCAATAATACAATTATTTATTTTATTATTATACTCTGTCAAGAAGCTGATGTTTGGCATATTTTTACAGGACACATTATTAAATATGAATCATAGAATCATAGAATCAGTCAGGGTTGCAAGGGACCACAAGGATCAGCTAGTTCCAACACCCCTGCCATGGACAGGGACACCCTACCCTAGAGCAGGCTGCCCACAGCCTCATCCAGCCTGGCCTTAAACACCTCCAGGCATAGAGCCTCAACCACCTCCCTGGGCAACCCATGCCAGGCTCTCATCATTCTCATGCTGAACAACTTCCTCCTCACCTCCAGTCTGAACCTCCCCACCTCCAGCTTTGCTCCATTCCCCCTAGTCCTAAAAAGTCCCTCCCCAGCTTTTTGGTAGGCCCCCTTCAGATACTGAAAGCCCACAAGAAGGTGACCTCAGACTTTAAGTATTTACTCACAAAATATAAATCAGACAGTACCCACTGTCACTTTCAGCCAGTGAAACTTGATTCTTCCCAGGCTTCTGGGGAAAGGAGGCAGACAATCTCTGACCTTTTCTCCTGGCTCCTCTGGATGATCTGTGTTTCTCCAGGATTTCTCATCTATCAGGAGACCTACAGGTGCAGGCAGGATGTCTTGCCATGTGCAGTCTCAGCACAATGTCACACCAGCTGTGCAGGCTGATCACGTGCAGGTATTTAGAGCTGTTACTGGTAAGCTCTCGAGGCAAATTCAGGATGCAAAATGAGGCAGCAGCCCCATGCTACCTGCTTATCCCTTTTATCAATATCCAGCCCAAGACTAGTGGGGCATTGGACATAGATTAGCCAATTGGAATGGCAGTTTGCCAGGCCTCAACATATGAGATGAAACCAGGGTTTTCATACTTCTCTTCCATACTTCCCTCTCCCAGCACAGGAGGAGCAGGGGAACAGGGGAGCATGTCTGGGCAAGCCAACATGGATAAGCCCATTTGCCCCATCAAGCCTACCACCACACTCAGCTGCAGCTTTCTGCACCCTGTGCTGTTTACTATGCATTCCTGGCTGCTCCACCAGCACACTAGGCTATTTCCCAGAAAGTTCTTGCCTGTAGCACTGCACTTCAGATCCCAGCTGTAGTTTTTCCTCTCATCCAAATCCAAGAGGGGCACTTTCTCCTGTGGGTCAAGCTAATGGTTTGTGATAGGATGTGCATCCAAATCATGAAAGGAACTGCCTAACCATTTCACAATCCCTGTCTCTCTCCTTCAGCCCCAAAGACATTTGTTTTTCTTTATATTAGTGGGAGACTCTTATTTCGACAGGCTGACCATTCCTTCTGCTGATCCACCACAACACTATGCAGTAATGACACCACCTGCATTTTTGGTCTCAGGGGTCAAGAGCTGTTGTATGATTTGTTTATTTTCCACCTGTAATTTGTTAGTCTGACTTCTCCTCATGCTAGTCCTATTCCTCTCATTCAGCTACAGGTTTCCAGAGCCTTGGGCTACACGTGCTCTGTGGATCTGGATTAGTTCCCTGTCAATTATTCCTCCTTGTTTACGGTAACAGCTCACATAACATTTAATTACTGCAGCTCATGTGCCTTTATTTTCAGCCTAGTTCCTCACTGTTTGCTGAACTCATTGGATTTTGTCGTTAGTTTTGCATCTTTTTTTTTATTCACTTGCTACAGCTATGTTCTAGGATTATTGAATCATAGAATCATAGAATCAGTCAGTGTTCTCATCCAGCAGCACTCTCAAGTCCTCTCCTCAGGGCTGCTCTCCAGCCACTCACTGCTCTGCCTGGATTTGTGCTTGGCATTGCCTCTACCCAGATGCAGAAGCTTGCACTTGGTCTTGTTGAACCTCATGAGGTTGGCTTGTTTCCACCTCTCCAGCCTGTCCAGGTCCCTCTGGATGCCATCCCTGCCCTCCAGCCTGTCTGCTGCACCACACAGCTTGGTGTTGTCAGCAAACTTGCTGAGGGTGCACTCAGTGCACTATTGCTCAAGTTTCTGTGGGAAACATGGACATTTTTTCCCTTCTTCTCTCTGGCTTGAAGCTTTTTACTCATCTCTGCCCCTACCTTCTCTTTCTTCTGAGCTGTAAGCACTGTGCTTTCTTGCTGGCCATTGTGTCAAATACAAAGATGAAATGACTGAAGTGTGTGAAAGCCCTTGCAAACACTTAAATACTATCTTCTGCAGGATATCACTGTTAACCCTATGTCTGCATCACTACCCTTTCCAATCACCTCGTTTTCATTTTGAGAGAACTCAGCACTTCCAGCAACATGGGATTAATATATTGGCTGCTGCTGTGTACAGGCAGAGCGCCAGTTTCTTCTCTCAACATGCTAACAAAGTGTCTCGCACTTGACCACCTGGATCACTGCATGATTAAGGTGGATGAGAAGCTCAACATGAGCCAGCAGTGTGCACCTGCAGCCCAGAAAGCCAACCAGATCCTGGGCTGCACGAAGAGAAGTGTGGCCAGCAGGTGGAGGGAAGTGATTCTCCCCCTCTACTCTGCTCTGCTGAGACCCAACCTGGAGTACTGCATCCAGTTCTGAACCCCCATTACAAGAGCGATGTGGAGATACTGGAGCGTGTCCAGAGAATGGCCACGAGGATCATAAGAGGGCTGGAGCAGCTCTGCTATGAGGGCAGACTGAAAGAGTTGAGGATGTTCAGGCTAGAGAGGAGGCTCCCAGGTGAACTTCTTGTGGCCTTGCAGTATCTGAAGGGGGCTACAAAAAGGCTGGGGAGGGACTTTTGAGGCTGTCAGGGAGTGACAGGACTAGGGGGAATGGAGCAAAGCTGGAGGTGAGGAGATTCAGACTCGACATGAGGAGGAAGTTGTTCATCATGAGAGTGGTGAGAGCCTGGAATGGGTTGCCCAGGGAGGTGGTTGAGGCCCCATGCCTGGAGGTGTTTAAGGCCAGGCTGGATGAGGTTGTGGGCAGCCTGCTCTAGGGTAGGGTGTCCCTGGGCATGGCAGGGGGGGTTGGAACTAGCTGATCCTTGTGGTCCCTTGCAACCCTGACTGACTCTATGATTCTAAGGGCAGGACTGAGCTGTTTATCCCTCTTGCAGTTCCTGCAAGTCAGTATTCCCTTCTATCAGGGTCTAATTCCACCTCTGAAGCTGAATTTTCTAGAGGGGTCACTTCAGAGGAGCTCTTGCTACACCTTTACTAGAATGAAGGAAGGTCATGTTTCTGATGGACACTTAAAAAAACCCACTGTAGTTTATCTGGGGGGATGGAGGGGGGCATGGGAGCAACGTACTCTGTTTATAATGTAAACAGTATTTAATTGATTTAATTCTGCCAGGCAACCAGTAATAGAACAAGGGGACACGGTCTCAATTGTGCCGGGGGAGGTCTAGGTTGGATGTTAGGAGGAAGTTCTTGACAGAGAGAGTGATTGGCATTGGAATGGGCTGCCCAGGGAGGTGGTGGACTTGCCATCCCTGGAGGTGTTCAAGAAAAGACTGGATGAGGTACTTAGTGCCATGGTCTAGTTGATTGGATTGGGCTGGGTGCTAGGTTGGACTGGATGATCTTGGAGGTCTCTTCCAACCTGCTTGATTCTATGATTCTATGAAAATGAACTTCAATCCCAACGAATATAAACGAAAGGATGAACAAACATTAAGTGCAGAGAAATAGAAAGATCACAGAGAAGAGTTGTAGAGTTAATGAGAACATAAGAATAGAAAAGCATCCATAGCTCTGGAGAGTGAGAATACACAGTGTGAGATAGAGAAATGAGTTGAAATTATTAAAGTGAAGTTCAATCCCAGTGAATATAATGGAAAAGATGAACAAATATGAGTGCATAGAAATAGAAAGATCACAGAGAAGAGTCATAGGGTTCATGAGAACATAATTAAGGAGGAATTGCTAGATGTGACTGCCACAATGCACAAAATGCTGTGTCAAAGGGATACTGGGATTAATAGGTGCCATGAATTTAAGCAAGTAACATAGCTGGGGAGTATCAAGGCATGTTTTGGTCAGAACAATTCAAAAACTAACTAAGCCAAATGGATAGAAATGGAACAAAAGAATGTAAGAATCACTGAATCTGTGCCTAACAAAAAAAAAAAAAAAGAAGAAAGAAAAGAACCAAACCACTGAAATACTTAGTATATTTTTTTCTTAAGGATGAAGTAAACCCATGGTAAGCTACAGACTGGGGCATGTGTGGTTGGAAAGCTGCAACTTGGAGAGTAACTTGGGGGTACTGGCTGACAGTTGACTGAAAATGAGTCAGTAATGTGCCCAGATGGCCAAGAAAGCCAATGGCATCCTGAGGTCTAGGCTGGATGTTAGGAGGAAGTTGTTGCCAGAGAGAGTGATTGGCATTGGAATGGGCTGCCTAGGGAGGTGGTGGAGTCACCGTCCCTGGAGGTGTTGAAACAAAGCCTGGATGGGGCACTTAGTGCCATGGTCTAGTTGATTGGACAGGGCTGGGTGCTAGGTTGGATTGGATGATCTTGATCCTTCCTTCCTCCCTCCCTCCATTCCTCCGTTCCTCTGTTCCTTCCTCCCTTCCTCCCTTACTCTTTTCTTTCTTTCTTTCTTTCTTCCTTTCTTTCTTTCTTTCTTTCTTTCTTTCTTTCTTTCTTTCTTTCTTTCTTTCTTTCTTTCTTTCTTTCTTTCTTTCTTTCTTTCTTTCTTTCTTTCTTTCTCTTTCTTTCTTTCTCTCTTTCTTTCTCTCTTTCTCTTTCTTTCTCTCTCTCTCTTTTTCTCTCTTCTCTTTCTCAGTTCAATGTCATCAAAACCGAAGATTATTTACCACAGCCCCACCAGTTTTTAGGTGGGTACTTGCCATACAGGTTGGTAGAGGTATATCACTCTCCAGTTCTGGCTCTGTTAGCCTAGATAGTGACTCACCTCACATGTTTCAGATAAAATCCTTTAAAGAGAGGAAGTGTGAAACAGGTCCCAGAGCTGTACCGAAGATAAGAGTCTGTTATGCTTGCAAGACAGGTCTTAATTACAAAGTGCAAATTGTTATTTGGTGTTAAAGTGCTGGGAGAATACAAATGAAAGCATCGGAAACAATTGAGTAACTGCTGAGGAGGATCTACAATACCCAGACCCAAGGACATATCTCATTCATTACTGAGACCATTGGGCTGAGAAGACAGCAGCAATAGAATTACTTTTGTTTGCAGGTTCTATTTTAATTGAGATCTGTGCTTTCTATTTATACCTTAATGGTTTTTGATGCAATTCCTTTTGGTGTAGGAATTGATTGCCCACAATTTACTCAGAGCCTGTACTTCAATCCACATGCCAATCACTCCTGTTTACTAGCACATCAAAGCCAGCAGCAGAATTAGAGACTACTAAGAATGGAGCAATCCTTCCAGTATGGACCAAGTCATTCAAGGCTACAGCTGTTAAATGCCTGCACAAGTAGGAATGTGATATTCAGCACCTGAATTTTACCCCAAAGAAGTACACTGAATGTATCTAGACTGAACTCCAGAGAAAATCCCTCCTGGAGATCAGCTTTGTGCCTGGTCTGATGTTTTCTTTTACAAACCTTGAAGAATAGAATTTAAGTGAGGGACCAAAAAGTAGTAAACTGGTATCTTCTCCACAAATTGAGCGTAGCCACTTCAGACTGGTGAGGAGTCCTAAGATATCAGATCCTAACTCCAGTCAAAATGCATGACCAGAGGTTTAATATGGTGCCCTATGAGAGCAGGAAAGAGTTTCCCGAAATTTGAAAGGTACTGTGGACCTAGGGACTTGTTTCAGAACTGCTCCTTGTTAAACTGAGGATTTTGCTCTACTGAAAATAGCTAAGCCCTAAGAATCATCCATATCCATACCTGTTTGCCAAGGAGGGAGAGCCAGGAGGGAATATCAGTAATTACAGACACTCTCAAGCTAGAATCCAGAATGCAGCTCTCCCAGTGCTGTCCTTGATCCTGCCCACCTTGTTGCCAAAAATAAAGAAACCCATGAAAAAGTATTTGGTCACCCCTCAATTGTGCTTTGTCACCACTACCCATCATCTTGGTAGTATATATTTATGTAGGGAGAGAGGAAATCAAGCAGGAAAGATGGAGGAATGGATGAGAAAATTAAGAATTTCTAAAACTGTAAAACTTGGCAGGCTTTGGTGTCATGGCATCATAGAATCACAGAATCAGACAGGTTGGAAGAGGCCTCCAAGATCATCCGGTCCAACCTAGCACCCAGGCCTGTCCAATAAACTAGACCATGGCACTAAGTGCCTCAGCCAGGCTTTTCTTCAACACCTCCAGGGACAGTGATTCCACCACCTCCCTAGGCAGCCTATTCCAATGCCAATCACTCTCTCTGGCAACAACTTCCTCCTAACATCCAGCCTAGACCTTCCCCAGCACAACTTGAGACTGTGTCCCCTTGTTCTCTTGCTGGCTGCCTGGCAGAAGAGACCAACCCCCACCTGGCTACAGCCTCCCTTCAGGGAGTTGTAGACAGCAATGAGGTCACCTCTGAGCCTCCTCTTCTCCAGGCTAAACACCCCCAGCTCCCTCAGCCTTTCCTCACAGGGCTGTGCTCCAGGCCTCTCGCCAGCTTTGTTGCTCTTCTCTGGACATCTTCCAGTATCTCAACATCTCTCTTGAATTAAGGAGCTCAGAACTGGGCACAGCACTCAAGGTGTGTGTTATGGAGGCAGGAATTAATTTGGCCAAGGCAGGAATTGATAAAAATAGTTATTTTATTTTCCCGAAAACCCGCCCCCAAAACTATATACAGAAGATAATTTAGACTTAATTAGCAAGTTCTTTCTTAGTTGGTTGAGAATATCTACACAATAGGGTGCCACAGGTAAACTTGACTAATTTGAAGTCAGGAGTTGGAAAAGGCTTGTGCTATTAAATATAGTGTTCCCCACTATCAAATAAGGCTGAGCCGTAAGCTACTCAAGACAGCGCGCGCTGGCTTGAAAGAAGGACAATTCAAAGGTCTGTCCCATGGTCTTTTCAGAGACCTTCAGGGTCGTTAAGAAGCGATAAGCAGCACAATAGGGTGCTTAAGGTGAACTCCTTGGGCATATTCAGAGGGAGAAGAGGCTCTGTGTGTAGAAGCTATCCAGACAGGGGGAGAACTCCAAGCAGGCACACCAAGGCGGGAACACAATCCAAAGCGGGGATGAACTCCACGGCAGGGGCACCCCAAGGTGGGAACACCCCAAGGCGGGAACCCCTCAATATTTATACCTTTCTTAGACAAAGAGCAGAGTTACCACTTCCTAGGCGCGAAAAGCACACAGCCAATCCTCAGCTGAGTGCAGCATGGGCCTGGCACGGGGCACCCCTCATGCCGGAAGGGTCCCCCTGCTCCCCCCCTTCACGCCTGCAGGGTGGGGGGGCGAAACAGGTCTTTTCGTGCCTTTTTCCTCTCCCATTCAAACCACAGAGGGAGAGGAAATTTCTGGGGTACACAGGACCTCCAGGACAGTGTGGCCTGACCAGTGTTGAGTACAGGAGAACAATAACCTCCCTTGTGCTACTGGCCACACAGTTCCTGATCCAAGCCAGCATGCCACTGGCTCTCCTGGCCACCTGGGCACACTGCTGGCTCATGTTCAGCTACTATCTACCAGTACCCCCAGGTCCCTTTCTGCCTGGCTGCTCTCAGCCACTCTGTCCCCAGCCTGTAGCACTGCTTGGGATGTTGTGGCCAAAGTGTAGAACCCTGCACTTGGTAGCATATATCTTAGTAGTACATATCTTGGTAGTATATATCTTGGCAGTATATATCTTGGTAGTATATATTTATGTAGGGAGAGAGGAAATGAAGGAGGCAGCAGGAAAGATGGAGGAGTGGATGAGAAACTAACAATATCTAAAACAGTAAAACTTGGCAGGCTTTGGTTTCATGGCATCATGGTGGATGGCTGCACAATAAAGAGCTGGCTTGTGTTATTAGCAATTTTCCATTCAGCTGAGAAAGACTATCCTTCTCTTTTTTTTTTTGTTAATACACATAATGATTTTAATAGCGTATGTGTAGGTGGTGAAGAATTGATTTTTTTTAACTTTATAATCAAGGTGAGAGGAGGCAGGCACAGTATATGAGAGAAACATGCACTGTCAAAATACTCTCATCTGTTATTCCCCCAGGTCATACTGGCAGATCCTTCCCACCTCCCACCTACTGACTGGTCCTGGGACCTGTACCCTGCTTTGAGGACTTGGGTTTTTTGATTTATTTATTGTACAAACTGAAGGTCAGGATGGAGAATGACCACTGACTCTACCTGTTCTCAGTGCTCACACTTTGTATCCAAAAAATCCACATGCACACCTCTATGTAAACTGGGCCTATGGAAAGGGCATCTAAACACAAGTAGTACAAGATGAAGAGTGTGATGGTTTGGGTGCCCCCTCACTCTTGTAAAAAATCACACAGGATCACAGGCTCACAGGATGTTAGGGGTTAGAAAGGACCCAAGTTGATCATCAAGTCCAAACTCCCTGCTGCAGCAGGACAATATTCTCTAACACCGATCACAGAGGAACACATCCAGACAGGCCTTGAAAGTCTCCAAAGAAGGAGATCCCCCAGAGCAGGCTCATCTGAGCTGGAAATTGAAGACTGAAGCTTTATATTTACAGCTTAGCACAATATACAAGAAGGTATTTACAATCTATACAGCTATAGACAGAAATAGACAAGATAAAAGGTAATACAGAAACACAACAGCCCTCCTAGAAACCAGAATCCCCAGGAGGGGCTCCCAACCACCCTTCCACTTCCTTTCCACCCCTCTACCTTATCCCAGACTTTGCCTTACGTTCAAGGTGAGTTTGGAGAATCGTCATGGGGAGTTATGAAGCAGAAGGATTAGTTACACAGACGGGCAGGCAGGCAGCCAGAACCAGAGAGCAACCCTGTTGCTATGTTTGTGTTCTTGTTCTTATACATCTCAGCAAGCCTGTGAGCGCAGCAGACATCACCATTGTTTCCTTTTCACAGCCTATCATCTAATTCCTCTCACTAAAATATCGCAGATGGGCTCAAAGTAGCACAAAGAAAAATGTGCAAAACAGCAAAACTCATCCAAGACAATGCAATTAGTAATTTTATTGTTGACACATGTAAACATGTGTCAGTATGGTGCAATCCCAGGCACAGATACAGGCTGAGTGGCAAATGGCTGGAAAGCAGCCCCGAGTAAAAGGACCTAGGGGCCTGGGTTGATGAAAAGCTCAACATGAGCTGACAGTGTGCACTTGCAGCCCAGACAGCCAACTGTGTCCTAGGCTGCATCAAGAGAAGTGTGGCCAGCAGGGCAAGGGAGGGGATTCTCTCCCTTTGCTCTGCTCTCATCAGACCCCACCTGGAGTACTGTGTGCAGTTCTGGAGCCCCAGCACAATAGGGATGTGGAACTGTTGGAGCGAGTCCAGAGGAGAGCCACGAAGATGCTCAGAGGGCTGGAGCAGCTCTGCTATGAGGACAGGCTACAAGAGTTGGGTTGGGATTTTGCAGTCTGGAGAAGAGAAGGATTCGAGGAGACCTTATAGTGGCCTTCCAGTACCTGAAGGAGGCCTATAGGAAGGCTGGGGAGGGACTATTGACAAGGTCTTGTAATGACAGGATGAGGGGTAATGGGTTTAAACTGGCAGAGGGGAGATTTAGACTAGATATAAGGAGGAAGTTCTTTACAATGAGGGTGGTGAGACACTGGAATGGGTTGCCCAGGGAGGTTGTGGCTGCTTCCTCCCTGGAAGTGTTTAAGACGAGGTTGGATGAGGCCTTGAGCAACCTGCTCTAGTGGGAGGTGTCCCTGTCTACGGTGGGGGGGTTGGAGCTGTATGATCCTTGAGGTCTCTTCCAATCTAGACCATTCTATTCCATTCTATGAAACATAACAGAAAACTGGAGCTCATCACATCACTAAAGTAGGTTATGAAGAATAGCACACTCCATCCTCACAAGAATGTTTTTACCCTCTAATGACACCCTACTGACAAGCAGACCAGTTACAGAGCTTGCTTTTTGTTACATTTGGCCTAGTGGCTGCTGAAAGGGGAAACCCTTCCAGACTTGTGTTCCTGTGACTTTTCTAAGCTCAGGAAGCTGTGCACCTGTGAGGAGAACTGAGTGGACAAACTGATCTATCAGGAAACTGACACAAATGAAATAAAAAAATAGTTTCAGTGTGTTCATCTGACTTGTGCTTGGGACCTCACAAGATCTGATACAACAGATGGATTGCCAGAGGAAGGCAAGAGGCACTGAGTGCACCCTCATCAAGCTGTGTGGTGCAGCAGATAGGCTGGAAGGCAGGGATGAAATCCAGAGGGACCTGGACAGGTTGAAGAGGTGGACACAAGCCAACCTCATGAGGTTCAACATGACCAAGTGCAGGGTCCTGCAACTGTGTTGGGACAATGCCAAGCACAAATCCAGGCTGGGCAGCGAGTGGCTGGAGAGCAGCCCTGAGGAGAGACACTTGGGGGTGCTGGGGAATAAGAAGCTCAACAGGAGCCAGCAGTGTGCACTTGCAGCCCAGAAGGCCAACCAGATCCTGGGCTGCATCAGGAGAAGTGTGGCCAGCAGGTGGAGGGAGGTGTTTCTCCCCCTCTACTGTGCTCTGCTGAGACCCCACCTGCAGTACTGCATCCAGTTCTGGAGCCCCCACTACAAGAAGGATGCGGACATGCTGGAGCATGTCCAGAGAAGGGCCACGAGGATGATCAGAGGGCTGGAGCAGCTCTGCTATGAGGACTGACTGAAAGAGTTGGGGCTGTTCAGTCTGCAGAAGGGGAGGCTCTGAGATGACCTTCTTGTGGCCTTCCATCAATCAAGGTTGGAAGGGACCACAAGGATTATCTAGTTCCACTCCCCCCCTCCATGCCCTGGGACACTCTACCCTAGAGCAAGCTGCCCACAGCCTCATCCAGCCTGGCCTTAAACACCTCCAGGCATGGGGCCTCAACCACCTCCCTGGGCAACTCATTCCAGGCTCTCACCATTCTCATGATGAACAACTTCTACCTCATGGCCACTCTGAATCTCCCCACCTCCAGCTTCACTCCATTCCCCCTAGTCCTGTCACTCCCTGACAGCCTAAAAAGTCCCTCCCCAGCTTTTTCGAAGGTCGCCTTCAGATACTGGAAGGCCACAAGAAGGTCACCTCGCAGCCTCCTCTTCTCCACACTGAACAGCCCCAACTCTTTCAGTCTGTCCTCATAGCAGAGCTGCTCCAGCCCTCTCATGGTCCTCGTGGCCCTTCTCTGGACATGCTCCAGCATTTCCACATCCTTCTTGTAATGCGGGTCCAGAACTGGACGCAGTACTCCAGGTTGGGTCTCAGCAGAGCAGAGTAGAGGGGGAGAATCACCTCCCTCCACCTGCTGGTGAAGACTATGAGCTGGCAAAGTGGCAGAACACTTCCTCCCATGAGTCCCACAGTCATCAACAGATAAATGCTGACATATTGGGTCCCGTCATGGGTGTATATTCTGCATCCATATAGACATGACACTTTGGAACATGGTTTAGTGGACAAGGTGGTGTTGGGTTGATGGTTGGTACTTGATGACCTTAGAGGGTTTTTCAATTTTAACAGTTCTATGACCTGCAGCATCATTTAGAACAATGGAGTAAGAACAAATTACAGAGACAGAAAAACATGCAATCTGTCACTGAAGCAAAATTATTTATTGAGTGGAGGCGCTAAATCCCAACTGTATGAACAAGAGAATCATAAGGAACTCAGGTCATCTTTTCTTCTAAAGACAGTGGCATCAGTAGCATCCAAAGAGAAAAACCTTAAATCATTGAGGTTTTTTGTCCTAAGGATGAAGCACAGACAGAATCCAAATCCCTGGAAAGAAAAGACAAACCCACCTTGACAGAATCAATTTTGGTGAATCTAAACTAAATGCAGTGATCAAAATAGTCAGTCAGCTATGTGATATGTTTTAAAGAATAGACTGATGAGAACTAGAAACCTTCTTTGTTCTATCAGTCACTCGGAATGTGTTTCCTTCCAAACATGTCTAGAATCTGCACAAAAGCACCAATGTATGTAAATTCAGAGATTAAAGCAATAATTCATACTGGTAAGAAAGCATAATGCATTTCTACTACAGATGTTAATCATCCTCCATAGGTCATATTGTTGAGCAATAACTAGGAAGTGTATGTGCACCTGATCAAAACTGAACACTTCAGAAGGCACACAGTTGATAAAATGTCTGGGGATCTTAATGTTTAAAGTAAGTGAAAATGTTGGGTGAGCAACTGTATTGGAAATTAATAATAGCTATGAATTATGAACATTAATTTCTGTAAGAATATTATGTTTTATTAATAATATTTTTAAAATGGAGAAATTCCCTGAGATTCTTTGGGGTTTTGGTCAACTGGAAGTAATTGCACAGAATTAAACATTTAAACAATCAGAATTTGGAAAACAGCAATGTGAAAACAGGAAAAGTTCTAACTATGCTTATGGAGTCTTTGCAGTCACTCCAGCAGATGTACTCACAACTCTTTGGTCCCTGAGGAAGTCTTCTGTATCAAAGATGCTTTCAAACTCATGATAACAATCCCAGGGTAACATACAGAATATTTCAGGCAGAGGAAGGAGATGCTGCTGAGCTGCTAAGCTGGCAAGTGTGAGCTGCACACATGTGTGAGCTGCATACACGTGGCTGCCTGTAAGAAGCCACAAATGAAGAGAGGCAGGAAGGCTCCATGCAGAATGAAGAAAGGCTGATGCAGAAAGGTGTGGTTCTCTAAATCATTCCCCTTTGAATACTTCAGTTTGGAAATCAAACTGGCCAATAGGCACTTGCACCATTGTTCTGGCCAATGAATTCAAAGCTTTGTGCCTCATTTGACCATGCAGGCATGCTGGGGACAGTGCTGGTGTTGCACCTGGGATAAATGACTCTTGGGTCATCGATATGATTAGATGGTGGTTCTCCAATTTAGTTCCATGTTACAGTGACTTATATGCTTACTTGGAAGAGGTGTGCACAGCTATCTTAGTTACTTAGTTCAAGATTAGTACATGTGGAAAGTACAGATTGGTCCAGGGTCACATGTGAGGTACAGATAGTTTAATATTACAACAACAATCCTGTAAGATCAGCCCCTTATGGCTGGCACTCCACTTCCTGCAGCTGCATGTGGGGAGTGCCACCCACTGCCTGATATCCTAAGATATCCCAAGATGGACTCAAGGACACTTCCCAGCACAGGTGCTCATATTTATCATTTCATGTCCTGTTGGCAAAAATCCCTCAACAGGGCAGCACAAGACACCTGACACATGGTGCTAAGCCCCTTAGCCCTCAAGGCTTTGCTAGGGCCAAACCCTTATTGTTTGCACATCTAACTCACTCCCAGACCCACAACAGGAGGAGGAATCATAGAATCATAGAACCAGTCAGGGTTGGAAGGGACCACAAGGATCAGCTAGTTCCAACCTCCCCTGCCATGCCCAGGGACACCCTACCCTAGAGCAGGCTGCCCACAGCCTCATCCAGCCTGGCCTTAAACACTTCCAGGCATGGGGCCTCAACCACCTCCCTGGGCAACCCACTCCAGGCTCTCACCATTCTCATGCTGAACAACTTCCTCCTCATGTCCAGCCTGAACCTACCATCTCCAGCTTTGCTCCATTCCCCCTAGTCCTGTCACTCCCTGACAGCCTAAAAGATCCCTCCCCAGATTTTTTTGTAGGCCCCCTTCAGATACTGCAAGGCCACAAGAAGGTTGTTGGGGTATGAGCAGAACTGAATTGAAAAGAACAGGCAGAGTAACTGAACAGACTTAGATCATTCTAATAAGGAGGCACAGCTGCAGAAAAGTGGTCTTGGAAGGCTGGCAGAGAAGTTGCTATCTTAGCTGAGCTGTGTGACATGGTAGGCTGCTCAGCCCTGGGAACAAGCAATGTCGTGGCTAAGTTCTTGCAAAGGGGGATTAACGGGGGTAGTTGGTCAGGTCTGCCTCTGTGCGTGTGGACAGCCCATCTCTGCTTTGTAAACCTATCAAAAGTACATGCTCCTCTATCAAACTCTCCTATGTAGGTGTCACTCTTAGCTTCAATAAATGAATTGACCATCATGCATCACATTGGTGTAAGCCTGGTGTCTCTCTCTCTCCCACACGGCCTAGAATAGAGGCCAACTGAACAGAAGGTCACCTTAGAGCCTCCTCTTCTCCAGACTGAACAGCCTCAACTCTCTCAGTCTGTCCTTGTAGCAGAGCTGCTCCAGCCCTCTGAGCATCCTTGTGGCCCTTCTCTGGACATGCTCCAGCATGTCCACATCCTTCTTGTAATAGGGTCTCCAGAACTGGATGCAGTACTCCAGGTGGGATCAAGGAGAGCAAGGCTTAAACCAGCCTAGAAGGATTTATGCCTTACCAGGCCAGCAACTTGTCAGATGCAAATCAGGGCTGGGATGCCATGGTCATGTTAGCCAAGAATGGAAAGTTTAGACTCACCTTGCCCTGATTTTTCAAGAAATGTTTGGCTTGTAAATAAAAGGTCAAAATCTGCACTGTCTGGGAGACAAGAGTAGGGAGCCTTTGATGAACCACCCAAATTCCTACATCCCACGCACCTCTATTCAAACTTCAATGCCAAGTAAACTGGGAGTCGTATCTGTAACAACTATTCACCTCCAAACCTGCCACCAGCTGAAACAAGTGACTTAAAATAAGTGATGAGGGAAAGTAGTGCCCATATTTTGGGGAGCATGTGTTGTGGAGGCAGGGAATTAACGTGGCCGAGTCAGGAATTACAAAAAAAAGATTTTATTTTCCTGGAACCCCAACCCCAAAACTAGATACAAAAATTAGTTTAGTTTATGAACGGGTCCAATTCACTCAGGAATTTCTTCCAAAAGGATATTATAGACAAATTTAGATATTTAGGAAGTCAGGAGATGGAAAAGGCTAAGCTATAAACACAACTTTACACCACTATCTATCAGGCTGAGCAGAAGATTAAGGGAGCAGTGGATCTTACTCACAAAGGTGAGATAGGCATTCAGCAATGATTCCTTGCTGGATTCCTCTGCAGGAGCAGCCTTCTGATGTTGCAGGCAATATCCAATAATAGAGATCCACGCCACAGAAGTCCAAGGTGAGTGACAGAGCTGCCAAACTCAGAAATGTCTCGAGTACTACTTCCCAAGTGTAATGGTTGTGGAACAATGATGCCTTTGCAATGGCAGGGGAGAACAGCCAAGGAGGCAGCCAGGAAGTTGGCTATTGATAGGGTCTGAGAGGGGACAGTCCAATGCTGCCAGCTCTCCCTCAAATGACCCCAGGCTTGCCAAGCCTGCAGGTTTGCACAAGAGGGTGCAAGAGTGGGGAGAACTGTCCAAATGCAGGGATGGAATAAAAGTAAGAGCCATACAAAAGGTAGTGTGGGAGAACACTCTCCCTAGGCAGGGCATGAGCTGTAAACATCAGAGCTCGTGCTGCGAACTGTCCTTGGGCTGTCTGGGGCCCAGGACAGGAAACTGTAAACAATGAGCACCCCATGCACACCTGCAGGGGGCTGAGCTTGCCATCCCATAGGGTTAGACACCAGGGATTGAGTGACATATAACTCTGAACCAATCTGTACCTTCCACTTGTGTAAACCTCAGCCAGTTGTGCACACCTCTTCTAAAGGGGTATATAAGCTGTTGCACTTCCAGAATAAAGCTGTACTGTACTGTGCATTGCACTGCTAGCAGCTAACTGAGTCAACTCGTCAGTACCCCAATCGATTCTCGGCCTCTCCCGGCGGCCTGACTCCCGCAAGGTAGGAGCCATCCAAAAGCAGGAACGGTCCAGTCATGGCAGGAACCTGTACTGCTGGGCACTCTATTAAGGCAGAAGCTTTTTTCAAGATGGAAATTCTCAAGGCAGGAACCTCAAGCTGGTCCTTGCTCTATTTATCCTTTTTCTAGACAAAGTGTCCATTTACCATTTATACTGGCAGCCAACCACCAGCCTGTTTCCATCTCGGGCTTCCAAATGAGTAAGCCCATGTGCAGAAAGGTGTCTTTTGCTGTCCCCGATCAAGCCTGCAGGGCAGGGGAGGGGGAAGCAGTTTTTCATGCCTTTCTTCTCCCATTCAAACCCACTGAGTGAGAGAGGAATTTGGGGTACTTCAGGACAGCATGTTATTTAATAACTGCCCAATTCCCGATGTTATCTTTTAGATAAGGATTTACAGTTTGATTTACTTTAAAGAAATGAGAAAAAAAAAAACCAAACAATTACTCAAAATACTGGAAACAGTATCTTGTTAGGAAGAAATTATGAAAATACTCCATATGGTTTACTGGTCTGGGTACAGACCACAAAAGATTAAAAACACTTTTAATTGTGGATAGAGACAAGCATGATGTGACACAGATGACTGGACTATGCAATTATTTGCTAGTCACTTATTAGAACAATAGAGAGAAAGAATTTTTAACCCTTTTCCTGAATTCAGGGAGTAAAGCATGGCTCTATGAGACAGGTGAGATAAGCAAGCACATAGGTCTGGAGCGTCCCACCTAGAAGGCTGTGGGGTCTACCTGAGAGAGACTTGAATTTGCAATATGGAAACACAGTCTACAGCAGATATTTACATGCAGCACGAAAATGGCAAAGGGACAGATTTTACGCCTGCATCTGGGTCAAGGCAATGCCAAGCACAAATCCAAGCTGGGCAGTAACTGGCTGGAGAGCAGTCCTTAGGAGAGGGACCTGGGGGTGCTGGTGGATGAGAAGTTCAACAAGAGCCAGCAGTGTGCACTTGCAGCCCAGAGGGCCAACCAGATGCTGGGCTGCATCAGGAGAAGTGTGGCCAGCAGGGTGAGGGAGATGGTTTTTCCCCTCTACTGCACTCTGCTGAGATCCCACCTGCAGTACTGCATCCAGTTCTGGAGCTCCCATTACAAGAAGGATGTGGAGATGCTGGAGCGTGTCCAGAGAACGGCCACGAGGATGCTCAGAGGGCTGGAGCAGCTCTGCTATGAGGACAGACTGAAAGAGTTGGGGCTGTTCAGGCTGGAGAAGAGGAGGCTCCCAGATGAACTTCTTGTGGCCTTGCAGTATCTGAAACGGGGCTACAGAATAGCTGGGGAGGGACTTTTTAGGCTGTCAGGGAGTGACAGGACTAGGGGGAATGGAGTAAAGCTGGAGATGGGTAGGTTCAGGCTGGATGTGAGGAGGAAGTTGTTGAGCAAGAGAGTGGTGAGAGTCTGGAATGGGTTGCCCAGGGAGGTAGTTGAGGCCCCATGCCTGGAAGTGCTTAAGGCCAGGCTGGATGGGGCTCTGGCCAGCCTGATCTAGGGTAGAGTGTCCCTGCCCATGGCAGAGGTGTTGGAACTAGCTGATCATTGTGGTCCCTTCCAACTCTGACTGATTCTATGATTCTATGTCTAGCATTGCGTTGCAGATTTGCACTGCACTAACTTTTTAGCTGGAAAAGCACTCTGCAAATATCCACTACCTGAAGGATGTGGTTGGGACAGCAAAGATTCAAAGCCCTTGAGGCAGCTCAATCCAATCCAGGCAAAACACATCAAATTCCTATTTGATATATCATATTGGTATAAAGAAAATCTATGTCAGAGAGACAGAACAGGGACTGAGGAATAATACAGCTGTCTTTCCTGGCATGAAGAATCTTTTTTTTTTTAACTTCTAGAATTGATTGGATTTTCATTGCTACCATTGCTGCCAGACTTCCTTTCAATGAGGCATTGAGACTAGGACAGAATATTTCATAAGATAGTTGCAGAGGAGACAGAATGGTCCAATATGCCTTCAATTTGTTCTTAAATTAAGATTGAAGGGGGAAAAAAGGCATGAGGGAGGAAGGGAGGCGTAAAAGAGGGGGGAAGAGACATTGCAGTGATCAAACTGAGGCAGAGTAGCTCAGTCTGGCAAAGACCTTGGGAAGCTGCTTAGTCAGTTGGTAGTCTTGCAATGAAGGACCAAGCCATGGCTGTGGTCAGGATGTGGCTTTGGCTTGGGCAATGGTTTGAGGGAGGGTGATGCTCTAGAGAACTAGCTAGCTTTTCTTCATAGACTTCATAAAATGATTGCAAGTCAGTCTGCAGGTAGCATTTCTTCCCTGGAGTCTTATGACGAGGCTGTTCATTATGCTTAGTCTAGAAGAGACAAGCATACCGGTCTTGCAGGTCAATAGTAATGTATTTACAGAACATCTCAATTGCTAAAAATGAAAGATGCAGACATAAACCTGAAGGCTCTTAATGACAGAAGGATTGAAATACTGGGATGTGGCCTCCATTATCCCCTTTGCTCTTCTCCTTTTCTCTCTCTGTCTTCATCATTCCAACTCTTCTTTTATGCAAATATCTACAGAAATTTAAGGCCATGTATACGAACTGCCACTCATCTGCTTTTGGACCAAGGTTATAGGGAGTTTAGACTCCTCTGTGAATCATTTTTTTTTGCACAGGGACTAAGGACATGCTATCTGATTATCTGTGAACTGACACATATTTTTGGCTCCTGTGATTCATCAAAATAGTTTGAGCGAATGGACCTTTTTAGCCTGGAATTTAAACTGAAGGGTACTGAAAGGCAGATGAAATTTTGCCCAGCTAAAAGGAAGTGTCTTTCCTGGGAAAATTAGAAGAAATCCCCCCCCCCAAACCACAAACTATGCTGATAGATTTTCTACAAAGCAACTGTAGACTCATGAAACATAACTTTTTTTCCCTTTCTAACTTCTGATGTGTTATAGTCTGCTATTGTCATGGAAGCAGGGAATTAACATGGCCGAGTCAGGAATTATAAACAATATGATTATTTTGTTTTCCTGGAACCTCACCCCCAAAACTAGATACAAAAATTAATTTAGTTTATTAGATTCACTTCACTCAGGAATTTCTTCCAAAAGGATATTATAGACAAATTTAGATATTTAAGAAGTCAGGAGATGGAAAGACTAAGCTATAAATACAGCTTTACCCCACTATCAATCAGGCTGAGCAGAAGATTAAGGGAACAGCTTACTCACAAAGGTGAGAGGCATTGGGCAATGATCCCTTGCTGGATTCCTCTGCAGGAGCAGCCTTCTGACATTGCAGGCCATATCCAGTAATAGAGATCCCTACCACAGAAGCCCTTAGGCGAATGGCAGAGCTGCCAAACTTGGAATTGTCTCGAGCACTTCTTCCTGAGTGGGATAGTTGTGGAACAATGCTGCCTTCACAGTGGCAGGGGAGAGTCAAAACTCCTAGGGTCCCTCAGTCCAGGAGGTGTTGTGGAGGGCCTGTAGGCCCGAAAATAGTCTTATTTTTTGCCTTACCTTGCCCAAACATGTTTTGCTGCCTAAACCAGAGGTAAACACATTAAATGGATAAACAAGCACAAAAGAGCTACAATAGGCCTGGTGCCACAAAGTCTGGCCTGCCTAAGGTCCAGGTTGTAAACAGGTTGTATAAGCTGGTTGTAAACATGTTGCATAAGCCCATGCACTTAGCGTGTGGCCCACTCATGCCCTCCCCATATTTGGGGACACTAGGCTTGTGATTTTGCCTATTATGGTATTGTTTGGCTGACTGCCATAACCTGATTGGTCATTCTAGTGTCCAAAGGGCCATTAATCTCAGCCCACAATTGATAAATAGAGGTACACAGGTAAACAATGTGCTTCTGCTCTCTCACTCTGCAGAGTGCTCTGGCTCACACTCAGGCCCTGTGCTCGGATTCCCCCCTGCTCACAATTGCTCATATTAGGCTTCATACTCAGCAGCCTCTTGCTTATGCCTACTTGCTTATGCTGCTATTATGGAGACAGATTCTCCCATAGTCTCCCAGCCAGCTGTGCACACTTGCACACCATGGCGATGAGCCATCAGGACTAGATCCTGTATTGCCTGCCATTATTGCCTGGTAAGCGCTCTACTTCCTCTGAGTTAACCAGGAAGCAGACTCCTCTTGTCTATACATGATCAGCCTACCAGCAAGCATGAAAACCATGCCCAGAGTGCACGGCATCCTTCTCCTGCACCTGAGGACCTGAGGTCTTCATGGCCGTGTAGATCCATTTTATATTAATATACAGTGGTTGGGGGTGGCAAGAGTTCAGAATATTGAAGTTAATAAACATATATTTTTATAAATATTGTCTCACACCAATTAATTTCTCCCCTCTGCCACAAATTAGCATAGGCGGCAGAATCCCCCTCCACAACAGGAGGCAGCCAGGAATTTGGCTATTGATAGGGTCTGAGAGGGGGTGGTCCAGATGCTGCCAGCTCTCTCTCAAAAGACCCCAGGGCTTGCCAAGCCTGCAGGTTTGAACAAAAGAGTGCAGAAGTGGGGAGAAGCATCCAAAAGCAGGAATGGGATAAAACCAAGAGCAGTACAAAAGGTAGGAGCCGTCCAAAAGCGAAGATCATCCGGTCATAGCAGGAACCTGTCCTGCCAGGCACTCTGATAAGGCAGGAGCTCTTTCAAGATGGGAACTCCCCAGGGGGAACCCTCAAGGCGGCAACCCCTGTTCTATTTATCGTTTTTCTAGACAAGGTGTCCATTTACCATTTATACTGGATGTGAAAACCCACCAACCACCAGCCCAATTCCAGCTCAGACTTCCACACAGGTCAGCCCACATGGAGAAAGGCACCCTTTGCTGCCCCAATTCAAGCCCATGGAGGGGATGAAGCAGTTTTCATGCCTTCTTCTCCCATTCAAATCCATGGAGTGGAGGGAGAAGGAAGGAATTTGGGGTACCCCAGGACACCTATAAGTGGAATATGAACTCAAAGATAGCATTTCCAACTCGCAAGACTGTGGGTTTGAAAGCAACCAAGATGAGTAGCCCAGTCCGAATTGTGAGCTTTGTTAGTGCAGAATCTAGTAAAAAGAAGTAACAATTTGGAATACATTAGCTGTCACTTGAAATGCCAGTGAGAGTTTGCAAAACACTCAGAGCAATAACAGGACAAGGTATAAAACGTCAAACTCGTATCAAAGCTGGCAACGGAAAGACAATCCACTCTGTTTTCCTGTTTTGCTAAAGTCTCTACTGATTCTGCTTTATAAAGAATCTGCTTCTGTGCTAGTTTGAACCTAGCTGGGATATTTTAGTGAGAATTAGATTATAGATATTATATTAGATTATATAGATTATGGACTGTGAAAAGGAAACAATGGTGATGTCTACTGCACTCACAGGATTGCTGAGATGCATGAAAACAAGAACACAAACATAGATAACAGAGTTGCTCTCTGGCTCTTGCTGACTGCACTTCTGTCCCTAGCTTGCTGCCTGTGTAACTAACCCATCTGCTTCCTAATCCCCCTGGC
>WAAF01012907.1:3015-16237 GCA_013400475.1 Tricholaema leucomelas
TGACCCAGGTGCAGGACCTTACACTTGGCCTTGTTAAACGTCATGAGGTTGTTAACCCTACCCATGGTAGGGTCACCTCTCATTTCCCTACCTCTCTTTCCTACCGCCAGGACCTCAATGCTTCAACTTCCTTCTTGGTTTATTTTGTTGTCTTTTGGGTTTGCTTTCCTGTTTTTTTTCCTTTGTTTTTTATTTCCTTTGTGTTTTTTTCCCTTTTTCCCTTCTTTTTCCCCCATTGTTTTCTTTGTTTTAATTTTTTCTTTCTGTTTTTTCCCCTTTTTTTTTTTCCTTTTTCTTCCCTTTATTTTTTTCCTTTAATTTTCTTTTTTTTCTTTGTGTTGTTTTCCTCTTTTTTCTTTTTCTTCCCTTTCTTTTATTTTTCCTTTTTTTCCCTTTAATGTTTCTTTCTTTTTTTTTCTTTGTGCTGTTTTCCTCTTTTTTTCCTTTTTCTTCCCTTTCCTTTATTTTTCCTTTTTTTCCCTTTAATTTTTCTTTCTTTTTTTCTTTGTGTTGTTTTCCTCTTTTTTCTCTTTTTCTTCCCTTTCTTTTCTTTTTTTTTTTTTAACTTTCCTTCTTCTTTGTTTTTCTTTTTCTTTGGGTTTTTCCTTCCCCCCCCTTCTTGTATTTTTCTTTTTCCTTTCATTTTCCTTTCTTTTTTTTTTCCTTCTTTTTTTTTTTTTTTTTTTTTTTTTTTTTCCTTTTTTTTTTTTTTTTCTTCTGGCTTTTTTTCCTTTGTTTTTGTTTTTCTCTTCTCTTTTTTTTTTTTTCAGTTGGATATTTGTCTCTTGGAGGTTGTTGGTGTGTGGTTGTTATAGAATCACAGAAGCATAGAATCAGTCAGGGTGGGAAGGGACCACAAGGAGCAGCCAGTCCCAACCCCCTGCCATGTCCAGGGACACCCTACCCTAGAGCAGGCTGCACACAGCCTCAGCCAGCCTGGCCTCAAACACCTCCAGCCATGGGGCCTCAACCACCTCCCTGGGCAACCCCTGCCAGCCTCTCACCACTCTCCTGCTCAACAGCTCCAGACAAAGCCACAGGAATCTGCTTTCGTTATTGCTGCTGTTGTTGTTCCCAGGGTTTTCTACCTTCAGAGAGTAGCTCAGGTTAGAGGGTTTGAATTGTTTGCTTGGTTGGAGTTCCTAACCACAGTTCCTGGTGGCTTTGGGTTGTTCCCTTGGGCAGTTTGGGCTCCTGACCACCTTTCCTGATGGGTTTGGGTTGTTTCCTTGGGCAGTTTGGGTTCCTGACCACATTTCCTGGTGGGTTTGGGTTGTTTCCTTGGTTGGTTTGGGCTCCTGACCACATTTCCTGGTGGGTTTGGGTTGTTCCCTTGGGAAGCTTGGGTTCCTGACCACATTTCCTGGTGGGTTTTAGCTGTTTGCTTGCTTGATTTGGGCTCCTTCCCACATTTCCTGGTGGGTTTGGGTCGTTTGCTTGGGGTTCTTAAGACATGTGCTGGTGGCTTTGTGTTGGTGGTTAGGTGAGTTTGGGTTCCTAACCACATTGCATTTTGGATGTCTTCCTGTGAACATCTCTGCAGCATCTGTCTGCAAAGGCTCAAAAGGGCTAATCCTCTACTTCTATTTCCTTACCTGAAGCTGTGAGGGGTTGCTGAGGGCTGAGCAGAAGCAAGCAGAAAGGTTGTCACAAAGTCACCAGGTGCAGAACTAAACCTCAAACTGCACCAGTGCCAAGAAAGCCAAACCAAAAGCATCCTGGCTGCAGTTTTCAGCTTGGAATCTGCAGCTGGGCCTGGGAATGATGGAAGAATTCCTACCAGAGCAGCCTTGGCTTTGACAGCTTCTAATCCAGAAGGAAATAGAAATGTTCCCTTCCCTCAGGCCTCAGAAAATGCAGGACAATTTGTGACTGTGGCTTGCTGAAATCGTTGGACCTCCATGTGGAGAAGAATGAGGCTCCAGAGGTGACACCACACTGCCAGTTGGCCTGGGAGGGAGCAGAAAGAGGGCAGAAGGGAGCAGGTAGGAAACTTGGGATGAAAGAAAATCATAGAGTCACAGAAAGGTCTGGGATGGAAGAGACCTCCAAAGGTCCAACCCCTTCTGCAGTCAGCAGGGACATCCTCAGCTAGATCAGGTTGCTCAGAGGAGCCCCTGAGAGACACCTCAGGCCTGGGATGCTCTTTGGTTCCTTGATTTTGGTGCTTTTCTTGTAACCCTTTTGCAGCTCCTTTTTCCTTTGGTGCTGTTAGAGCTCATTGAGCTCCTGTGACCACCCCTATCTTTCCTCCCAGGATTAAACAGAAGGTGCAGAGCTCTTTCTGCTGGCTTCAGCTGATGCTCTGGGGCTCTCCTCAGGTCAGCACACACATCGTGATGCTCTCTGACTCTGACAGAGAATCATCATGGTTTGAAACCAGAGCAGAGCAGCTTGAGATTGGCTGTGAGGAACAAGTTGTGCAGCAGGAGGCTGCTGGAACACTGCAGCAGGTTGCCCAGGGAGGTGGTTGAGGCTCCATGGCTGGAGGTGTTCAAGGTGAGGCTGGACAGAGCTGTGACCAACCTGCTCTAGTGGAGGATGTCCCTGCTGAGTGCAGGGGGGGTTGGACTGGATGAGTCTTGGAGGTCCCTTCCAACCCAGACCATTCTGTGATTCCCAGGGTGGATGTGGAAGCAGTTCAAGGAGGTGGTCTGACCTGATGGAGTGAGTCCAGGGGAGGGCCAGGAAAATGATCAGGAAAGGAAAAGGGAAAAAGGCTAAGTAGGGCAGCAAAAACCTGGAGAGAGAGAGAAAGGAGCTGCAGAGTGCACATCTCTGTCTTGTCCAAGAAACAAGAAGTAGCTGCATCTCCCTAGGGAATCCTTGTTCCTGCATGAGGAACTTCCCACTGCTGAAGGAAGTGGCTAGGAACAGAATCAAGCAGACTCTTTCCACATTCACAGAGCCCCAGAATCCCCATGGCTGGAGGAGGCCTGGAGGATGCCCAAATCCAAGCACTACCTGTAGAGCAAGAGGGCAGCAGGCTGGAGCCTTGGTTTGTGCAGGGAGCTGAGGTGGTGCAGTGCTCTATGGCTACACTGAGGTCATCAAATTGCCATGTGGGGCATTGGTCTGACTGCAGAGCAAGCTGGAATTTGGGTAAGAGAAGCATGGACTGGGATGATAAAATGCACAGGAGTGAGTCAGAGTTACAAAGGAACAAGCAGAGAGCAGGGATGCCCCTGGAGCAGGGGAGCAGACTGAAGGTGCTGGTTGCACACCTGCAGAAGCAGGAGAGGAATCGTTGCCACATCAAGGCAAGGATGGGTGAGGCTTGGACCAGCCTGGTCTAGTGGAAGGGGTCCTTGATGTGGAAGGGCTCCCTGCCCATGGGAGCCGTCCCTGCCCTTTGGAGCCGTCCCTGCCCATCAGAGCCGTCCCTGCCCTTTGGAGCTGTCCCTGCCCTTTGGAGCTGTCCCTGCCTGTGGAAGCTGTTCCTGCCCTGTGATGGTTTGGGTTTGCCCACTGAAGCTGTCCCTGCCCACTGAAGCTGTCCCTGCCCATTGAAGCTGTCCCTGCTCCTGTCACTGGGGTTGGAACTAGGTCATCTTTAAGCCCCCTTGCAACCCAACCCCTGAAGCAAGGCAGGTGATGCGTTGCAGTGCAGTGAACACTGAAGAGTGCAGGAGGTCCTCTAAGGCAGTTCTCATCCTCTGATTTAAGTGCAGCACAGCAAAGCTGAGCCTCCCTGAGCAGCCTGCTGGCAGGGGAAGGGAAGGCCTGGCAGTGCTGTAACAAATGACTCAGAGAATGGCTTGGGTAGGAAAAGTCCTCCAAGGTCATGCATCCTCAACCCTCAACCCAACCCCACCATGGCCACCAAAGCCTGTCCCCAAGTGCCATGGCCACACGTTTCTGGATCACCTCCAGGGATGAGGACTCCACCACCCCCCTGGGCAGCCTCTGCCAATCCCCTGGCACAATTTCAGGCTGTTTCCTCACCTCCTATCACCTGAGACTGGGGAGCAGAGCCTGACCCCCTCCTGACCGCAGCCTCCCCTCAGGGAGCTGCAGAGAGCAATGAGCTCTGCCCTCAGCCTCCTCTCCTCCACACTGCACCTCCCCAGCTCCCTCAGCTGCTCTTCCCCAGCCCTGTCCTGTCCCTGCAGCCAGCTCTGGCTTTGTCCAGCTTTTGTTTTCAGCTGTTCCCAAATTCCTCTACAATTTGCTATTCTCTTTTCACTCTCTGCAGCTTCCTCTCTCTGATGCCACTCCAGTAAGCAGCAGCAGTTAGCCAGCAGGACTTTGTTTCCTAGGCTGGCAGTGCTGTGCCAACCAGGCCAGCCAAATCCTTGTCTCTGGTGGTTTTTTGGCAGTGAATTACAGCTCTGTCGGGTCACAGAACCACTGCATGCATAGCTACAGCTGTCTGAGGGAGAACAGAACCCCACAACACTCCAACAACCCTTTTCCACCCCCAGCCCTCATGAATTTTTCAATGTTATCACTCTACTTGCAGCTTCCAAACACCTGCTGCAGCCAGGAAGGCAGAGATTGCACCCAAAGTCAGCTCCATCACCTCCTTGCACTGCTTCCACATCCACCCCGGGAACCACAGAATGCTCTGAGCTGGAAGGGACCTGCAAAGCTCATCCAGTCCAAACCCCTCCTCTGCACTCAGCAGGGACATCCTCCTCTAGAGCAGGTTGCTCTCAGCCCTGCCCAGCCTCACCTTCAACATCTCCAGCCACAGAGCCTCAACCACCTCCCTGGGCAACCTGCTGCAGGGTTCCAGCAGCCTCCTGCTGCACAACTTGTTCCTCACAGCCAGTCTCAAGCTGCTCTGCTCTGGTTTGCAGCCATTGCCCTCCTCCTGTCCCTGCAGCCCCTTGGGATCAGTCCTTCTGCAGCCTTCTTGTAGCCCCTTCAGGCATTGGCAGGCAGCTCTTAAAGTGTGCCTGGAGCCTTCTCCTCTGCAGGCTGCACACCCCCAGCTCCCTCAGCCTGTGCTCATAGCAGAGCTGCTCCAGTTCCCTAATTCCCCTAATCCTTTTCCTGGCCCTCCTCTGCCCCCTCTCCATCAGCTCCATGTCCTCTCTGTGCTGAGGGCTCCAGAGCTGGCTGCTGTGCTCCAGCTGAGCTCTCCCCAGAGCAGAGCAGAGGAGCAGGATCTCCTCTCTCCAGCTCTGCCCACACTGCTTTGGATGCAGCCCAGGCTGCCCTTGGCCCTGCTGTGCTGCAGTCTCACACTGCCTGCTCCTGCCCAGCTTCTCCCCACCCCCAGCACCCCCAAGTCCCTTTCCTCAGGGCTGCTTTCTCTCCCCTCCTCCCCCAGCCTGTATGACAGTGAGCATTGTCCCAGCCCAGGTGCAGGATCCTGCACTTGCTCTTGTTGAACCTCAGGAGGTTCACCTCTGCCACCTCTCCAGCTTGTCCAGGTCCCTCTGGATGCCATCCTGTCCCTCTGGCACCTCGACAGCACCACTCAGCTTGGTGCCACCTGCACACCGCTGAAGCCTCCTCTCCCTCACTGCCTATAGCAGTGATAAAAACAGCACAGGTCCCAGTGTGGACCCCTGAGGGGCACCACTTGGCACTGCTCTCCATCTGGACTTCAAACCATCGAGCACTGCCCTCTGGATGTGGCCATGCAGCATGTTTGGGTGGGATTCTGGTACCTGGAGGGGGCTGCAGGAGAGCTGGGGAGGGACTTTCAGCAAGGGCTGGGAGTGGTGGGGTGGGAGACAATGGAGTGAAGGCTGAGGAGGGGAGATTGAGGCTGGAGGTTAGGAGGAGATTCTTTCAAGTGAGGGTGGGGAGACCTGGCACAGGCTGCCCAGGGAGGCTGTGGCTGCCTCCTCCCTGGAGGAGTTCCAGGCCAGGCTGGATGAGTCCTTGAGCAAGCTGGGCTGATGGAAGGGGACCCTGCCCATGGCAGGGAGGGGGTTGAACAGGTTGATTTTTGGCAACCCTTCCAGCCCAACCCATTTTGTGACAGTGTGTTGGATAGGACTGGACCCAGCAGTGGCCCCCAGTGAGCAGGGCTCCTGCCCTTTGCCATTTGGGTGCTCCAGCACCAGCAGAGCCCCTGGGATCATGCAGGGATGGGCTTGGAAGTAGATGACCTTCTAGCAGGTGAGCAGGGCTCCTGCCCTTTCCTATCTGGGTGCTCCAGCACCAGCAGAGCCCCTGGGATCATGCAGGGATGGGCTTGGAACCAGATGATCCTCAAGGCCCCTTCCAACCCAAACCACTCTAACAACCTATGAACTATTTTCACACCAGCCCCCTGCACCCTCCCCCCCCACCTAGCCCAGCCACCATGCAACTAGAGAAGCAAATAGAGGGAAAAGAATTCTGCTGGGGAGGAAATTAGCATCAAACCAGGCAGGAGGGGGAGAGGTCGCAAAGGAACCCTTTGGCTCTGCGTTTTTATGACCTAATTACCTCGATCCAAAGACACTCATCCAGAACCTCCACCTTTAGTAAAGAGAGAGAGAGAGAGAGTGAAAAACATAACAATAACACAAGCCCAAGCTGGCTAATGTGTCCAATCACTTGATATTCATGGCCTGACTCCCAGGTCTCTGAAGATGTCATGTGTGTAATGCCGACGCCAAGGCTGGCACCGGAGTCGCTGCCAGAGAGAGGTTTCAATAAGGTAATTTTCTTGCTGCCTAAGAACATCAGCAGGGTGCAGGCCCCAGCAAAAACAGGCTATGACATCTTATTCAAGCATACATCTAGAGGACAAAACTCGACTTTATTAAAGGCAAATGGGACTGCAGGATTGTTTTGACAGGCTGGGAGAGCCCTCGGCTCGCTGCGCACTCCGGGGCAGAGCTGGGGGGGTGCAGAGGGCTGGGGGAGGAAAGGAGTGGTCTTCAGAGTGGGGTCTGCAAACACCCACAGGAAGCCTGGCATGAATCATGGAATCATTGGGTGCCTTGGGACCCAATGATTCCCTGCAAGGGATCTTCAAGAGCATGGAGTCATGGAATGGTTTGAGTTGGAAGGGACCTTAAAGGTCACAGAATGGTTTGGGTGTGAAGGGACCTTGGAGACCACAGAATCATGGAATGGTTTGGGTGTGAAGGGACCTTGGAGACCACAGAATCATGGAATGGTTTGGGTGTGAAGGGACCTTGGAGACCATAGAATCATGGAATGGTTTGGGTGTGAAGGGACCTTGGAGACCATAGAATCATGGAATGGTTTGGGTGTGAAGGGACCTTGGAGACCATGGAATCATAGAAGGGTTTGGGTGGGTTGGAAGAGGCCTTAAATATAATAAGATAGTTTGGATGTGAAGGGACCATAAGCATCATAGAATCATGGAATGATTTGGGCTGCAAGGGACCTTCAAGGGAACTGAATCATTGAATGGGTTGGAAGGGACCCTAAATGTCATTGAATGGTTTGGGTGTGAAAGGACCATAAAGATCATAGCATCATGGAATGGTTTGGGTGTGAAGGAACCTTGAAGATCATGGACTCATAGAATGGGTTGGGTTGGAAGAGGCCTTAAATATAATAGAATGGTTTGGTGTGAAGGGAGCTTGAAGATCATAGAATCATTGAATGGGTTGAGTTGGAAGGGACCTTAAAGACCATAAAGTTATTTGGATGTGAAGGGCCCATAAACATCATAGAATCATGGAATGATTTGGGTTGCAAAGGACCTTCAAGAGCATAGAATCATTGAATGGGTTGAGTTGGAGGGGACCTTAAAGATCACAGAATCATTGAATGGGTTGGGCTGGAAGGGACCTTAAAGATCATTGAATGGTTTGGGTGTGAAGGGACCATAAAGATCATAGAAGCATGGAATCATGGAGTGGTTTAGGTTGGAAGTGACCTCACAGCTCATCCAGTTCCAACCCCCCCACCATAGGCAGGGACACCTCCCACTAGAACAGGTCACTCAAAGCCTCATCCAACCTGGTCCTGGACACCTCCAGGGAGGTTGTGGAGCACAGAAGCACCCAACGTGATCAAAGATCTTCTGTGCTCCACAACCTCCCTGGGCATCCTGTGCCAGTGTCTCACCACCTTCACTGCAAAGAACTTCCTAACATCCAGCCTCAATTTCCCCTCAGTTTCAAAAGGGCATCCTGAATCAGCTGAATCAGCTCCCTCTGCCTTTCTCTGGGGTCCTTCTGCCTTTCTCTGAGCTCTTCCTCCATCTGCCTTGCTCTGGAGTCATTTTCCTGGCAGTGCTCTGAAGTGGTCACGACCATGGCTACAAATCTGCTCCTAAACTTGAGGCAAACACTGCCTGAGTGCTTTGTTTATAGGCAGCAGATTGCTGCGGAGAGCAGGAGCCGAGCAGCCTGGCACGACTGCGGGCTAAGAGGAGGTGCTGAGTGAAAACACTCCAAACACAGCCCAGCTGCTGAGCTTCCTCACCATTTGCACCACCAATCGACACCAGATTTGTTGTCGTTTGTTGTCATTTGTTGCTCTGAAAACAGATCTGTGCTGTGCTGCCTGAAAGCTGTCGGAGCTTCGCCTGCCCGGAAGGCAGCGCTTGCGGAACGCCGCGCAAGGTTGACAACCACCCCTGCTGGACTGGCTGCAGGGCAGGACTGGGCATCCTCCAGCTGCACACAGCCAAGGGTAGCTGGAAGGTCCCAGCCTCATTTCCTTGATTAATAATGCTATTAAGCAGCTAATAAGAGGATTTGAACCAGACTGAAATCTTCGAGTCATGCAACTCACCTCCGGTGTCGCTTCTGATGTGGCAGAAATCTTTCATCCTGCACCTGGGGGGGAGCAGCCTCCTGCAGCAGCACAGACCTGCTGCAAAGCACAGGCACAGAGAATGACCTTGCAGCTCTGGTGGGCAAGAAGTGACTCACTGGGCAGCAAGGTGCCCTTGTGGCCAAAGGGCCGATGGTCTCCTGCGATGCATTGAGAAGAGTGCTGCCAGCAGGTCAG
Organism: Tricholaema leucomelas; assembly: GCA_013400475.1. NCBI lineage: Eukaryota > Metazoa > Chordata > Aves > Piciformes > Lybiidae > Tricholaema lacrymosa > Tricholaema leucomelas. The sequence goes on from WAAF01012907.1 coordinate 11,899, forward strand.
GAGAGGTTCTCCTGCCCCTCTGCTCTGCCCGGCCCTGGTGAGGTCACATCTGGAGGACTGTGTCCAGTTCTGGGCTCCCCAGTTCAAGAGGGACAGAGATAGAGTGGAGAGAGTCCAATAGAAGCTGTGAGGATGGTAAAGGGGATGGAAGATCTGTGTGAGGAGGAGAGGCCAAGAGCCCTGGTGCTGGATAGCCTGGGGAGGAGAAGGCTGAGAGGGGACCTGAGCAGTGGTTACAGGTAGCTGAGGGCCAGGGGGCAAGAAGCAGGCTCCAGACTCTGTTCAGTGGTGCCCTGTGATAGTCTGCAGAGGAGAAGGCAGAGAGGGATCTGAGCAATGGTTACAGGCAGCTGAGGGCTGGGGGGCAAGAAGCAGGTTCCAGGCTCTGCTCAGTGCTGCCCTGCGATAGTCTGCAGAGGAGAAGGCTGAGAGGGATCTGGGCAATGGTGACAGAGATCTGAAGGGTGGGGAGCATGAAGCAGGTTCCAGGCTCTGCTCAGTGGGCAAGAAGCAGGTTGCAGGCTCTGTTCTGTGCTGCCCTGTGATGGGACAAGGAGCAATGGACACAAACTGGGACCCAGGAGGTTCCATTTCAACATGAGGAGAAACTTCAGTGGTGTGGGGGTGCTGGAGGCCTGCAGCAGGCTGCCCAGAGAGGCTGTGGAGTCTCCTTCTCTGGGGACTTCCCAACCCCACCTGAATGTGTTCCTGTGTGCCCTGCCCTGGGTGCTCCTGCTTTGGCTGGGGGGTTGGACAAGATGACCTTTGAGGGTCCCTTCCAACCCAATCCCATCTGTGAATCCATGAATCTGTGACTGTTTTGATTTCCACTCAGCAGACACAGCTGTGAGGAGGTTCCCCTAGTTCTGCTGAGGACATCTAAGGCTCATGAGCTTTTGAAAGGCCTTTGAGGGGGCAATTTCTGGAAGCAAAAGCTTTCCCCAGCTTTGTTGCCCTTCTCTGGACCTGCTCCAGCCTCTCGGTGTCCATCTTGGAGTGAAGAGCCCAAAACTGAACCCAGAATTCAAGCTGTGGCCTCACCAGTGCCCAGCCCAGGGGCTCCATCACTGCCCTGCTCCTGCTGCCCACACCACTGCTGCTCCAGGCCAGGCTACTGCTGCCCTTCTTGCCCACCTGGCCACACTCCTGGCTCATATTCAGTTGCTGCCAACCAGAACCCCCAGATTCTTTTCTGCTGGCAGTTTCCAGCCACTGTGCCCCAAGCCTGGAGCCTTCGTGGGGTTGTTGTGAGCCAAGAGCAGGACCCAGCCCTGGGCTTTGCTAAACTCATCTGGTTGACCTCATCCCTTGGATCCTGCCTGGCCAGATCCCTCCGCAGAGCTTTTCCACCCTCCAGCAGCTCAACACTGCCACCCAGTTTAATGCCATCTGCAAACTTCCCCAGGATGCCTCAATCCCTTCATCCAGATCGTGGATAAAGACCTTAAAGAGAAATGTCAGCATCTCTGCCTTCATCTCTATCGACATCCTGGCCCTTGCACACGGACAGCAGCCCAAAAATACCACTGTGAGCTGCTGCTGCATGCTGAGAGAAGAGTCAGGACAAAGGAAATGTGCTTGAAAAAAGCAAACCACAAAAGAACAAAAGCAAAACTGCCAGGAGGCAAGAAGTCAGTGAAGAAGAAAAGCTGCCCCCAGAGCTGGGCAAAGAGAAACAAGTGACAAGCAGAGTCCCTCAGGGCTCAGCCCTGGCACCAGTCTTGTTCAACACCTTTGTGGGTGCCATGGGCAGAGGCACTGAGTGCAGCCTCAGCAGGTTTGCTGCCCACACCAAGCTGTGTGGTGCTCAGCCAGGCTGCAGGGCAGGGACCCATCCAGAGGGACCTGGGCAGGCTGCAGAGGTGGGCACAAGCCAAGCTCAGGAGGGTCAGCAAGACCAAGGGCAAGGTCCTGCAGCTGGGTGGAGGCAATGCCAAGCACCAATGCAGGCTGGGCAGTGCCAGGCTGGAGAGCAGCCCTGAGGAGAGGGACTTGAGGGTGCTGCTGGTGGAGGAGAAGCTGAACAGGAGCCAGCAGTGTGCACTTGCAGCCCAGAAAGCCAAGCAGAGCCTGGGCTGCAGCAGCAGAAGTGTGGCCAGCAGGGCCAGGGAGCTGATTCTCCCCCTCTGCTGTGCTCTGCTGAGACCCCACCTGGAGTACTGCATCCAGCTCTGGAGCCCCNGAGGCTGGCAGGGGCTGCCCAGGGAGGTGGTTGAGGCCCCATGGCTGGAGGTGTTTGAGGCCAGGCTGGCTGAGGCTGTGTGCAGCCTGCTCTAGGGTAGGGCGTCCCTGGGCATGGCAGGGGGTTGGGACTGGCTGCTCCTTGTGGTCCCTTCCCACCCTGACTGGTTCTATGGCTCTATGAAACCACAATTAGCAGCACTGCAATTTAGCTCAGAGCTCATCTGCAGCAGAAGCCTCCTTGTCCAGGAGGTGATGGTGACACCAGAGGAGTCCAAGCCCTTGGTTTAGCAGGCAGAGCAAACAAAACAAATATCTTTGTTCTATTTCTCTTCCTTTCTTTTCCTTTCCCCCTCTTTTCCCCCTTTTCCTTTTCCTTGACTCTCGACCCCCAGGCCCAGCCCCGGGATGTTCGCTCGGCAGTTCCCGCGGCCAGCAGAAGCCCAGGGGCCGAGAGCCTTAGCAACAAAGATCTTCTGAGGTACAAACAAAATGCATTTAATTTGACTCAGTGTATTACAAGCATTATAATCCCTCTTCTGATTTCAACATGAGATGGACTAATCTCATCTGCTCAGAGGGATAAGCCTTGTCTCAGCCATGATGACAGGCTTAGAGAATGATAAAAATTAGGGCATTCTCACAGATTATAAACTGTAGCAGCAGATAAGGCTTATGAATAAAGGAGTGCCTACAGGTGGTTGTTTGTGGAAATGGACTAGATTAAGGGGTTAATGGTAGAGAGGGTCAATGTCATTCCCAGTTAAATCATAGATACACATCGGGGTGGGAAAATCTTTCTCGCCTGTGTAAACATCAGGGGAGATGAAGCACACTGCAGAGCTGGAGGCACCAGCAGGCAGAACGAGCAGGCACAGCCTCACTGGCAGGGCCACCTCACGGGCACTCTGCAGGCCGAGTTTGGTCACTAAAGACTGACTCTGCTTTGTCCTCTGCAAGCTGAGTTTGGTCACTAAAGACTGACCCTGCTCTGTCCTCTGCAAGTTGAGTTTGGTCACTAAAGACTGACCCTGCTCTGTACTGTGCAAGTTGAGTTTGGGCACTAAAGGCTGACCTGATTTGCACTCTGCAAGCTGAGTTTATTAACTAAAGACGATCCCTGCTCTGTACTCTAGGAGGTCACTCTGAACACTAAAGACCAACTCTGATTTGCCCTCTAGGAGCTCACTCTGATCACTAAAGACCAACTCTGACTTGTCCTCTAGGAGTTCACTCTGATCACTAAAGACCAACTCTGACTTGTCCTCTAGAAGCTCAATTTGATCACTAAAGACCAACCCTGACTTGAGTACAAATAATCATTATCTTTACCTCTTTTAATTGTTAGAAATTCCTTTCTCTTCCCCTCCTTTCACCCTTCCTTTTCTTTCACCCTTCCCTTCCCCCTTCCCTTGCTCCTTCCCTTGCTCCTTCCCTTCCCTTCCCTTCCCTTCCCTTCCCTTCCCTTCCCTTCCCTTCCCTTCCCTTCCCTTCCCTTCCCTTCCCTTCCCTTCCCTTCCCTTCCCTTCCCTTCATCCTTCCCTTCCCTGTGCCCTGGGCGAGCGCCGCAATGAGGAGGTGACCACCACAGGGCCGGAGGCAGAGGTTTGGCTGCAGAGGTAATGGTCGTGGGCCTTAAAAGCTAATTAAAAGTTATGCAATAGATAAAAATGGATCAGTCAGAGAAATAAAATTAATAATAAACATTTAATAAAACAATTAAAAATAACAAATAAAAATCTGTTGTAAACAATGACAATTAATAGATAATTAAGTAGTAAAAAGAGGAGATACAAAATAACAATACACAAGAAAAAATAATAGATCAAAATTAATAGGTTAAATTCATTTATTAAACAATGGATAGAAATTAATAGCTTAAAACCAATAAAAATGAGTAAAAACAGCAGATCAAAAGATGATAGATCAAAATTAATAGGTGTGGTAGTTCGAGCCTAGCTGGGATGTTTTGGTGAGGAGAACCAGATGATAGGCTGTGAAATGCAAACAATGGGGAGGTCTACTTCCCTCACAGGCTTGCTGGGATGTGTAAAGAAGAAAGGCAAAACGAAAACTCAACTTGCATAGGACAGAGCAGGGTCAGTCTTTAGTGACCAACCTCCCAGCGCTCCTCTCCTCAGAGGACTGGGCTCTAAGC
>WAAF01012910.1:1663-19559 GCA_013400475.1 Tricholaema leucomelas
CAACCACTGAATTTTAATATTAATATTTGTTCTACACGGTTATGGAAGACATTCTAGGAATAATATCAAACAGTAACTGGTTAATAACTAGCAAACATTCAAACTATAAACAGAGAGAAATTTCCCCGCAGCTTAATGCCACTTGGGATCAAAATGCTGTTTGCCCAGCAGGTGGGCTGAAGCTCTTTCTGCTCTGTGGCAGAAGGCAATAGAGAATTACAGAGGCATTAAAGCATTTACTCACAAATTCTTACTAATTATCAATCACCCTCTGGGCTACATCACAGCCTACACAAGTGTCCAATCTTCAGGGGACTCTACCCATGGACACTGGCTGGAATCCTCATGGTTTCAGGGGAAAGGAGAATCTTCCCAGTTTCTGGGGAAAGGACAGTCTCTGACCTTGTCCTCCTGGCTTCTTCTGGATGCTCTGTCCAGGAATTCTTAGGCAGGACCTTCAGGTGCAGAGGCAGGATGTCATGCAGTCTCAGCACAATGTAACACTGGCCATGCAGGCCAATCACATGCAGGCAATGCAGAGTCTGCTCCTGGTAACTCGGCATCAGTCGAGCTTTCCAGGCAGTGATAAAGCAGTGGGCATGCAATAGGGTGCACGGCTGCATGGGAGACCGAACTCCGTAGATACAGGCAGGCTTAAGCATAATAATGAGAGTGAGCAAGCACTTTGTGTACCTGTGAACCTCTATTTACCAAAGCTGGGCCCAGATTAATGGCCCCTTGGCCACCAAAATGACCAATCAGCTTGTCAATCAGCCAAAAGCATACCATAATAGGCGAGAGCCACAGGCCTGGACCTCCCAAATATGGGGATAGCATTTGCCTTCACCCGGTAAGCATGAGCTGGGTGTGTGGGGCTTACACAACCACGTTACACAACCAGGGGCCCTGGGCAGGCCAGACTTCATGGCACCAGGCCTATTGTGCCCCTCTTGTCTGTTTAGTGTGTTTACCTCTGGTTTGGACAGAAAAACATGTCCAGGCAAGGCAAGGCATGAATAAGCCTATTTGGACCTATGGACCCTCCACAACAGTAGAAAAGTTCTAAGTTAGTGTGAATGAATCCAGAGGACCCTAATTCATATACCCATTTGGAAGGACTGTATTGTTAGCCCTCAACCAATCTTTCAGGCTTGGTCCACTAATTCACATGCAGAGGTGACACACTACTGGCTTGTGATTTTAGCTGCTAGCTCTTACTTCAAAACTGTAAGAAACCACACTTTTTTAGGTATATCCTATGTGTCGTGGTGTTTTTATGTAAAAAAATAAGGTTAAAGTTTGATCAAAGCTAGAAGGGTAGCAGCTCTACTATTTCATGGAAGCTTTTGAAGGATCTTAATGCTTTGTGATTACATCTACAAAGAAGATTCAGTATGACTATTAGCAGTAGTATTAATGTTAGTACAGATGCTAACGCTGTGCACTTAATAAACACCAAGCATTTTCTAAGCAAATAGTCAAGAACAAGGTATAATTGAGACATGAAATCTTATTGACACATATGATATCATCTATCTGGACTTCTGTAAAGCCTTTGACACAGTCCCCTACAAAGTCCTTCTCTGGAGAGATATGATTTTGATGGATGGAGTGTCCCATGGATAACAAATTGATTGGATGATTTCATACAGAGGATCAGTCATGAGCAGCCAACGGCTCGATGTCCAGATAGAGATGAGTGACAAGTGGTGCTCCTCAGGGGTCTGTATGGGACTGATGATGTTCAGTATCTTCATCAATGGTGTCAACAGTGAGACTGACTGCACACTGAGCAAGTCTGCAGGTGATACCAATCTGCGTGGTACAGCTGATAAGTCTGAAGGATGAGATGCCATCCAGAGGGACCTGGACAGGCTGGAGAGGTGGCCTGAGGAGAATCTCATAAGGTTCAATAAGGCAAAGTGCAAGGTTTTGTACCTACGTGGGGGCAAGCCTCAAGATCAGTACAGGCCAGGAGATGATTAAATTTAGAGCAGCCCGGCAGAAAAGGACTTGGGAGAGCTGATGGATGGCAAGCTGTACATGAGCAGACAGTGTATGCTTGCAGCCCTGAAGGCCTATTGCACCCTGGACTGCATCAAAAGAAGCATGACCAGCAGGTCAGGAGAGGTGATTCTGGCAATTTGCTCCAGTGATACCTCAACTAAGTGCATCAGCTAGCTCTGAGGTCCCCAAGACAGCAGAGACATAGACCTGCTGGAGTGGGTCCACAGGAGGGCCATGAAAATGATGTAGGGGCTGGAACAACTGTGCTATGAGACCAGGCTGAGGGAGCTGGGGCTGTTCATCTTGGAGAAGGCTTTGAGGAGACCCAATATTGGCCTTCCAGTACCTGAAGGGGGACAGAAAGCTGGAGAAGGACTCTTTACAAAGGCTTGCAGTGACAAGGAGAAACATTTTTCAATTGAGAAGAGAAGATTTCAATTGGCTGTTAGGAACAAATCCTTTACCAAAAGGGTGGTGGATCCCTGGAACAGATTGCCCAGGGAGGAAGCTGAGACTCCATCCCTGGTGACATTTAAGGTCAGGCTTATCAAGCACGTTACTGTGGTTATGGAATTATGAAGTATGAATTGTGAAGCTGATGAAAGGCCTGGAACACAAACCCTATGAGGAGAGGCTGAGGGAGTGGGGGTGTGCAGCCTGCAGAAGAGGAGGCTCAGGGCAGAGCTCATTGCTGTCTACAGCTACCTGAAGGGAGGCTGTAGCCAGGAGGGGTGGGGGTGGTTGGCCTTTTCTCCCAGGCAATCAGCAGCAGAACAAGAGGACACAGTCTTAAGTTGTGCTGGGGGAGGTACAGACTGGATGTTAGAAGGAAGTTGTTGGCAGAGAGAGTGATTGGCATTGGAATAGGCTGCCCAGGGAGATGGGGGAGTCACCATCCCTGGAGATGATTAAGCAAAGCCTGGATGAGGCACTTAGTGCCCTGGTCTAGTTGATTGTCTAGGGCTGGGTGCTAGGTTGGCTTGGATGATCTCGGAGGTCTCTTCCAACCTGGTTGATTCTATAAAATACTACTTATTAATGCAAAAGTATTTTTCTTAACTTATTTACAGTGTCTTTTAAGCCTAGTTGTGTGAATAGATTACAGAATGTGTACAATGCCTAGGGCAGTACCAAAAAAACCTACAAAACATTTAGCAAAACTAGAAAAACGCAAACAGTATGACTCTGGAGAGTCTTGCAGAGCAACATTCTGCTTGCCCTCTAGGGGCACTCGAGAGGCTCCTTTCTGCTGAAACAGAAGGCGCAATTACAGAACAAACAGAACCAAAGCAAACAGGATCACAGGATGTCAGGGGTTGGAAGGGACCTCCAGAGATCATTGAGTCCAACATCCCTGCCGCAGCAGGACCATATAATCTTGCTTAGGTCACACAGGAACACATCCAGACAGGGCTGGAAAGTCTCCAGAGAAGGAGACTCCACAACCTCTCTGGGCAGCTGGCTGCAGTGCTCTGCAACCTTTACAGTCAAGAAGTCCTTCCTCATGTTGAGGTGGAACTTCCTGTGCTGTGGTTTACATCCATTACAGAATAACATAAACATCCAGGTTGGCAAAGCCCCTCAGGATCTCCAAGTCCAACCTAGAACTCTACAAGATTCACCTTAAATCATATCGCTAAGCACCACATCCAAAAGACCCTTAAACACATACAGGGTTGGCAACTCCACCACCTCCCTGGGCAGCTTATTCCAGTGCCCCTTGTCCTGTCACAGGGCACAACTGAGCAGAGTTTGTCCCCTTCCTCTTGACCCTCAACCCTCAGATATTTATAAACATTGATCAGATCCCCTCTAAGTCTTCTCTTCACCAGAGCAAACAGCCCCAGGTCCTTCAGCCTCTCCTCATAGGGCAGTGCTTGGACTCTCTCCAGCAGATCTGTTTCTCCTGAACTGGGGAACCCTAAACTGAACACAATATTCCAGGTGAGGTCTCACCAGAGCAGAGTAGAGGGGGAGAACCTCCCTCAATTTACTGGCCACACTCAGTGCACCTCAGGACCCATTGCCTTTCTTGGCCAGAAGGGCACATTGCTGTCTCACACATTGCTGATCCACCACAGTACCTGGAATACAGCCCCTCCAAACCCAGCTCACTGCCAGCTGTGACTCACCTTGAATGCAGAGCCCATCGGTGCAGTTCTCTGACTCCTGGCCCAAGCCCTCGCAGAACTTCCCCCCGTTCCTGGGAGCAGGAGAAATGCACTCCCGGACCCTCAGGTGCTCACACTCCGGGCTGCACACAGACCACTCGCTCCACACCTCCCAGCTGCCATCCACTGGGTGGGGAGGAATGTACAGCCTCAAGTACAAAGAGGATTTATAGAATATTTACTCATAAATTTGTATCTCTGGATTTCAGGAGCTGCATTGTAGTCCAGACAGTGCCCAAAACACTTGGAGGGGTACTGTCGGTGGTATGGTGACTATTATCAGGCAGATGATGTCCTCTCAAGGCTCTGGGCTTGGCGTGGAGGTTCTCAGGTGTGCAAACAGACACTGCAGCTTGGCAGTAACCTGCTATTTCTCACCACACAGACTGCAGTGAGGTCTCTATGAGCTCTCCAGCTAGAAGTGGCTTACTGTTTCCAGTAGCTGTAACTGCTAGTAGTAATAATGCAGCTTATTCAGGGGCACTTGGCTCTATTGGTCTTACCCCTTCTGCATGGTCAGGGCTGTCATTACCTGCCACGGGGGTGGTTTATGCTGTGCTTGGCCATGGTTTCAGGCAGCTTTCAGCAATGACTCTCGCTTACAGCATGAAAGGCACTCACGCTTCTCCCTGGTAAACAGAGTGATTTAGTTGGGGCAATTAACAAGGCAGGGATTATAAAATATGTAGTTAATTTCGTTTCCAGAAAGCCCCAACTACAAATATATACAAATTAGTTAATTTTGGGTTCTAACTGGATCAGGAAAATCTTCACAAGGATGCTTGTGCGCAATTCATTCATTTAGGAGAACAGAAAATTGGAGAAGTTTAGGTACAAAATGGCTTTGCCCCACTCATGAATAGGCAGTCTGGAGCCCTAGGGAAAGTCTGTTCTATTCACTGCGGTGGAGTAGAAATTTCAAGATAGTGCCTGGCTCCTTTGTGGCAGTGTTGGAACTGCTCAGCTGTTGAAAGGCTTCTAGATCTTCCCAGGGTGCTGCAAAAGAGGCAGACAATCTCTGACTTGATCCTGGTTCCTCTTGGCATGAGGTTTGCAGAGGTGCAGGCAGCATCTCTTGCAGATATGCAGAGAGCACCATGTCGGTGGCACTTCTTACCACGTCGTGAGGCACTTAAATGCCTTCTCCTGCGAAACTTGAGGTGCTTAAGCTTCCAGGTAGTTCAAGCCCAGAACATCAGGGCTAAGCTGGTCTGAGGCATGAGGCAGAGCAGAACGCATTGTCCAAGAGCACTGAGGCAAAGGCAGCTCCATGAGGCAGAGGCAGCAAGGTAGAAGCAGCTCAGCTGCTTGCAGCTTAGCTCAATTTATATTATTTGCCTGAGTGCAAAGGCTCCTTTGGCCACAGAGATTCATCAGTCAAAATGGCATTTGCAAAACTGAAACCAGGGCTTGCTCACCCTTAGTTGGGCAAGACCTAAGTACCTAAACACCTGTGCATACCTGTTTATCACTCCCACCCTTGCTTCCACCATCAGCAAAAGGGTGGGGCAAGCCAGGACATCTAATAGGCCTATTAGCCTCCCAGGACACTGAGGCATGGCAAAGTTTCTAGGTAGACGAGGCAGCAAGGCTGGGTATTAACAGTGAGGCTTCCTGGTTCCCAAGGCAGCAAGTCAAGGCTTGGCAAGACAATGCAAGGCAAGGTGAGGCATGGTGACTTGTTAACAACTTCTGGCCTGCTTATATCAATTGCCTGAGTCTTAATTGCTTCAATGGGCAACTGAGATAACCAATCAGCATGGCCCTTTGTCAGAACGAACCGTATTAGGTGACGCCAAATTTGGGAAAACACAGGCCTAGCACAAGGCAAGCATAAGCCACATGAATGTACCTTGTTTACCACAGGATGTAAACAGGAGCAAAATCAGTCTGGGCAAGCCAGGGTCCTTAGACTCAATAGCTTCAGGCCTTTTGTTCTTTTTCCTGGGTCTCTCCCCACTCCAGAAGGAGGAGGGGGAGCAGAGAACCATGCCTGGACATGCCAGGACACATATTAGGACTATTTTTGGCCTACCACCAAAGCCCTGTTGAGCCTCACTTTGAGTATCTCCAGGGATGGGGTCCCAACCACCTCCCTGGGCAACCTGTTCCAATGTTCTGCCACCCTCAAGGTAAAGAACTTGTTTCTAACATCAAATCTAAATCTACTCTTCTCCAGTTTGAAGCTATTGTCCTTGTCCTGTCACTGCAGGCCTTTATAAACAGCCCCTCTGTTTGAGAGTACTCCAAATTCCTTTTTAATCCCCCCCTGCACAGAGGGTTTGAATGAGGAGGAGAAGGAGGCACCTTTCTGCACGTGTGCTGACCTGTGTGTGAGCCGCACTGGAGTCAGGCTGGTGCTTGGCTGGGTTTTCATGCCCAGTATAAAGTGGCAAATGGACACTTTGTCTAGAAAGGATGAACAGAGCAAGGGGGAAGGCAAGGGGGCTCCTGCCTTGAAAGAGTTCCCACCTTGACAGAGTTCCTGACAGGACAGGCTCCTGCCATGACAGAGTTCCCATTTTGGACCATCCCCGCTTTTGAATGGCTCCTACCTTTCCACATGGCTCTCAGTTTTACACCATCCCTGTCTTTGGATGGTTCTCTCCACTTCTGCACCATTCTGTGTGTGCTAGTTTGAAGCTAGCTAGAATGTTTTGGTGAGAAGAACTAGATTACAGGCTGTGAAAGAAAAACAGAACGATGTCTACTTCACTCACAGATTTGCTGAGATGTATAAGAAGAAGAATCCAAACATAGATAAGGCACTTCTGCTTCTTCTGCTGGGGAGCTCAGAGCTGCATCTTTTTTTCTCTCTCCAGCCTCTCTGCCATTCCCCTGATTAATCCACTTTGCTTCCTAACCCCATGGCTGAACCTCCATTGTTCCTTGGGACTGGGGTAAGGTTGAGAGGGGTGGGAGAGGGTCTAAGGGCAGTTGGGAGCCCCTCCTGGGGACTCAGGTTTCTGGGAGGGCTGTTGTGTTTCTGTATTACCTTTTACCTTGTCTATTTCTGTCTATATCTGTATATACTGTAAATATCTGCTTGTCTATTGTGCCAGCTGTAAATATAAGCTTCATTCAATTTCCAGAGCTGGCTGAGTCTAGTCTGGGTGATTTCCAAGGTGTGGGGGGACAGGGAACACCCAAACCACCACACTGTGCAAACTTGCAAGATTGGCAAGTCCTGGGGTCCTTTGAGAGAGCCTCCAGCAGCACCTGGCCTGGCTACTCTCAGACCATACACAGCCAACTTCCTGGCTGCCTTCCGGACTGGGGAGACCCTAGCAGTTTGACTCTCCCCTGCCACTGCTGAGGCAGCATTGCTTCTGCAAATCCCTGTCTTGTGGCAGCTGTGTCTCGAGACATTTCTGAGTTTGGAGGCTTTGCCACTCGCCTTGGGCTTCTGCCACATGGATCCAGACTACTGGATATTGCTTGCAGCATCAGAATCCGTTGAGCTGCAGAGAAATCCAGCAATGGATCGCTGCCGAATACCTCTCTCCCCTCTGTGAGTAGAGCCTGCTGTTTCCTTAGTTCTCTGCTCAGCCTGATGGATAAAGCTGTGTTTATAACTTAGCCTTTTCCTTTTCCTGACTTCCTAAATCCCTAAGTTTGTCCATAACTTCCTTTTGAAGACTTCCTGGTCAAATTAGAATCTGTAAATAAACCCAGACTAGCTTTGTATATAGTCCTTGAGTACTGTGCCCAGTTCTGGTCCCCGCAATTCAAGAGAGATGTTGAGGTGCTGGAATGTGTCCAGAGAAGGGCAACAAAGCTGGTGAGGGGCCTGGAACACAAACCCTATGAGAAGAGGCTGAGGGAGCTGGGGGTGTGCAGCCAGGAGAAGAGGAAGCTCAGGGGTGACCTCATTGCTATCTACAACGACCTGAAGGGAGGTTGTAGCCAGGTGGGGGTTGGTCTTTTCTGCCAGGCAACCAACAACAGAACAAGGGGACACAGTCTCAAGTTGTGCCGAGGGAAGTATAGTCTGGATGTTAGGAGGAAGTTGTTGGCAGAGAGAGTGATTGGCATTGGAATGGGCTGCCCAGGGAGGTGGTGGAGTCACCGTCCCTGAAGGTGTTGAAGCAAAGCCTGGATGAGGCACTTAGTGCCATGGTCTAGTGGACTGGATAGTGCTAGGTTGGCCTGGATGATCTTGGATGTATCTTCCAACCTGCTTGATTCTATGATTCTGTGATTCTCTTTCTGCCAATTACCAAATCTGATCATTATGTCATGGATGTCATGGTATATTGAACTGCATAAGAAAGTTAGATGGCTTCTTTCCCCCCCCTCCCCCCCTTAATTAATAGATTCAGATGTAATTTCTCTTACCAGATTTCAAGCATATCAACCCAACTGCATTCAAAAAGTGGTAAGAACACATATCCACAGACATACTTAAGTCTCGTATAATTTTTTTTAGAGCTTCCAATAATCTCACTATTTAACAGCCACTGGCATTTGCTCAGCTCTACCTCTTCCATCCATGGAGATTTCATCCAAGATCTTTATTTTTCAGCAGGAAAATTTTCAGAGGCAATTTCTTGAGCTTAATTCACTGCAAGTCCTTGCTCAATAGTTCTCAAGCCTTTGCAGATGCAAAATCACAGGGAGCTGCCTGGCTTTACACGATTTTACATGCCTTGCAGGTAGCTTAGAGATGCAATTGAAAACTCTAGCATTTGTGGTCAGATTTGTGACAGTCCCCGATGGACTTTGAATCCACAAACCAGTGACTGGATGACACTATTCCACAAATGCATTTTGCTCCTGTCTCTGGCTAATGCAACACAAGTAGTCTTTCTGCTGCTATTTCTGAAGCCACACACAAGAGAGCATAACGGAGACGGCATATATTCAAGCAGAAAGGCCATCATGTCACTTGGTATTTTGCTAGCAAGAGGCTTAAACACTTGATTGTTGCAGGAAGAGCTGGGTACAGAAATATTCCCTAGTTTAGAATTCTGCTCCCAGCAAATTTTGCTAGAAGTAGTGATTGATTCAGACCATAGAGGGAATTGGTATCAGCTTTTTGCTGTTGCAGCAGCCTATTGGCTTCAGTTTATCAGCAGTTTCCTCCTTTGTAAAAATCCCAGAGCCCTTGTGGTGATGTCACTCCTCATCACTCTACTCTTTGTGACAGCCTGTTTCAGCACCTTCACTGCTTGTCTCATCCTACAGTTGCCCTTTTCTTGAGTGACTGGCAGCTGGGAGAGAATCAGGATGGATGGCAGGTCTGCAGTTACCTCTGTGCTGAGTGTACAAGCAGGGCACTGTTGCCTGGCCTAGTCAGGGTCTCTCCCTGGACACTTCCACTGGGTGGCTGTGAAAGGGTTGCTGCCCTGCCGTGAAGTAAGCAAGACCCACTGTGGCAGCAAGACGATGTTTTGGGCATGGTGTTAGACATGGACCAGCCTGTGTCATGTTTGGCCATGAGCCAGCAATGTGCTCCGATGGCCAAGGCCAATGCCTTCCTGGGGTGTATTAGAAGGGCTGTGGTTAGAAGGTCAAGGGAAGTTCTTGTCCCCCTACTCTGCTCTGGTGAGGCCACATCTGGAGTATTGTGTCCAGTTTTGGGCTTCTCAGCCCAAGGAGGACATAGAACTGCTTGAGAGAGTCCAGTGAAGGATGATTAAGGAAGTGGAACATATTCCTTATGAGGAAAGGCTGAGGGAGCTGGGGCTCTTTAGCTTGGAGAACAGGAGACTGAGAGGTGACCTCATCAATGTTTATAAACACATAAAGGGTGAGTACCAGGAGGATGGAGCCAGGCTCTTCTCAGGGATGCCCACTGACAGGAAAAGGCAATGAGTGGAAGCTGAGGCATGGGAAGTTCCATGTAAACACTAGGAAAAAACTTTCACTGTGAGGAGGACAGAAGACTGGAGCAGGCTGCCCAGGGGGGTTGTGGAGTCTCCCTCTCTGGAGATATTAAAGACCCTCTGGGATGTGTCTCTGTGTGATCTAGGATAGGTGATCCTGCTCCGGCAGGGGGGTTGGGTTGGATGATCTTTCGAGGTCCCTTCCAACACCTAACATTCTGTGATTCTGTGAAAGATGATTTGCCACATGCACAACCCCAATAATTCTTTGTCACTATCTTGCACTGAGGTTATCTACTATCCAAAAATCATTTTTAAATAAGAAAGAAGATTTATCTCTCCTATTGTTGCCTACCCACAACATAGAGGTTGGAGTGAGTCACTCCAACATCAATAAAGAAGGAAAATTGGAACAAGGGAAAAAAAAAAGACACATTTTAAGGACAAGTTCATCTGACCTATTAGACCTCTAAACATTTCTTTTCCTGGATTGCTCACTGTTTCTAAGCACACCAAAGAGAGGCAGAGAGGCTATAAGGCATTATGGACTGTAGAACACAAAATTTTGCCAGTGCTCCTGATGGATCTCTGGCCCTCAAGGCTGGGGAAGTTTCAGATGCTTCCAAGTTTGACAGAAGTTTCAAAGTGCATCTCTGAAATGAAAGAAAGCAGCACCTTCAGCATGAAAGTTCAACTGAGCAACTGTGGTTGAAGTCTCTGAAAACACAGAAAAGACCTGAATTGTTAGCTGGTTGTTAAGCAGAGGTGCAATAACCTGTAACACTTACCTGTTCCCAAGCTTCTCCAGGTTGGGTCAGCAATCCATCTCACTTTGCCATTACTGCTGGTCCACCACCTTCTGATGTCTTGATCATGAAATGCAATACATGACTGGTTTGAAAATGGCCAATATAAATGTGATGGTTTGGGTGTCCCCCACCCCCCACACTTTTAGAAATCACCCAGAGTAGACTCAGTCGGCTCTGGAAATTTGAATGAAGCTTATATTTACAGCTGGCACAATTTACAAGCAGATATTTACAGTATATACAGTTATAGACAGAAATATACAAGGTAAAAAAGGTAATACAAACACAATTCCCCTCCCAGAAACCTGAGTCCCCAGGAGGGGCTCTCAACCACCCCTCACCTTCCCCCTACCCCTCTCAACCTTACCCCAGTCCTAAGGAAGAATGGAGGTTCGGCCAAGAGGGTTAAAAAGCAAGGTGAAGCAGCCAAGCAAAGGAGGGTGAGGTTAGAAAGCAAGATGGAGTCCAGCCAGCAGCCTCAGCTTCTCCCCAGCAGGCAAAGCTCCCCAGCGAAGAGAAGAAGCAAGTGAAGTAATCTTTGTTTTGCCTTTCTTCTTTACACATCCCAGCAAGACTGTGAGGGAAGTAGACCTCACCATTGTTTTCATTTTCCAGCCTATCATCTAGTTCTTCTCACCAAAACATGCTAGCTAGGCTCAAACTAGCACAATAAATAAGTCTACTTTTCGTCTTCCCAGTTATTTTTTGAACTTCTGTGCTCCTGGCAAAGTTATGGGTCGTGACTCTGAGAAGCAGGGTAATTCAGTACTTATTCCACAGGCTGCAACCACATATGCTGCATTGGATGTCTCCCCTGGAAGCAAGAAATGCAGAAAGCTGTTGGGGTGAGAGCCTGTCACTTAACTGGTGTTATTTAACATGAGAGAAGGGCATTTTTTACCCAGAGTTTTGAAACTTAATATATCCAACATATCAAAGCTAAGACCTCAACATCTTCCATACTCTCTAATGGTAGAATGACTTGATTTCTTTTCCCCTAAAATTCTAGAAAGAGCTTAGGTAGAACAGCTTTAAGGATATGGTTGCTTCAGTGTGTTTCCTACAACCCTGGCCTTTGATGTTGCTGGTTGACTACTTTGCAACACCAATGTCATACACCTTGTGACACTACAGTTCTTACACTAAGCAGTAGAATGTCTTCGTCAAGGTTCTTCATTAAATGACACATAAGGAAAGCAAAACGTATCATTTCCTGTTTATCAGAATCCCTCCCTCCAGAAAAGCAAACCACTATTGATTATATTTATTTTAAAGCAAAAATGTTTACTTTATTGCCTCTTTTTTTTTTTTTTTTAGAGTTCTGTAATTTGCATAGTTTTAAAATGCAATCTGACTCAAAACGCTTGTTTAGAGTCAAATAGTGGAGAGCATGGGATGAAAACCATGAAACTAAGAGGGAAAGAACTCTGAAACTCAAGACAGCTGTTGCTGTTATGTCTACTTTAAAGTGCAGAAGTCTTGATTTTGGTCACTTTCACTGAAATACCTGCCTGGATACTTTCCTGTGTGATCCTGCTCCGCAGGGGGACTGGACTAGATGATCTTGAGAGAGTTGGGGCTCTTCAGCCTGGAGAAGAGAAGGCTTCGAGGAGACCTTCTAGTGGCTTTCCAGTATCTGAAGGGAGCCTACAGGAAGGCTGGGGAGGGACTATTGACAAGGTCTGGTAATGTCAGGACGAGGGGCAATGGGTTTAAGCTGGAGGAGGGGAGATTTAGACTGGATGTTAGGAGGAAGTTCTTTACAGTGAGGGTGGTGAGACACTGGCACAGGTTGCCCAGGGAGTTTGTGGCTACTTCCTCCCTGGAGGCATTTAAGGCCAGGCTGGATGAGGCCTTGAGCAGCCTGCTCTAGTGGGAGGTGTCCCTGCCTATGGCAGAGGGCTGGAGCTGGATGATCCTTGAGGTCCCGTCCAACCTAAACCATTCTATGATTCTACGATCTTTTGAGGTCCCTTCTAGCCCCTAACATTCTGTGATTCTGTGACCCATAACACTGAGAAGTACCTTCTGATAGATAACTCTGACTTGCAGGCTGTATCTGTATGAAGAAATAAAATGTGCCCAGGGCAGTTCTCTGGTGCTGAGACTGATGAGTACAGGGCAATGCATGTCTGCGCTATTAAACCTTTCTGCCTGTGATAGGTTAGTGTTGTGGAGAAGCTGGGAGGATTCCAGCCTCAAAGTCCACAGGCAAAGACTCCCCTGAAGAATTGGACACTCTATAGGCTGTGACGTAGCCCTGGAGGGTGATTATCGATAAATAATCAGAATTGTGAGTAAATGCTTTAATGCCTCTGTAATTTCTGTTGTCTCTGCCATAGAGCAGAAAGAGTTTTCAGCCCACCCTGCTGGGGCAAGCAGCATATCAACCCTAAGCAGCATTAAGCCGAGGGGAAGCTTTCTCTCTGTTTATAGTTTGAGTGTTTGCTAGTTATTAATAAGTTACAGTGTGGTATTAATCCTAGAATGTCTCCATGAACGTGTAGAATCTTTTTAATATTAGATACAGTGGTCGGGGGTGGCGAGGGTTCAGAATACTGGAGTTAATAAACAGGTATTTTATAGAACATTATCTCGCACCAATTAATTTCTCCCCTCCGCCATAATCGGCGTAGGCGGCAGAATGCCCCTCCGTGACAGAAGTGTGAAGAGAAAGCAAACAGATTCAGCATCACAGACCAGAGTGGGAGAAATTGTTGACATTTTGGCTTTTTTTTAGCCCTCTCAGCAAACAAATGAATGATACAGACTCCATCGTTTCTTTTCACAACCAATGATCTAACTCCTCTCATTGAAATATTCCAATTAGCCTCAAACTGCACACTGCTCTTAAGAAGCTGCGACTTCATCCAGAAAACCTAAAGAGGTGGCTACTGGGCATCGTGTATTTTGAAGTTTTTTAGGAGAGTGTCAGTAGTCATGGGCCAAGTTGGGCATGCTGCTGACTGCTGGAGTGATCTGACAGCCCAGAAGCGCTCCTGGCACTGTTCACGTTATCAGGAGAAGTGTAGCCACACAGAAACCTAACGAAATGTGCTGAAAAAACACACCGCCAAGCCAAGGGCCACTGCCAGACTGCAGTTATCTCTCTTTTGCCCTCCAGTTCAGCCTTCGTGTTTCCAATCACAACGTCTGAAAACTGCAGTTCCTCAAGCTGTCACTACAAATGCTTCAAAGATATTGTACTATTCTTTGTACATTGCTGCCCTGCTCTTTTTTTCTAATAGGGAAGAGTGAAATTTGAAAGCTCATTATAAATGAAGCCTTCTGCTGGGATGAAGGCACTTGGACTTAAGAATTCTCTTCGCACTTCTGCAGTATCATTAAAAAGTAATTTTTCTTTCACTGCAACCTTTTCTATGTTGCCATTAAAGATTTCCAGGTGCAGGAAAACAGTTCAGCTTGCTGTTACTGTTACGTTCTCTGTGTGTGTTTTCTTTTGTGTTGTTGTTGTTGCTTTTTTGTCCTGTTTTTGGTTGGTTGTGTGTTGGGGGTAGTTGTTTTGTGTGTTTGTTTGTTGCAAAACGCCTGTTTTAGCTCAGGTGTTGCAGAACCCTGATTAGCTTGCTGCAGGAAACGTCGTCACGGCCCTCACAGTGTGATCAAAGGCAATGCCACATGGACTCCAGACGATTCAATGTGAATGATGCCAGAGCTGTTTATTGACCATTCGGCTCTCAATAAATACCCTGAGGGCTACAAGGCACACGCCTACACATTAGCATAATTTGTCAAGGACAACCCACTCCATCAGCATAAACCATGCCTTGTTTTTTCTCACTAACGAGGTGTCCATTATCTGTCTTTTCTGAGATAAGGTAACCAGCAGCTGGTGGGAACCAAGGTCAGCATCTGCCTGTTATTATCCTTCTTCACTTTGTTTCCACATCCTTCTTCACTTTGCATTCCCACATCCTTCTTCACTTTGCATTCCCACATTTGTTGGCTGGTGTTATTTTTCCCCAAAAGAAATCTTAAACACAATCCCATTAGTAAAACCCTTTAAAGCTGAAGCCCTTGGATTTACCTTATAAAATCCTGACAGTCTTTACAAAAACCCCAATAACTATAAATAAAAAAAGTTTGGAGTTTGGCCTGGGTTTCTTTTTAATAACTGTGACTCTGCAGGTGTTAGACAGACTTTTATTTCAGAGCTACCTTACTGCAGTTTGTGAAAGTGCTTCCAATCAAGTAACCACAACTTCAGCAGTGGGACTTAGCCTATTTATCCATGTTGATTTCAGCCCAACACAAAGACCCAGATGAGCTATTTGACTCTTCTTCAGAAACGCAGATCAGTGGAGAATGCATGTGAGGAGCCAAGTACAGGGTGGGAAGGAATCTCATATTATTTAGTGCCCTCATTTTTGTGTAAAACAAGACTTGGGAATATGACAAAGCACAGGCTAATGAGCTGTC
Source organism: Tricholaema leucomelas (assembly GCA_013400475.1). Classification (NCBI taxonomy): domain Eukaryota; kingdom Metazoa; phylum Chordata; class Aves; order Piciformes; family Lybiidae; genus Tricholaema lacrymosa; species Tricholaema leucomelas. The sequence continues at coordinate 16,919 of WAAF01012910.1, forward strand.
TGCTAAAAGGAGGACAGACACTTGGTATAAACATTGTTTAATGAACAGCCAATGAATTCTTGCAAATAGCTTCAATTTTCTTTTCTTGTTTCTCTGTCTAAAGGAGAAACAGCCTGTTTAATGTGTATGAGAAGTTAGGATGAGGTATTCCATGCTATAATGTAAAATACTGTGTTTCTCAGATTTAACTGCCATGCAACATCTCATCCATGTGACAGCTCCATTTCCTTGGTCACTTTGTTCTTCAGACCCCCCCTTTTGACCTGAAGCATTGCGGTAGCAGATGTGCTCAAAGACTAAGAAATTCTGTTTTCAAGTTCCTGAAAGAGTGTAAGCAAAGAACGTCACAGAAACACAGCAGCAAAGGAACTGTGTTTGTTTCAGATGTGGATAATTGACACACACGTAACCATGAGGCTATTGGTGCCTGTAGCTTGGCTGAAGGTGCTTAGTGGGGGCAGCCAGTTTGGCCAAAATTTCTTGGCTGTAGACTAAAAAGCTCAGAGGTGAAATTTCATTACCTAATCATTCTTTTGCCATTGTGTGATTTGCCATTGGAATGGGCTGCCCAGGGAGGTGGTGGAGTCACCATCCCTGGGGGTGTTCAAGCAAAGCCTGGATGAGGCACTTAGTGCCATGGTCTGGTTGACTGGATAGGGCTGGGTGCTAGGTTGGACTGGATGATCTTGGAGGTCTCTTCCAACCTGGTTGATTCTATGATTCTGTGATCCTGTTCTGTAGTTATAAAACAGGACTTTATTTTATTCTTGCTTGAATTCATCCCTGCAAGCAACACAAAACAATACATAATAGATACCTTGAAAAAAAAAATTATTTTTTCCCTCATCTTTATTTTATGACGTAGAATCAGCCTATATTAATTTGCTTTTGACTTGATGTCCAGCATTAAACATTTATGGCCCTCTCCCTTTCTTAAAAAAAAACACACCAGAATTGTGTGTAGTTGTCTGATCAATAAGAACCTGTCTGTAAAGCTCAATGTTTTGCTCTGCATACAAGCACTTGCCAGCTCAGTGCTGCTTCCCAGGGTGAGAGTGACTGGAAGCAGCGAAAAGATAATACAGTAGCTCAAGAACACTTGAAGCCTAAGAGATTACAGGGATTGGGATTTGGGGTCTTAAATAAATATTTACCAGTAGGTCCTTCACTTAATTTTGGTAGACTTTGGCAGTTAAATGTCTATTTCTTTTCCTCTGCAGAACTAAATTTAATATCTGATTTTTTTTTTCTTTTCCTTTTGTTTTGGGGATTTGTTTTGTTTTGTTTTGTTCTGTTGGGTTGGTTTGGTTGGGTTTGGTTTGTTTTTTAATTATCAAGTAAAACCAGGAAAGCATCACAAAATTCAGATTAAAAAAGTTGTGTTCTTAACCTGAAAGCAGGCCTCAGTATTTTCAGCTTGCAAAGCTGATCCAAGATTTGGGCAAAGATGAGCTTTTCCCAGTTCCTCTCCTCCAATCCAGAAACCAATTACAGGTAGAGCTTTCACATGTCAGTGAAAAGTGTCTTGTGATCAGTGCCTACACAAGCTGAAAAAAGACAAAAATAATACTTAAAACTTCCACCCATTATTAACGAAAAAAAAAAAAAAAAAATCCACAAAGGTCTTGTTTTAAGAATTTTGTATCATATTCTGTATTCTCAAGGTAAAGTACAAGGCTGATATAATTCCAAGCATCATTTTCTACAGCTAACACATATTTGATAACCCAACAGCTCATATTTTCCTCATGAGATGACACAATTGTAGCTTTTAAGGGCTGGCAGACTTCTGCAATCACTGGAATTGACACACCAAAAAGGGTAGCATATTGTAAATACCTGTATTTATTATAATCTTTCATAATTGGGAACTGTGACATCAAACTCACAGCACCACAGGCTCACAGGATGTTAGGGGCTGGAAGGCACCCAAGGAGATCATTGAGTCCAACCCCCCTGCCAGAGCAGGACAATCCTATCTAACACAGATCACAGAGGAACACATCCAGACAGGCCTTGAAAGGCTCCAGAGAAGGAGACTNGGATCTCACCAGTGCAGAGTAGAGGGGCAGGAGAACCTCCCTGGATCTGCTGGGCACACTCTTCCTAAAACACCCCAGTCATCACCTCAACATTTTTATTTAATCCATAGTACACTTATTCTGCATTTCCCTACATGGTAACAACAGAAGAAAAGACAGATTTTAAGTACAAAGGAAAAAAAAAACCAGGATGAGAAGAAAGAAGTCTTCCAACTAGTCCAATTAATATCTTTTCTACAGGTGTTCAGAAAAAGAACTCTTGAACCCAAAGCTCAAAACCAAGGAGTCAGTAAAGTTCACCAATTATGCACACTGTTAAGGCTTCTTTCAAGAGCCAGTATATGGGAGACTGCCTGCTTAAGACTGGAGAATCTTCCAGGGCATCCTTGGTTGGGAATACAACAGTTTGGAAGCTCTGCTTCTAAATCAGAATTTTAAACATCACCTCAGTCATCTATACTGCTACTATATAGCAGGTCCCTTGTGGAGAAGGCTGGGAGAAAATAAATTACAGGGTGAAAAAAACTGACATCACTGTACAGAGTTTTATTTTAATGTACTCTTTAAATGGGTTTCATAGAATCATAGAATCATAGAAT